>CM045891.1:54983122-55030622 GCA_025169545.1 Anguilla japonica
TCAGAAACTAAACCCCCCTCCCCCCTTTCCTCTGCTCTAGCCTGGCTTGGCCTAGCAATAATCGACTGTGCCTGTTTTTTTGCACATGGGGTGTTTGCAGTGTTAGTTTCTATGAGGGGGCGTGGCTAAGTGAGTCGAGGCCATGCCCGCTTCCTGTCACATGCTTGCTGATGCTGCACTGCACAGAGCCTGTAGCTGTGTTGTTATTTTAATAAACCTCTGCTGACTCCACCTGGCCTCTGAGCTTGTTTATGGGGTCACCTGTGGGTCCCTACCACTCATACACACACACACACACACACAGCAGACATATTCATACATACACACACACACACACACACACACTCTTACACACACGCACACACACATACACACACACACACACTCTTACACACACACACACACACACACTCTTACACACACGCACATACACACACACACACACGCACACACACACAGCAGACATATTCATACATACACACACACACACACACACACACACACTCTTACGCACACAGTCACTTACACACATAATTTGCACACACAGAATTTTCTAGAACTACCAGTGGTCTGCTTCTGGAATTTACCTCAAGAGCTCCAGAACTAAGGCTTCTGAGACTTGTGGAACACTCTCTCTGCTGCAGCTGGAGCCGGAGTTGCCCTCAGAACGCTCTGGACTTGGAGGTGGGCGGAGCTTACATTCCAGCAGGTCTTCCCCAGCTCCTGTGTTTGTAGCGTTCCGAGTGAAATATGTGTGTTTTTATTCAGTGATATATACGTCAGGGCCGGCCGGGTCTCTGTGTACCAGAGCAGAACATTACAGAACATGATTTACGTTGTTTATTGTTTGTAGGGATATTAATCTTACCGCCAGCTGCAGACATAAGAAAGGGAATTAGTAAGTGATACAGACGTAAACACAAATCCTGTGGCCGGTGGTAACCATGACAGGATCTCCGCTTCGTGCTGCGGCAGCAGTCTGGAGAAACCTGTGCGACTACGTCATGAGACGATGAGAGAGAGGAAAGTAAAAATAGTCAAAGATTAAAAAAGAAGAAAGAAAGGGAGGGAGTAGGAGAATGCACACAGGTCACAGCTGCAGTCCCTTTCTCTCTCACTCTCTCTTTCCATCCACCTCTCTCTCGCTCACTCTCTCTCTCTTTCCATCCACCTCTCTCGCTCACTCCCTCTCTCTTTCCATCCATCTCTCTCTCACTCCCTCTCTCTTTCCATCATCTCTCTCTCACTCCCTCTATGTCCATCTTTTCCCTCTCTGTCTCTATCTATCCCTTCTCTCTCTCTCTCTCCTTCCTTCCCTCCATCTCTTTCTTGCTAAGACTCCACAGTGATGAGAATTGATGGGTCACATGATCAAACTTCGGAGGCGGAGTCTAAGCATGGTTGGCATGGCGATGCAGATGGAGGGGAGGTGTCTCTGCAGTAACGGCCACTCAGGATTGGTGGGTCGGCCTGCTTGTTTGGCCTCTCCCTTCTCAGCGTGTCCTACCCAGGAGTGTAGAGCGCCCCCTGGAGGCCTGGAGTTCCCTGCGGAAGGCTAGGAGGGGCGTGGTGACTGTGGCCCGGGACTGGTGCGTGTCAGCAGGGGTTCCAGGAAGGAATGTAAAGTGAGGGATCATGGGTAATGCCTGTCCCATGACTATGGGCATCCAGTTTCTCTGTTCCAGGTCCCCTGAGGGATTATGGGTAATGGATCCCTGTTTTACCGGTCCCCTGGGGGATTATGGGTAAAACAGTATGGGATTATGGATAATGGCTTCCTGTGTTATGGGTCCCCTGGGGGATTATGGGTAATCTCTGGCACACTAAGGGATGATGGGTAAGGATGGTCACATGTGGCTGAGAATGATGTATGATGGTTCCCCTAGGGATTGTGGGCAATGTCTGTCTCTGGGCAGCCCCTGCAGTGCCTGAAGGACCTGACCCCCCCACCAGGAACAGGAAGATGCACAGGGACCTGGCCCAAGAGGACATGCTGATGGCTGAGGATCGCTATGCCACCGTCACCACTTCCACCCACAGATTCAGCCTCAACCAGTAAGCACGTCACCACAGCAACACCACTGAACGCGCTGCTTGAATGTCACCATGTCATAACTTCTTGCTGTCATCCAGTGAAATTACAGAGGTTTAAAAAAAAAGCATAACATGGAAAACTGGGGGAAAAATTTGCATTTGATCGAGCATTGCAATATGGTCACTTGGTTTAACATTTGTAACTTATTACTTGTAATTACCTTGGCCTTATTATATGGGATTAATACCAGACATGCCCCCTACACTCACTTCAGCTTGGATTCTCCCTCCCCATTGTGATGTCACAAAGAGGTGGAGAGCCACGCCCCCTCCCGAGGCTTGATTGGATTCTTCTCTGGGAGTGCTCTTTCAGGAAGAGGTCCATTCTGACCCAGAGTCACAGAGGATGACAGGGGCCTCCTGACCCAAAGATGTCATCCAGTATGACCCCCCCATCATCCTCTCATTTCGTCCCCGAAGCGTCGCTGGGAGCAGGAAACCTGAGCGTGGGGGGGGTGGTGAATGTTCCTGGCTTTGAGAGGCTGCAGGCTGCTGACCGCTGTAAGAACAGTCCTGCTTAGTTCAGCATTACTGCCTCCCTCAAAGTTAATTGCAGTGCATGGTGCCCTTGGCCCAAATCAGGATTTCAGTGAACATCAGAATTAAAGTGTAATCCCCTCAAACTTGCAATGCAAAGTTAGGTATGATGGGCAGAAAACACAGTCACATAAAGGAATAGAAAGACTTTATCCAGTACGGTTTATGGACATAATAATTTCAGTTCTATCTAAATTTCAGTGCAGGCTGCTCAAATAAAAACAATTGTGACTGTCTAGCGGCAGCTTTTTACAAACTGAAAATCAATTCTGTGGTGTGTGTGTGTGTCCCTGTGTGTGTGTATGAGTGTGTGTGTGTGTGTGTGTGCACACGTGTGTGTGTGTGTGTGTGTGTGTGTGTGTGTGCAGTTACAAGATTTAAATGAGGAGATCCAGGCAACCAGAGTACTTCCTGGCAGAGGGCTCCACCCTTCACCATGCACAGGGGAGGAAGAGGAGAGGAAGAGGAGAGTGATGTCATCTTTTGGTTTCCTGTAATCCTGGAGACTCACCCTTTTCCCTTGTGCGGCTGGCACTAGCCAGCTGTACTGCTAGCCAGAGCTCATCGCTGGCATGAACCAAACATCTTATTCTGCACATCGCTACCACCTAGTGGTGTCTGATGGTACTGTGCTTTATAGGAGGGTGAGTGCACTTGGCAAGACCTCGAGCACCGGTCCTGGATGACTGCGGTGTCTGCTGATTTTGGCTGTGTTTCAGTAGTCAACTGCTGAATTTAAGCAACAGGCTGGCTGAAGAGAAAGCATTAGGACTGGAGTTAAACCTGCAGACACTGCGGCCCTCCAGGACTGGAGTTAAACCTGCAGACTGCGGCCCTCCAGGACTGGAGTTAAACCTGCAGACACTGCGGCCCTCCAGGACTGGAGTTAAACCTGCAGACCCTGCGGCCCTCCAGGACTGGAGTTAAACCTGCAGACACTGCGGCCCTCCAGGACTGGAGTTAAACCTGCAGACCCTGCGGCCCTCCAGGACTGGAGTTAAACCTGCAGACACTACTGCCCTCCAGGACTGGAGGTAAACCTCCTCTCCCCCTGCCCCCATGTCCCCCTGTCCCCTGCACCACCTCCTCCCCTGCTCCTCCTGCCTCCCTGCCCCTTTCCCCTTGCCCCTCCTGCCTCCCTGCCCCTTTCCCCTTGCCCCTCCTCCCCCTGCCCCCCTGCCCCTTGCCCCTCCTCACCCTGCTCCTCCTGGCCTCTCTCTGCCTGCGGTGCTCTCGGGTCGATAAAACCGTCTTTGCTGAACTTATCGCCGTTTCTCTGGGCCTTCCGGCCAAATTCCCTGCCTGGCTCTTTTGATCCAGCCAACCGATCGTCACCCTGTTTAATTGGCTCAGTAATTCTCTCCGCGTCAGCTGAGACTGTGTGGTGAGCGTTCTGACACAAAATGGCTGCTGTGTGTCTCCCAGGAGGGGGTTTTCAGCCACTTCACGCTGTTAAAGGGCACAGGGATCATGAGATCAAAAGTGTTTTTTATCTCTGTGTGTGGTGAGATACATTTTGGTTGTGAAAGGGTAGGCTCCTCATCCCCCCATTCCACCCCCTCCCACCCTAAACCCCCATCCCCAAATCTCCCCCTCAGGCCCTGCTCACAGAGTCACCATAACCTCCCCCTTCTGTGAGGATGAGGTCCTGAACATCTAACCCCCCGGATAAGAGGCTCCGCCCACCAGCATCCGATGGCCTCCACACTCTCCAGGCCACCCACGCCCAGGTGCTGCAAGGTGACAGACGTGTTGCCATGGTGACCATTCTGAGACTAAACCATGTGACCCAGGGCAGAAGTGAGTGAAGGGTTTTAAGAACCCCGGTCTCATTTGAGAACGTTGGTCCTGTTTAAGGACCCCAGGTCTGTGACTGTGCTTGTGTGCATACCAGTGATTACATAACTCAGGATTATGTAACTTTTCACTGCATGGGCAAACTTTATGTAACTGCTGGAGGACATGACCATCTGTGTAAATGATGACTCTGTAACAATATGAGCTGTGTATGTTATTGTGAAAATGAAATCATTACTAATCATAATAATAACAATAGTAATAATATGAAGAAGGAGAAGAAAAAGAAGTAGAAGCCAAAGAATAAAAAGATTAATCATCATCACATTCATCCCAATAATAATAATAATAATAATAATAATAATAATAATAATAATAATAATAATAATAATAATAATAATAATGTCATTATATGTATGGTGTAATTATGCTTTTCCTGTGGACCTGTGTCCTGGGCTCCTGATAGGGTGAAACGCTCAGGTGGGAGGGACTCTGGCTCAGGTGAATGCCACATGCCCTCAGAATGTGTGGTGATGTCACAGAGAGTGTGGTGATGTCACAGGTTGGAGAGTGATGACACAGCTGAGATCAGCTGGTGTTTTCTGCCTCTTCATTTTTGAAGTGTGAATATGCGTACAAATATCCCTAAGGGGACGGCACAGTTACTTAACTTCGATTCTGGCCTTGGACTGCTTTTCTGCAAATCCAGCCATGCAGATGTTAAATAATTTAAGCTAAATAGCTTATTCTGTGTTAATTAATTAATTTGCAGCAGTAGCTGGAAAAGAATCAAATGGGCTTTTTTTTGTCTCTCCTAACTTCCTGTGTGTGTGTGGGGAAGCCCCTAAACAGTGCTGTATCAGTCACTGTTCTTTAAAATCTCTGAAAAAACAGCCGTCTGTCTGTCTGTCTGGCTGTCTGCCTGTCTATCTCTCTTTCTGTCTGTCTGTCTGTCTGTCTGTCCGCTAACCTGCTCATCACAATCTCAAAAAATGCTTTTAAACGTTTCTATAATGGTAAATGGTAAATGGACTGCATTTATATAGCGCTTTTATCCAAAGCGCTTTACAATTGGTTAGAGCAGTTAGAGGTTTAGGGGTTAGGTGTCTTGCTACTTCGATGCCCCGGGGTTTGAACCGGCAACCCTCCGACTGCCAGACAATCGGTCTTACCTCCTGAGCTATATCACCCCCCATAATGACATGCAGTGTCAAGGTTAGGCCATAGATCCCCTAGACTACCCAGATGGCCAGCTCCATGGGGTGTGGTTCACTTTTAGCTCACAAATTAAACCTCAGAAGAAACTTTTGGGGGACAGTTTTTATTGTTGTACAAGTTCAGCAGTTCTGCTGTTGGTGCATGTTCTACCTGTCAGAAGGAGAGGTGATGCATCGCTCGTTGGAATCCTTCTGTTCCCTGGGGGGTCACAAAGGGGGGTTTAGTGTGCTCAACATTTCAATGAGCTGAAGCAGAGATTTCGTTTTATGCTTTCTCTCTCTCTTCTTCGTCTATGACTTTCTGTCTCTTTCTCATTACTGCATGTGTCTCTCTCACACACGCGCACACACACACACACACACATACAGACACACACACACTCACTCACTCACCTACTCACTCACACATTCACTCACTCACTCATCTCAGTTCCTGAGAAGGCTGCTTGAACTGGCTGACTAAACTGCCTGCTGGTGATTAGCACAGCGCCCCCTTCTGTCTGAGTATGATTACACAGTTTTCTCATCCACCTACTTCACTTGACCCCATCTGACAGGTCATTGGTTGGAAAAAAAAAAGTTCTTATTCTTAAACAAGAACAATGTTAAAGTTTAACTGGTCTCAGTGATCCACACTCTTTGTTCAGCTACATTTAGTGTGAAGAGAACAGTAATTCTGAAGTGGGGAATCAGCTACAGGTTTGTGAATCTGCTTAAAATTGAAACCTTGTTAATCACAAATTATTTTTACAAATAATTCCAGTTTTTGGATTTACATGTTAATGACATTTGTTCAAACAACTTGGTGATTGACAGCACTCGGTAGCTCCACCCATTTCGTTTGTTCATGAACCCTCAGTCTCTGTTCTGAAATCCTGTATTCACCTTTGTGTGACTCTCACGATGCACTACCAAGAATATGCCACTGGATGGCATACTCGAGTTTTTCTAACAAACAACCTGCATCTGGACATGAAAGGAGACAAAAACTGTCAATGTTCAACGCATCAACTGACGTCTTCAACGAATTATATTTCTTCCCCAGTTGAGTTGTATGGATCTGAATAAAAATAAAGATATTTATGGAATTCATGAAAGCTTACATTTGTGGCAGTTCAAATTGTTTTATTTAGATGTAGAAGAAACCTGCGACAGTTTTTTTCTGGAGTGAGAGCCGTGTCTATAAAAGATTTAGGGCATAAAACATTTAAGATACAGTGGATTTAACCTACATTGCAGTGACTCTCCGCCTCCTAATCTTTGTGGCTCTGGAAGTTCTTAAAGTGCGGTGCTGTGTTGGCGTCCCTTCCTCACAATGCACCAGAAATGCAAAATCTTCCGTGATCCCCTTGAATGACTGCAGGAGACGTGTCACCATTTGCCAAGCCAATCTGATTGAAAACACCCAAATGTACTTAGTTTTATGCTTCTTTATTTTTTGTTAATGAGTTTAGCTACCACGAGTTTAGCTACCACGTGTCTTCTTTCGCTTAAATACAGTTAGTGAAGTATAGTATATTTTTTACATTTCGTTGTTAAGAGGGATATGACACACTTTTTTTTTTATTTTTACAAAACACCTATTAATACCCTTTTGTGGTTCACAGTGTCATAACTGCTTAGGAGTCGAAATGTTCAAACCAAGCTGCTGTATGTGATCCTTTGAAGTGTTAAAAAAAAAGTAGGCGACACACCACAATTTAGAAGACAAGTGCATTCAGGAATAACAGCGTTGTGACCTGGAATTGGAAGAATGCGCTCTAGCGTTTGTTTTAACAATTGTAGGCTACTGAATGTTTCGAAGGACTGTGCAATTCGGTAAGGTTTTCTGGAAGCAGGTTACGTCGGCTCGGTTAATCAGAAAGACTGACGCAATTGTGTCTCGAACGCCCATTGCTGACTCGAAGTAGGGGGCACGTGCGAGCGCTGACAGTTCCTGCTGTTTTTCATATTAACGTTTTGCCGAGATTCAGCCTATCAGGCATAGGCTATGGGTGCAATGATGCCGCCGGGCTATGAAATCTCGCTCCACGAATGCTTTGGAGGGGAGTAGTTTCTGACGCGGGACCGTCGGGCAGGTCTCCCTTTTTATTTAAACTGCTGCCAAAATGAAACATCGTCCACTCCGTTGTCTCTGTGCGACAGAAAGGAAGTTCATTTTTTGCTTTGGGACAGAATGTTATTGTATAGGCTAATCAAATTCCCAATGCAAATAATGATTTGTAGATGCATAACCTATGGGCTTTTATTAGTTTCACTACTTTTTACTTGTGTCGACGGCACACGCTTTAAGGGTCTAGGTGTGGGGATAAAGGCTATTGGCATAGATAAAGACAAATATATAAGCCAGTCTTTTTCATTCTTTTACGGCTGCATGTCATCTATTCAATGCATTCAACCTTTTAAACGTGTTAAATATCCACGCTATAACTAAGCAGGTTTCAAAATACTACACCTGATACTGATGATATTTTGAAGGGCAGCATATCTTGTTGCTAGTATCAAAAAGTGATTCTAACCATGTTACCTTGATAGGTCAGTACTTGTTTTTTGGCAGTTTACATACCATTGTATGTACACACAACCACCTGACTATGCACTTACTTTCTCCCTGTATGTACCACATCCTTTCATCAAAGAACTACTCGAATACATTTGGGTGTAAAAGAGAGGGTGGAGCGTGCGCTCGTGGATTGCACGAACTGTTTTATTTAAAAAAAAAAAAAAACGGGGCTGGTGCTCGCTACCGTCACTGCACAGAACCAGTTCAGTGCACAGCACAGGGCGTGCGCGCGCCCACGTTTCAGCGAGCTCGCGCGCGCACCCGGCGTCAGGAGGCGAATGCGGTAACGGAAAACAAGGATCGGAGGAGAAACGAGGAGGCTGAGTGTACGAGAGTCCCCTACTTTGCAACGAAAAATACATGGTATCTTGTTATTATATGAGTACCAGATCCACGAAAAGAGACATTGGAGATACAATAGGGTAAGATTTATTTGGTTTTATTTCCGGTGGAGGTTTTCTCTGGCAAGAAAGCGAGCTGGTGAAATTGACGATGTGGCTGCAAATTTTGCGCCTCCTTTCTGTCTCAAAATGGCGGACAGGCCGTTGGAGCAGCATATAAGGTTGGAAAATAGAAAAACAGGCAATATTTGTTTTTATTTGGTCGCAGTGGAATGCGACATCGGTTTGCAACCATACAGACTGCCTCCTTGTCGTTTTGTCTCCGAGTGGGTCAACTTTTTTTGAAAGTATTTACATGTTTGTAATATGTTTTTACACTTTATTTTGCAGGTAACGTTAGCTTGGCTAGCAAGCTAACTAACAGCCAGCTATGGTCGAATAACGCTGCCCTCAATGTGAAAAGGTCGAAAGTTGAATGTGGTTCGGAACATTTAATAATTTCGGAGATTTTGTTGTCTGGTAAGGAATGTTGGTTAGTTTTTGCGAGCTGAGGAGTTTGATGTTGAAAACGCCGGGAATCAAACTTAGCTGAGCGAGGAGGATGAGAAAGGGCGTGTTGATATCGGTTGGTTAGCCTTTATATGCTAACTAGCTAGATTTACGCCGATCACAGATGGCTAAATTGGCTAACTGTTGGCACTCTGTGGAGTTAATTGGAGTGGTTTGCTAGGTGGGTAACTAGCTGCACTTTGGCTGTTTTGCTGGAAACCACGCTGCTTTTAATTTGGACATGGTAAATTAGTGCAGTTTTACAAATATTGAAGATTATCCTGCAAATGAACTTTGCCATGTTACACACGTAAGGCTGAGTAACTTACTTGGCTAACCAGATGTGTGGTTGGCTAACTAACTTAGCTACTTAATAATGTAACAATGTTACTTGAAATGTTCGCTACTTAGCTAGCGGGCGAATGGCTAGGTTGTTAGCGCTAGCTGGCAGACTACGTGGTGTTATAGGAGCTAATAAGACGGCTAATGTTAGCTTTCTTTGTCAAAGTGGTGAAAATGGTTACCGCGACCCCGTTGTTTTGTCATCCATAAGTTGTTAGCCAATATTAGCTTGTCACTGCTACTTAGCTAGCACATTTGTTTTATTTCTTGGAAACCTGTTGGTCGGCTCGCTATTCTAACTAGCTACCTTAGTGGCTATACGCAATGAACTGTTTGGTAACACTAGACAGAGGAGCCTGGCTAGCTAGCCTTTGGACTTGAAATTTTTAAAGGTAACGTTATTCGCGACCTTGGACAGGTTTTCGAATATTGCCGTGTCTAATAAGTAGTGTACTCTTGCAGACACGGGGCGCAAGTGACATGCAAGTATAACGTATCTGTGAGTGTTATCTTTGGTTAAATAGTCCAAGTTTTGTCACGCATAAATAAATGATTTATTGAAAGGGTGGAGTTCTCGGCATTAGACATTCTCTCATCCGTTGCAATTCAAGATGCACGAGGACGAAATGTCAGCTTCTTGGCGACTGCGGTTACGTTTGTTTAGCTAGATAGCTAACTGTCCAAGAATGTAAGCCATCCGTGTATCCCTGTCACATTTGGACAGCTAGCGTTACAGTTTTAAAACCTAAGTCACTTGGCATTTGTAGCTTATTGGTGATCGTGAATATAACGTCGACATGCTTCTAACGAATGTAGTTATCTCCTGTTCACCTGTTTATTCAAAAAAATAGGGCAGTACATGACTTGGAATGTCTATCTGTATGCGGTTACCCACAGTGCCAAGATGCGATAAGATTCATCGAAGGCTCGACGTAGCTAGTGAGAAATTGGCGCGTTTATGGTTTGCAGTGCTAATAGAGAAGCAGTGGATGTTTATGATTTTCAGTCGTTTTGCAGTGCTGTGGTGTCCCACGTTCAGTTGTCACCGGGTACTAGCTAACGTTACCAACAGTGGCTATACAAATTAGGGTGGAGCAGGCAACACGCATTCGGGAAAAAAAAACTAGAAACTGGATGCTTTCGAAGGAGACAAGCGACTGCTTCCTTTAGAGATCTTCGGTACGTTATGTCCTGTCGTTCTGTTTTATCCTGCGATCTGCTCGGTGTCTCGATTCTGGCCTCCTTGTCTGTTCTGGGGTGGGGTGGGCGGCGGCCCCTTTCATCGCGAGCGGAGAAACGGGCTTGCAAATGTTCCTCCTTTTACCGCAGGGTGGAACGCGACGCGCTCCTCTAAAACTGACCAGTCACTGGCCTATCGTTCTCCGCCCTGTCACTGTGAACTCACCATTTCGCGTTGCTCCCCGGGCCGGTGCATCAGGATGCTAGATTTAACGGCCTGTGGGATGGAGACTAGCCGCCGATGCGGAATCAGCGCCTGAATCGGAATAAAGTGGCATTTCCACACCTGATGGTTGGTCCCCTTGTATTTTGTGAACAGATACATGTTTTGAGCATTGGAGTGGTATACACGGTTCTTTAACTGGTGTTAGATATACGCCTGTCAGATAAGTTGCGTTTACAGCAATAGCGTGTATGAGGGCGTGGCATAATTTATGTTTTTTATTGTAGATTTTATTATTGGGGCCGTTAGGTTAGCCACATTTGATAACGTGTAGGCTAATGGATAGTTCATTCAGCACCTGATGTAGAAAATGGCAGCGAGCAAGGTCCAGGCGACGTCACTGCTGGCATTATATAAACTAATTTATCGATCGCAGTTCTGCTTCCCGCTCTGACTAATCATCCTCTGAGACTCCGCGTTGAGTGGCGGTCCGGATATTTCACAGGAAGCGGATCCCGCGGTAAATGAGGACAGTAACTGAATGGCTAGATTTGTCATTTTACGGGAATCAGGACTGAAATGCGTTTGGGCAGTGGGCCGTCCTCTTTGCTCGTTTGGATTGATCCCGCAGTGTTAAATTGGGACATTCTGGTTTGACTCTGGAGAGCACAGAGCACTATCAGTGGAATAAACCCAGCCCCATGTGTAATTGTGTGTGGTCAAGTCAGCAGAATGAATTGGGCAGTGACACAGCCCCCCCCCCCCCCCCCCGGGTGCACCAGGTGACAGTGTAGTCAGGGGTGATCATGCACGTCTTTCACATGAGTACCACTGCAAAGACCCCCCCCCCCCTCCATTCTCCGCTCATTTAGATTAAATGGATGTCTTGGAAAAATCCAATAACCTGTTCCGATTCGCAGGGTCACGGCACAATCATCCTGGGACAGGTTTTCATTTTGTCTCTGACCTGCGTAAGATAACCCACCTGTGCGATCGGGCCGGGGAACCTGAGGCCTGTCTGACGCTGGCGAAAGTGAAAATGAAATTATGGCTCCATTTGTTACGTATGTGGGTGGAGAGGTTTCGCTTGCCCTCTGTAGGCCTGTGTGACTCTGAAAGTGTCCCCCGCTGTCCTTCGCTCCCTGTCCTCTGTTCAGTAGGCGGTGGAAGATCCCCCCCAGTACAGCATCTTGTGTTTTTATTGTGGATTATATTACGGTGAGTGGCCCTAATTCAGCAACAGTTCTCAGGCTTCAGTGCTGATGGGGATTGTGACAGTTGCCCTGAAGGAGCACAGTTGCCCTGTAGAAGCACAGTTACCCTGAAGGAGCACAGTTGCCCTGTAGAAGCACAGTTACCCTGAAGGAGCACAGTTGCCCTGAAGGAGCGCAGTTGGGAGCACAGTTGCCCTGAATGAGCACAGTTGCCCTGGCCCTGTTTGAGGAATATGCAGCACCTTAAGCAGCCTTCCTTCAGTGTGACTCTATCGGTGTTTGGGGACTGCAGATTTGACTTAAATAGCAGGGAAGGGGCTGCACAGAATGTATGTGAACAAGCTAAGTAGGATTAGGCGGAAAGGCTTAAGCACATTCTGGTGAAGCTTGGCCGGTTTACAAACAGACCCCCCCTTTCCCACAGGATTTGGGGGGGGGCGCGCGTCTGAACACAGCCTTAACCTGAGGACCTGGGCATTAATATTTACACCCCCACCTCAAGCTGCTCTTTGTTGTGAGTAAAAACAGAAAAACACATTCCAGTTCCTCACGGTTCTGCATGGCTGGTCTTCCTGTTTTAACCTCATCTGGAGCAGAGCCTGAGCTGGAGTGCTATTGATAGATGCTGCTGTTCATTAAGACTGGTTTTGTAGCCTGTCTTTATCGGCTGGGCTGAATGATTTCAGAATCGAGATACGATCGATATTATGACTGGAATTTTATGTAATTTTTTTGGGACTGTTTCTTCCCTCTCTGATTTTTTTGTTGTATGATCATAACGAACCCCCTGAGGTGGTGCTGTGGGCTGCTGTTGATTTGAGCGATGGGCTTTTGTGGAAATCCCAGAATGGAACAAGCTTTTGTAGTTAGACGCCTCCTGTTTAGAACAAAAGAGAAGAGAAACCGTTGAGGACTCTCCCTGACAGACGGGTTGAGTAACAGTTAAGATTTTCATCATGCTTACTTTAATTATAATTAGAATAATTTTTAAAATTGGGGGGGGGGTGTGTATTGTTCTGTACTTTGGGTCCCCAGTGCCTGCCTCACGGTCTGAGTGATGTTTGGTTGGCACGGCGACAGCGTGTGGTGATTATGAATTTAATAGCGAGAGACATGTGCTTCACACTTGTGATTAGGTTTGCTTCTCTGCCAGGTAATCAATGGCTGGCTTTAACCCCCCCCAGCTTACCTGGCTTCTGGAACGGCTGCCTCCTTACACACCCCCCCATCGCTCCGTCAGTTTCCTCCCTGGATGGGCTTTATGGTCTGGTAGTCAGGGCAACGCAGTCAGGAGGCTGAGGCTTGGTCCAGGGCCCGGGGCAGTGTTCCTGTTTATGTCTCTGCTTGCGCTCGTTTCAGTATTGATACCTGAGATCAGTCTTTCAGACTCTAGTGTGCAAAGTCATATGTGCTGCCAACTGTGACCATTTTTCCTTAAAAAATGCTCTTCCCCCCTTTTTTTGGCAGAATTGGGTGGCCTGTTAGCTGACCTCGTGGTGCTGGTATTAGTTTGTTCCTGTATTGCTTTGTCTCTCCTGTGTCTGTTCCGCACTCGTGCAGCAGATCGTTTGCTGGTGTGCTGTAGCACTAACTCATGTGATTTTACACTGCGCTGCTCTGTGAGCGTTAAGCGCTGCTGTGTTTATGGAGCTGTAACTCAGGGGCGCTGTGTGTGTATGCAGTGTGTGCTGCATTCGGCACACGGGCTATTTAAAGGACACTGACACCCTTAGTGTGTTCGGTGTGTGCTGAAGCTAAAGGAAGATTTCTGCTCTGAGGACAAAGTGCTGTTCTGTGCTCTATTGTCTGATCAGCAGCAGGGTGGGCTGTGGAGCATGTGTTCAGTTCCCCCCCCCCCTTTCCCTCCCTCCCTCTCTCTCTCTCCCTCCCTCTCCCTTGCTCTCTCCTGGACTGCATGCCTTGTGTTTGCGGGTTAGATTCTTATCGTGTTTCTGCTGCCCTTGGTGTTGGGTGTTTGGTTTTGGGTGGCGGACGGACACAAGCGCTCCTCTGTCGTTGTGTACGGCGGGTTCTGGAGCGGCGGGTTCTGGCGCGGCGGTGGATACGTGCGGATGCTGAACACACACGGCCCGAAACCCGCTGACCGGTTCTCCCGGGCCAGCCCGGTTCTCCCGGGCCAGCCCGGCCCATTCGGTCCAGAGGGGCGTTTAACGCACACACAGCTCGCAGGAGGGACTCTGAGGCCTGTAGCTGATCGCGGGAGGGACTCTGAGGCCTGTAGCTGATCGCGGGAGGGACTCTGAGGCCTGTAGCTGATCGCGGGAGGGACTCTGAGGCCTGTAGCTGATCGCGGGAGGGACTCTGAGGCCTGTAGCTGATCGCGGGGGGGACTCTGAGGCCTGTAGCTGATCGCGGGAGGGACTCTGAGGCCTGTAGCTGATCGCGGGAGGGACTCCGAGGCCTGTAGCTGATCGCGGGAGGGACTCCGAGGCCTGTAGCTGATCGCGGGAGGGACTCCGAGGCCTGTAGCTGATCGCGGGAGGGACTCTGAGGCCTGTAGCTGATCGCGGGAGGGACTCTGAGGCCTGTAGCTGATCGCGGGAGGGACTCTGAGGCCTGTAGCTGATCGCGGGAGGGACTCTGAGGCCTGTAGCTGATCGCGGGAGGGACTCTGAGGCCTGTAGCTGATCGCGGGAGGGACTCTGAGGCCTGTAGCTGATCGCGGGAGGGACTCTGAGGCCTGTAGCTGATCGCGGGAGGGACTCTGAGGCCTGTAGCTGATCACGGGAGGGACTCTGAGGCCTGTAGCTGATCGCGGGAGGGACTCTGAGGCCTGTAGCTGATCGTGGGAGGACTCTGAGGCCTGTAGCTGATCGTGGGAGGGACTCTGAGGCCTGTAGCCGAGTGGTTGGGCTGGGAGACGGAGATATCTGACTCTAATCCATTATGCATCCAGCAGAGAGCTGTCTGAATTATTAGTGCCAGCTCTCTCTCTCTCTCTCTCTCTCTCTCTCTCTCTCTCTCTCTCTCTCTCTCTCTCTCTCTCTCTCTCTCTCTCTCTCTGGGGCGCTCGGAGGTGTGGGAGATGGCCATTTCTCCCCAGCAGAAGCATCGCCCCCCCCCCCCCCCTTCAGCCCCACCCCCACCCCAATGTTAATGTGGAGGCAGCGAATGCTGGGGTCTCAATAGACGGCTGTGAGCCCTTCAGGGTAAATGTGTGAATTCAGCACTTTCCTCCCTATTTTATTATTATTGCTGTTTATGTATTTTGTGAATCTAGTGTGTATTTTTTGATGGAGTTGGCGGGAGGCTGTCTGTCTGTAATCGCGTTAGCGCCTGCTAGCGTGTCCTGCTCCGCGTGCACGGGGCTCCTCTTTAGCGCCGATGGGCAGGCTAGCGACTGGCGCTCAGCGGGTCTCTGCAGCAGAGTGCCAGCAGATGGCCTCGCCCCCCCCCCCCTTGCTGTGTGGTGTCCGGCGGGCTGAAGGATTCGCGGCGGGCGGGCGGGGGGCGGGGGGGGGGGGGGGGCTTGTAAGCCGCGGTCTGGCGGTGGCGGCGCTGGCGGAAAGTGCCAGCTGTGCAGTTTGCGGCGGGCGGAGCCGGAGCTCGGAGGTGAGCGTGACCCTTCACGGTCGAGCGCGGCTCCTCGCTGGAGCGCCGGGCGGTTTGAGCGCGGTGGCTCTGCGGTTTGAGCGCGGTGGCTCTGCGGTTTTCAGCGCGTCGGCTCGCTCTCCTCCCCGCTCGGCGCCGGCGGGTTACCGCTAGGTCCCCGCGTGGGTTCGGGGTGGCGGTGGCGGGCGCGTGCGGGATGGAGGGCGGTAGCGAGGGTCCCGCCCGGCTCCTGCCTTTGTCTTCCCTGTCTGACGTTCGCGTGCGGTGGAGCACTGCTGCCCTCTGTGGCCCCGCCCCCGTGTGGGCGGGGCTAGTGCGCAGGCGTGTTGCACGCATGTATTCCCCGCACGCTCCGGGGACGGCGTCGCCTCCCCTGGGCTGCAGTCACAGTAATGCAGCCGCCCCGAATTAACAAAGAGAAACTAACCCTACAGAGCCGCTGAGCCTCCTGTGACTGTGCGCGTGTGTGTGTGTCAGAGTGTGTGTGTGAGAGAGAGAATGTGTGAGTGTATGAGTGAGAGACACTGTATGTGTGTGTGTGAGTATGAGAGAGACTGTGTGTGTGTGTGAGAGAGAGACTGCGTGTGTAACTGTGTGTGTGTGTGTGTGTGTGTGTGTTTGTCTGCTCTCTGCATGAAGGAAGGGTCCAGTTAAACCCCATAGACACAGATCTGGATGAATTGTGCAGCATCATGTTTGTGAAGCCGCAGTGATTCGGACACCCTGCTTGGGATTTGAACCTGTGACCCCGGGCCAGTGAGGACACAGCAGGAGCTGGGATTTATCAGTCTGTCTGTTTGCTGTGGGTCCCGTGTTTGTGGTGTGACAGGTTGGGTTAGCCCCCAGTTAAAAAGAGCGGAAAGCACCGTCAGGAACGACACACACACACTCTCTCTCTCACACGCACACGCACACCCACACACACACACACACACACACTCTCTCTCTCTCACACGCACACGCACACCCACACGCACACACACACACACTCTCTCTCTCACACGCACACCCACACCCACATCCACACACACACACACACACACTCTCTCTCTCACACACGCACACGCTCATGCACACCCACACACACACACACTCTCTCTCTCACACACGCATACGCACATGCGCGCACACACACACACACTCTCTCTTACACACACGCGCGCGCACACACACACCCTGTGCTAGTCTCTTGGCAGAACGGCTGTGTAAAAGGGGCTGTTTGTGTGGAACAGCTGACTGCCTGGGCCCTGCTGGCGTGGTCCTGAGCATCCGGGCCTCGCCCTGTTCTGAAGGCTGGGCAGCCGTCCCGCACACACTGGTACCTCATCACTGCGCTGTGCTCCCCAAACACTCCCCAACACTCCCCAAACACTCCCCTAACCTCATCACTGCGCTGTGCTCCCCAAACACTCCCCAAACCTCATCACCGCGCTGTGTTCCTCAAACGCTCATCCTCAGGCTGTCATTAACGTCCCGGTTTATTATAGGGTTAGGACAGAGAGAGCTGGTGCCTGCACACAGCCGTGTGAGGCAGTCCTGCTTTTACTGGGGGCAGGCTGGTGTTCTGATCACAAGCCACCAAGAGACAATTCCATTTGGTGCAGTAGCACCCCTTGTGGTGGAATGTGGAAGTGCTGCGCCTTAGGAGCACTTTTATTATAGCAGGGATAGGCTGTGGTTTAGAGTGAAGGCTCTCTCTCTGCTACACGGCACAAGGTCAGCTCTGTGTCAGGACCTGCAGGAGTGATGAAGTCACTGTTCAGAGGTCGCCGTGGCGATAAGGCCAGTGGGGGAGTGGTGTGAAGTCCAGCTTTTGATAAGGTGCTGGGACACTTGTTCTGTTGCTTTCTCTTCTTTTTTTCTGATGATGTTGTCTTTCTTTCCGTTTTGTGCTCCTGGCTTCTGCCTTCTGTATGCCGGAGTAGGCCCAATCTGTGACATCATCTGATTAATCCAGCCTTGCCGGGGAGCTGTGAATCTCGGATGAGTTTGTGATTTCTCCCGGATGCATGGGAGGGAAGTGTGTGGATATGAGCCATAGGGTCTGTGTCCAAACCCAGTCCCCACCCCTGTCACGCCTTCCTGAAGGGGTTGGCACTGAGCAGTAACCCCCTGCTCCAGGTGGGATAAGCAGTTTTGGGGTGGCATTGGGTTATCACTCTGTCCGCCTGAACAGGCCATCCAGCAGCTCACACTTTTCTTCTTTTTTTTTAAGTACATGAAAACAATATGAAAGCTTGCTTCATGAAAGTACTGCTGTAAACAATGATAATAATGTCACAAACTGGTCAACGTTCAAAGTAGAAAGTGTTCCTTTGTCCTTTTTTTAACGGTTGACAATTGTCATTCAGTCATCCATTTTGTTTGTAATGAACTACAAAACAAAGAGTTTAATGAGTGATCAGACATTTTCAGTGTTAAGTGCTATGATCTAAATTAATATGTGTTGGATTTTGAGATATAAGGGTTTGGATAACGAGTCCATTTTGCCCTTGTAATTCAGTGATTGGATGGCTAGGTTGTAATTCTTTGATTAGATAACTGGTTGTAATTCAGTGATTGGATGGCTGGATGGTAAATTCCGTGATTGAATGGCTTGGTTGTAATTCTGCGATTTAATGGCTTGGTTGTAATGCAGCCATTGGATGGCTGGGTTGAGGCTTGAAGGTTGTTGAAGAGGCAGGATCAGTGTATCATGTGATCAGATCTTGTGCACTGTTGGGCAATGCCATCAACACACACTTTCAGACATGGAATCGGCAGATGGCCAGTGGTGAACTGGATTTTTTAAAATCCTTCTAACAGACCTGGAGCCGCTGCTGCTGGCTTGGCGGTGCTGGTCTTGTTGTTTGTGTGCCGGCTGGTTGTTTTGGAGGCTGTCTGTGAAAGTCAGCGGATGTGATTGGATGTGTGTGAATGTGAGATGTGTCGCCCTGCTGACAGGTTGACTTAAGGACAGGGTGAGGCATTGGATTTCTGTCTCTCTCTCTGTCCCCCTCTCTTTCTCTCACCCTCTCCCCCCTCTGTCTCTCTCTCTGATCTCACTCTCTCTCTCTATCTCTCTTTCAATCTCTCTGTCTTTCTAAATCTCTCACTTTTACTCATGCTTTTTCTGTCTTGCTTTCTCTTTCTCTCTCTCTTTGTTTTTTTCTCTCCTCCCTCTCTCTGATCTCACTCCTGTCTCTCTCCTCTCTCCACAGATGAAAGGAAGATCAGATTGAGCGCCCGCAGACCTGTCCTACCGTTTCGCTGTTTTCCTGGAGTTGGATTTGGGAGAGCGCGTCGAACCCGCAGCCAGAGCCGCCGCCGCCCCCCTGTCTCCTGAGCCCTCCCCCTTCCCCCAGAGCCTGCGTCAGACCAGCGAGCGCCTGGGACACGCCCACACCCTCGCCCAGCCCCGCCCCCCGCCGCCAGCATGGTGCTATCACAAAGGCAACGAGACGAGCTGTGAGTGTGTCTGTTTATCTCAGGTTACCGGCCGGTTTTACGGCCGCTTTAAAGTGCAGATATGCTTTTTTAAAAAACATAAAAATCACACTTGCCCTTTGACCTTTGTGCTCCCGCTGTCCCATGTTGTTGCTTTTCCTGCTGGTGAAAACGACGCCCTCGTCCTCAGGCACACCGTCGCCCGAATCGCCCTTAAGCTGTGACGGTCAGCTTTAGCACGTTAGCTTCTGCATGTGTTTGCAAACACTGAGAAGAAAGAGCGGTCTTCGCCAGCCATGTTGCTGTCTATGGCCGGTATGCTGGACTTGCTGGCTAAGCGTGGATGTTTCATTACTATCTGGCTTGTGAATAAGGTAACTCTGGTTAAAGCTGACGTCATGGTGTGGCCCTTAGTACCTGTGGTTACACTTCAAAGGTGCATCTCGCCCGATGTGGATGTCCTGTGTGTCTCCACAGTGGGGGAAACCACCTCTTTCAGTTTTATTGAACCTGGTGGGGGTGGGGCAAGGGGGGGGGGGGTCGTAGCCAATCGGTGAGCTGGGCCTGAGCCTCAACCACTCGTTATTGATCATGCCCACCAGTGTCCCCTTTAATTGCCAGCTCTGGGTATTGATCCTGTCTGCCTGGTGTATTGATTATGGCTATCGGTGTCCTCTGACTGTCCCCGCCCCCAGCACTCCGTGTGCCACGCCAATGACAGGAAGCGCTGGCAGCTCTAATCCCGGGTTGGTCACCTGGGAGGGGGGGGGGGGTGGGGGGGTCATATCCATCATAAAGAGCGTCTCTATGCAGCGCTGTCTCTACACAGCATCTGGGTCCCTTCCACTAGTGACAGAATTACTTGTAGTAACTGATAAGCTTTAAGCCAAACTTATTAGATCAGGGCCACCATTTGGAAATAGGAATTTTTTTAAGCCCCACCCCCACATATATACACACCCTGCGCTGTGCCTTTCTACTTGAACCCCCCCACCCCAGGGCACAGGCCCCCACTTTGGGAACCACTGTTTAAAGCCATTCATCCTTATTTATACACACGCAGGATGCCATGTTCATATATTGCACACACAGTAGGGTTGGCCTGTGTGTTTCCATGGAGACAGTCTCCCAGGAGGAGATGTCTGTGGAAGAGCCCCTTTATGAAGCCTCCTGTAACTGGCGTGCCCCCCCTGACCTTTGACCTGGCACGCAGGAAGGGGCATGTGCCCCCGGGGCAGCGCGTCTGTGGGGCGATAACCCCGCGTCGCCCCAGGAGCGGGGGATCGATAGCAGACTGGAGACGGGCTGCTTCTGTGGGCTGAATGAAAACCCGCCAGGTCCCCAGGCCAGGATCTGGGGTTTTTAATCGAGCCCGTTTGTGATTTCAGTGCTGTCTCTGTACCCTCTAACCCCCAGGAGGGGCGATGAAGGGAGGGCGGGGGGGGGGATCGGCCCTTTAACCAGGATTTAATTCCACATTGCGCAGGGGGGGGGGGCAGCGTGCACATCAGTATGCATTAGAGCTGGACATTGTAAAGGAAGGATCGTTTAAGGTTTTAGGCGGTTGGCTCTCTTTAAGTGAAGCTGCAGACTCAGCAGTACTGTGGGATTTGCAATGCTGGTCCAAAGGAGAGATGAGTATTCTGCATTCTCCCCCCCGTCACTCGGTCTAATCCCGCTCTGCTCGCCAGACCTGCCAGGCCTCGCCCGCGCTTAAATTACAGCACAGAAAAGTCTGAAAGGAAGTTTCCCAACTTTCACAAGCATGAATTTTTAAAAGTGCGGTGCACCCTGTAACTGGAGACTCTGGACTTCTCCGTCTCTCAGGGAAAGAGGGGATGACCAGCTGGCCATCGTGCCCATCAGATAGCCCCGCCCCCTCGGCCCGTCTTCCCTATTCAGGCTCCGCCCAGCGAAGCTCACGGTGACAGTTTCAGGGCTCAGTAAACACACTGCCTTTCCTTTGGTGAATTATTTATTACTGAGGAATTTTCCACAGAAATGTAAGGAGTTTGGCTGTCAATCTCTACGAAGCTAAATATTGGGATAAAATGACTGAACTGATGTTTAAATGAAATGGCAGGCTCTGCCCATCCTTCTTGATTTCTCAGAAGCCTGGCCTGCTTACGTAAGACACTGATTTGTGAGTGTAGTCGTGTTTGGGTGTCGTCCCTAAAAAGGCAGCTGCCCTTTACCACATGGGTCAGACTACAGGCGACAAAGCAGACGGTACTGACATGGCACACGTCCACAAAGACCTTCACAGGGAAATGTCCGCCCACCTCAGATTTTAATATTACTGATTGCAGGTGTGGTCACTGCCTGACCAAAAGCGGTCTTCCACCTGCCAGGATGGAAACCCCTTCCCTAAGAAGGCACTCGCTTTATTAAGCAGTCATATGTTGTTGAAATGTTTTCTTGCAGTAAAAGAAATAAAGATTGTGGCTGTTTGGCCAGCCGATGTCCTGCCGTGACAGTCGCTTGTGTGTGTCTGTGTCTGTCTGCTAGGGAAGTGGTAACGTGATAATCGCCTGTCTATCCTGTACGTGTGATAGACTGACCCCTGCTGGCCAGCCAGCATAGGCTGTGGAGGGGAGGAACTCCACTGGGATTAGACTAAGCCTTGCATCAGCAAGCAGGTCCATTCAGGACGCACGGGTGCTGAATAATTAATTAATCAGCACTTAATTGTATTTGACAAATTGCTATGACGAGCGATCGGGTTCAGGAATGGTATTAGTGGTAATTGTTTCCCTGGCGATGGCTCATGCTTGCTAACCACATGCAAATTAGCCGTGTTGGTTTATCCAAGATTGTACCGGGCACTGAACGAAGGGTGCTGTGTGCACGTGCGTGTGTGTTGGTTTTAGATTGGTGTTTGGGTGTGATAGGCCGGTTGTTGGTAGGGGTGTTTGGGTGTGATAGGCCGGTTGTTGGTAGTGTGGTTTGTGGGTTGATAGGCCGGGTCTTGGTATTGGTAGGTGTTTGGGTGTGATGGGTTGTTGGTAGGTGTTTGGGTGTGATAGGCTGGGTATTGGTAGGTGTTTGGGTGTGATAGGCCGGTTGTTGGTAGGTGTTTGGGTGTGATGGGTTGTTGGTAGGTGTTTGGGTGTGATAGGCCGGGTATTGGTAGGTGTTTGGGTGTGATGGGTTGTTGGTAGGTGTTTGGGTGTGATAGGCTGGTTGTTGGTAGGTGTTTGGGTGTGATAGGCCGGGTATTGGTTGGTGTTTGGGTGTGATAGGCCGGTTGTTGGTTGGTGTTTGGGTGTGATAGGGGTTGTTGGTAGGTGTTTGGGTGTGATAGGCCGGTTGTTGGTAGGTGTTTGGGTGTGATGGCTTGTTGGTTGGTGTTTGGGTGTGATAGGCCGGTTGTTGGTAGGTGTTTGGGTGTGTAATGGTGTTCAGGCCGTGTTTGGCGCCGGAGGCGTTGAGCTTTGATGGGGATCTGTGGATTTGAGTCAGCTGATGGCTTTACGCAGCTCGAGGATGGAGCTCTATTTTTATTCACAGAGGGAGTCGCCTCGTGCCAAACTTCAGGCTCCTGCTCTCTCCACACAGGAACAGATCATTCTTGTGCCCCTTTTTAATGCGCTTTCTTCTTGCGCAGAGTACAAGATAATACTCAGATAAATAGATTTTAAAAAGATAAATGAACAAATTAGGATAGAGAAAATTAAAGTGAAGCCAAAGGTCTAAGTCCCAGTGGCAATTACAGGACTCGGCTAGACCTAAACTGCCCTCCATTTTAATGCAAATATTATGATGGAGAGACAGTATTGATCTTTCTGCTGGGAGAGGTGCAGTCTCATCTAAATGCTTTCAGTGTTTAAAGCCAAGGTGCACCAAAAACTCTGAGTTGGCAATGAGTCATATTTTGGGTGTACTGACGGCAAGGACATTACCCCAGCAATGACGAGTTCCTGGTTAAAACCCTGTCAGTACTTTTTTGTCTTTTGTTCAGCTAGCCAGCAGACAGTCTCATACAGCCTGACTTTTTGTACGTCATTAGAAGGGGGGGGGGGGGGGGGATATCTAAATGTGGAATGTAATGAGAACGAGAAAAGAATTCTTGGAAGATGAGCCGAGATGGGTGAAGTCAGCTGGATAGCGAGATGTTAGCGAGATACGCTAGCGAGATGTTAGCGATATGTTAGCGATACGCTAGCCTGCATGCGCGGGTCCTCCAGCTCTTGAGCTGTGCGATCTGGCCGCTGAAAGGGCTCAAACAAACCGCCGCCTTGTGTTCTGTCTGTGGAATGCGGAGCCTGGGGTGTGTGCATTCGGTGCGCTCTGTCGGGGTAATACCACCCCCCCGGTGCGTAGTGTCAGCTCCCTGCTCGTCCTTCAGGGGGCGCAGGGGCTGGTACCCCCATATCCACCCCGCGCTTCACCACAGCCCTGCCCTCGCGCCCCAAATTCAGAGCCAAGCAGGCGGTACCCCCCCCCCCCCCACTCCTGGGGGAGATTTAGCTCCAGCAGCGCTGCAGAACTCAAAGCTGGGTCGGGTCCAGTCTGCTGTAAGCAGGAAGAGTCCCCATCAGAGCGGCTCTTTTAGGGGGGATTCTTCAGCGGAATGTGGCTTGCTGTGCGTACGGGGGGGGGGGGGGGGGGGGGGGGGGGGGGGTAATCTAACGCTTCCTCTCCCGCGTGTGGGGGGGGGGGGGGGGGGGGTCCTGCAGGGCGGGGCAGCCCGTCTTATTCTGGCGGCTGACAGCGGAACAAAGCCCAGCCGCTAAGCACGCCCCCGCCCCCCGCTCCCCTCCCCCCTCCCCCCTCCCCTGCCCGGGCTTCCTTAGACAGGCGGAGGGGGGCTGGGGGGGGGGGCAGAGTAAATCTCCTTAAGGTGGCTGTCTACGGGCCCGTGTGGGACATCTGGCACAACAAATGTCTCGCAGCGTGCGAGCACGCGTGTGCAGGTCCCCGCGCCGGGGAGAGCTGTCACTTGTCGACACGCCTGTCGCCGTGGCAACAGGCGTAGGGGTTGCTGGAGGAAGGGGGTGCATTGGGGTTTGTGTTCTCTCTCTGGAGTCCCCTGCTCCAGGTTGGGTGGGGGGGGGGGGGGGGGGGGGTGGGGGGTGGGCAGGGCGTGTTGAATGGGCTGTTTTGGGGTTAGTGATATTGGTGTTCTCTCTGGAGTCCCCTGTTCCAGGTGAGGGGGGGAGGGGGTTGGGTGTTGAAGGGGCTGTATTGGGGTTTGTGTTCTCTGGACCCTCCTGTTCCAGCTGAGGGGGGGGAGGGGGTTGGGTGTTGAAGGGGCTGTATTGGGGTTTGTGTTCTCTAGACCCTCCTGTTCCAGGTGAGGGGGGGAGGGGGTTGGGTGTTGAAGGGGCTGTATTGGGGTTTGTGTTCTCTGGACCCTCCTGTTCCAGGTGAGGGGGGGAGGGGGTTGGGTGTTGAAGGGGCTGTATTGGGGTTTGTGTTCTCTAGACCCTCCTGTTCCAGGTGAGGGGGGGAGGGGTTGGGTGTGTTGAAGGGGCTGTATTGTGGTTTGTGTTCTCTAGACCCTCCTGTTCAGGTGAGGGGGGGAGGGGGTGTTGGGTGTTGAAGGGGCTGTATTGGGGTTTGTGTTCTCTAGACCCTCCTGTTCCAGGTGAGGGGGGGGGGGGGGGGGTTGGGTGTTGAAGGGGCTGTATTGGGGTTTGTGTTCTCTAGACCCTCCTGTTCCAGGTGAGGGGGGGGAGGGGGTTGGGTGTTGAAGGGGCTGTATTGGGGTTTGTGTTCTCTGGACCCTCCTGTTCCAGGTGAGGGGGGGAGGGGGTTGGGTGTTGAAGGGGCTGTATTGGGGTTTGTGTTCTCTAGACCCTCCTGTTCCAGGTGAGGGGGGGAGGGGGTTGGGTGTTGAAGGGGCTGTATTGGGGTTTGTGTTCTCTAGACCCTCCTGTTCCAGGTGAGGGGGGGGGGGGGGGGGTTGGGTGTTGAAGGGGCTGTATTGGGGTTTGTGTTCTCTAGACCCTCCTGTTCCAGGTGAGGGGGGGGGCTGAATTCTCCTGCTGCTGCAGGTTATAAATCCCACTCAGTTTCCCGCTGATCTGATCCTGACTGGGAGGCTTTATTTAAACTTATTGTAAGCTCCTCCGTAGAGCAGAGGGATGAACCACGTGTCTGTCTGTGTGTGTGTGTGTGTGTGTGTGTGTGTGTGTGTGTGTGTGTGAGAGAAAGACAGTGACTTTGTGTGTGTGTGTGTGTGTGTGTGTGTGCGTGCGCGTGTGCGTGTGCGTGCGTGTGTGCGTGCGTGCGTGTGCGCGTGTGTGTGTGCGTGTGTGAGAGACTGCATGTGTACGTGTGCCCTGTGGTCCTGTGCGATACGGCCTGTCTGTTTGAGAAGCGGATCATGAGTCCAGTGACGGACGGTAATCCTGCTGAACCGCTGCTCTCCTGGAGAGAGGCCTGATCAGACCAGGCCTGCCGATCAGTGTGACCTTACCACACACACACACACACACTGCGTGCATTACCACGCACACTCCTCATGCACCACCATGCGACACACACACACACTGCGTGCATTACCATGCACACTCCTCATGCACCTCCATGATGGTCCTGCTGGTCGCTGGATGAGTGTCTGCCACATTGGTACCACTAATATCACCACTGATGAGAAACACTGTTAAACTGATATGAGTGTCTGTCACTTAACTACCACTGTACTGTCACAGCTGCCCCCTGATGCCAGGTCTAATGCTAGTGCTACTACCACTACTACAGTTACTGCCAGCACTAGTGTAATGACACATGTAGACAGACAGGCACACATACCAGACCTGGGTTAAATACTTCATTTGGAAAGCCGTAGACACCATTGCAGTTCCCTCAGATTACTACTTCAAAGGAAACCTCTCCTTTCACCCGTATTTAGGACAGAGTTCCTCCTGCACATGACTGTTTGGGTTGATAATGTTTTTAGCTGAGCGCTCTGGCATGTGCAGGGGGGTTTCTGAAATGCCATCGGCACATCGGGAGGTGAAAGTATGTGAGGAATGTGTGTGTGAGCCGGGTCTGCTGCTGAGGTGGTTTATGAGGACCCGTGTCCCCAGTACGGCTGCAGAGTGCTTTATCTGCACCGTGTGGCCTGGGGGAATGACAGGCAGGTCCGCCGGGACACAGTCCCACCGGGACACAGTCCACCGGGACACAGCTCTGCTGAATCACAGGGAGGCTCTGGAGTGGGGCCGTTTGGGAGCGGGGTGTTTGGGTGTTTGACTGGGCCGGTGTGTTACTGATTCAGGCTCTGATGGTTTCGCTCCGGCCTTGCTGTGCACTCTGGGAATAATGAATGCGGTGGAAGATTCTAGTGAACGGTCCTTCGCTGGGCGTTCGTCCCAGACCGAGCCTCAAAGTGCATCTGCAGATCAGTGAGCTGGGTTGGGCTCATTTGGGGGAAGTTAAGGTTGTTTTGCTTATCTGAGTGTGAAAGAAGTTTTGGTCCTGTATGGAGTATATTCTATGGTGCCATAGACGTCAGAGGTGGAGTGTGACCCTGCCGCCAGGGTCGTTGTCGTTACTGTCTCTGTGATGTCATAGTAGGGGAGGAGGCAGGGTGTCAGCTGATTGGTTAGAATGCAGCTGGTCTTGTTTGTTTGAAATCTTCTGGCTCGCTTGCATTCCCAGTTTGTTTTTGCCATTTCCAGAGCCACGCCTTCAGCCAAGTAACGCTGTTGCTATGGTGAAAGGGCTGTTTTTTTCCTTTGTTTCTTTCTGTCTTTCTTTCTTTCCCCCAATAAAGCCCTACTGGTCTCCCCTTCTCGGCAAAGGTTACGATCCTTCCTAAGACAAGGGGGTGAGTTTGAACACGAGCAGTGACATCACGTACTAAATATAGACCGGCAGCCAGCTCATAAAATATTCATCCTTTGGAGAGACAGACGGACCCGTTGCATGCTCACGCACACTCTCTCACACACGCACACACACACACACACACACACACGCACGCGCGCACACTCTCACACACGCGCGCGCTCACACACTCTCTCACACACACACACACACACACACACACACGCACATGCACGCACACACACACACACACACACACACACACACACGCGTGCACACAGACACACACACACACACACACTCAGGTGTGTGAGCAGTGCAGACAGGCCCTAGCGGGAGAGTGATACAGAGAGAGTGAGAGGGAGAGAGAGAGTGAGAGGGAGGGAGAGAGCGCGTGGAGCGGGCGGCGGCTCAGAGGGTGATGTAATGCTGACCCCGCCCTGTTCTGGCTGCATTGTTCTCGGCGCGCTGGCTGCAGCGCTGCCGGGCTGCTCGCCAGAGCCGTCTCCGATGGAGCCGCAGCCGTGGTAACCGTCGCCGGGCCAGCGTGTTCGGTACGGCTCTGCTGTGGTCCCCGGTAACGGCTCTGCTGTGAGCCCCGGTAACGGCTCTGCTGTGGTCCCCGGTAACGGGCCAGCGGCGCAGCGGCTGTAATGGCGGGTGCCTCTCTCAGAGCGCCTGGGAGCGAAGGAGCAGGTCCCCGTGACGCCTGACGGGCAGCGGGAGGGGGACATGACCACTTGGTGGCGCTGTGCGGGCCGGTGTTGGCCCGAAGGCGCTGGCTTCAGTGCGCTGTCAGGCTCTGCGGATGGGGCTCTGTCCGTCTCTCTCTCCCGGCCCACCGCTCGTCTGTCTGTGGGCTGGTTTCCATGGGAACCAGAACATGGCAGCCCCTGCCGGTACGTCTTCCTGTCGGTGTTTCAGTGAGTGAACGAGTGTGCGTGTGTGTGTGTGTGTGTGTGTGTGTGAGTGGGTGTGTGTGTGTGAGTGGGTGTGTGAGTGGGTGCGTATGTGTGTGAGTGGGTGCTGTGTGTGTGAGTGGCTGAGTGTGTGTGTGTGTGTGTGAGTGGGTGAGTGTGTGTGTGTGTGTGTGAGTGAGCGAGTGTGACTGAGCGACTGAGTGTGCGTATGTGTGTGAGTGGGTGCTGGTGTGAGAGTGGCTGAGTGTGTGTGTGTGAGTGGGTGCTGGTATGAGAGTGGCTGTGTGTGTGTGTGTGTGTGTGAGTGGGTGCTGGTGTGTGAGAGTGGGTGAGTGTGTGTGTGTGTGTGTGAGTGGGTGCTGGTGTGAGAGTGGCTGAGTGTGTGTGTGTGTGTGTGTGTGTGAGCTGTAGTCTTAATATTGCTAGTCCCTGGTAGTCCCCCCATTCTGCTGTTAATTTTACACACACACACACACACACACACACGGACACACACAGAATCAGCGGAGTTTCCTCATACCCCAGTAGGCTTAGCCAGCATGAGGCCTTCACCCCACCCCCAGAAAAAAAGAGAAGAAGCCCCCCCGCCTGTCAGATGGTAACCTTCAGATACCCTCCCCAGTAATCACCAGCCTTCCCTCCTCCTGCTGCCTTTGGGTGAGTGGTGCTCCCCCGGGGGTTTGGGGTGTCCGGCTGGAGCCCACCTGTCCCCCACACTGGGGCCTGTTAGGAATGGGGTCAGACAGGGAGGCTTCATGAGTCCCAGAATGGGTGGAGCTTCCATATCAGCAACCGTCAGTCAGTCACTGTTGTCAACCAATCATTGGCCCTAATGACATTGTGCTCCATCTTCCCTGTGCTTCTTTGGGCTGTGCTTCTCTTTTTCGGGAACAAGCATTGTGGGGACTCGCTCATCCCATACAGGGTGCAGGCATTGTGGGGACTCGCTCATCCCGTACGGGGTGCTACTTCAGCAGGGTGCAGGCAGTGTGATTACGGGGTGCAGCATTGTGGGGGCTCGTAAACATACGGGGGGGGGTGCACATTTACTCGCTCGTGTACGTGAGATGGATGGATGAAGGGTAGTGTGAATGGAGATGGATGGATGAAGGGTAGTGAATGGTGTGTATGTGACTGAGTGATTTTGTGTGGTTGCAAGGCAGACTCTCTGCTTGTTGCTTGTGTGTCTGTGTGTGTTTGTGCATGTGTGTGAGAGATCTTGTGATGTTGTGTGTTAGTAAGGTTATGAGTATGTGTTGGGAAGATCAAGTGTGTGAATGTGTGTGCATATGGTAGACTGTGCGTGCGTATGTTTGAGTGTGTTTGTGTGTGCGAGATCTTGTGATGTCGTGTGTTAGTAAGGTTATGAGTATGTGTTGGGAAGATGTGTGGATGTGTGTGCGTATGTTTGAGTGTGTTTGCGTGTCAGAGATCTTGTGATGTTGCATGCTAGTAAGGTTTCGTGTATGTGTTGGGAAGATGTGTGGATGTGTGTGCGTATGGTAGAACGTGCGTGCGTGCGTGCGTGCGATTTGGCGAGTGAACCAGGTGAGTGTGGCAGACTGAAATATGCAGGATCTTGCGTTTCAGTAAGGAGAGAGAGCGAGACTCTGATCTGATTTCATTAGCCTGTCTCCTCATTACTGAGCCTGCAGAATGGACACAGTGTGCTTTAATCGTGTCTGATTCCCTTCCTGTTCTACACTCTAAACCAATGAGCTCGCCGCTCAGCTGTGACATCACTAGCCGAAGTTCTCGGTGTAAAGCTGACTCAGAGCAAACAGGTGCAGCACACATGGAACTCGGTGTCCACTTCCTGGTCTTCCCGCGCAGGCAGAAGCAGGGCGGTTTGACGCACTGGATTTGCATTCCGTAGGGCTCGACTAAGCGCCATGGAAACGCCGCGGTTGATCGCGGTATCCCAGACAGCCGTGAGAACGTCTCCTCTTCCCTGAACGCGGGATCCGCTCGGCTGGCTGGGCTCCGGAGGGTCCTGGGGCTGGAATGTGTTGTGTTATAACCCAGCTCTAGCGCCAGAACGTTTCCCGCAACGCTGCTGCAGTGTAGAGCCAACGCTGTAACGCTGAGAAAACGTTCCAGGAACATTGTGGGGACGTTTAGCGCTAGCTGGGTCCGAGCTAGCAGGGGCTGCAGTCTGTCGGGGGGGTTCTGTGAACCAAACTCGTGAGAACGGCTCTGTTATTTACCTGCCCCAGGCAGTGCCCGTGGTTGCCAAATCCTCGGCTAAACCCCCCCCCCAGTCTGTGGCCGGTTGGTACTGTGATCAGCAGTCAGCCCCTCCACCCAGGGAGCTAATTATGGCTCTCTCTCTCTCTCTCTTTGTTTTGCAGAAATCGAGCGATAGCCGATTACCTCCGCTCCAACGGCTACGAAGAGGCCTACTCTGTGTTCAAGAAGGAGGCCGAACTGGACATGGTACGTTTCCCACAATCCCCCTCTGCTTGCCTCCGCTAAATTCAGCCGTTTTTGTGCAGCGCTTTTTTTTTTGTGTTGTTTTTTTTGTTTTATTTTTATAGGCACTGTCACAAAGGCACTTTAGAGATAAACTGAAATTAGGACCCCCTTAACCCCCTGAAACAGCCAGCGGGGGGGGGGCACAGGGCCCCTGAGGTGTGCCTGGCCGCGCGTGCCAGCCGTTACCGTGACGACGGCGCTCTGATGTAATTGTGCCGTGCGTGATGACCGGGGCATGCTGACGGTTTAGAGGACGCTCAGCCGTGATTGGGCGAAACACGCTGGAGGCGCACGCCTAGATCCCTCTGCTCAGGGTTCCCACGGGCGGGCGGACTGACGGACGGACGGACAGGGAAGGGGTCCGGTGGCACAGACTGACACGCTGGTTTGGGTTCTGCTCTCTCTGATTGCGTGAGAGGGGGCTGTTGGGGGTGTGGGTTGAGGGGGAGGAGATGGGTGTGTGAGTGGGGGGGGGGGCGCGATCAAACCTTAATTTCCTTTCTGGTGGAGAGCTGATGAATTATAGATCAGACCTGTAGATGGAGATGCACCCTGACAAGCATATATCTCTCTCTCTCTGTCTCTCTCACACACACACTGTCTCTTTCTGTGTCTCTTGCACTCTCCATCTCTCTCAAATTTTCAAGTTCAGAATGCTTTATTGGCAAGGCATATTTTGAAATGCATATTGCTACTGATCAGAATAATAACATGATGACAGGAGTAACAATAAATATTAAGATTAAAATATATCAGACATGAATTCTCTCTCTCTCTCTCTCTCTTCCTCTCTCTCTCTCTCTCCCTCTCCCTCTCCCTCTCTCTCTGAAGGAGCTGTGTGATAATGTGTCATTAAGGCTTCTTCACTGGCTGAGGTCCGGTCTCTTTGTTCCTGGTTGGGTGATTGTCGGGAAAGGGGAAGGTGGGGTGGGGGGTTTGTTTTATAACTCAGGGGTGAAACTTCAAATTAAGGGAGGAGCTTTTTGCTCAGCTGCCAAACAGAGCCCCACACACACTCTGATCCCCCCAAATGCGCACACACACACACACACATACACACACACACGCACACGCACACGCGAACACACGCAGGCGGCAGGTGGCAGTTGAACCTCTCGTTGCTCTGGCACTGGGAGGTGGTTCTGCTCTGTTGCCTGGGCAACTGCCACTCCATATGCCCCCTCCCACCCAGCCACGTCTCCTCATTGCCCTGGCAACGCTTCCACGGCAACGCACCGGCCGCGCCCATCTCACGCGGCCCGTCTCCGCCGCTCCCGGTCAGCCGCGGCGTTGGAAAAGCTTTAGCGGTCTCTCTGCTGCCTGAGCCAATCAGGGCCCAGCGCAGTGTCCAGGCCCAGCAGCCCACACTCCTGTGTGCTGTGAATATCTGGGCCTTCTGCAGAGTGGAATGTGTGTTTTTTAAAGGCTAATGCACTGCAAGCCTCTGAAAGCAGCTGTAATGCGTGTGCCTGCCCCTGTGCTGAGGTGCTTAGCAGCATATCGTCTCGTCTTGATGACACATTTCAGTTTATGGTGTAGTATTCTCTCTCTCAGAGGGCCCGCTTGATTGGTTGGTCGTGCCAGTGTTAGCGGTGTTGGTGGGTAGATTGGCTCTGATAAACGGGGACAGGTTTGCCCCCTCCACTCTGGTTTTCTTAGGGTGGGGGTGGGGGCGGGGGTGTCCGGACGGCCAAACAGCCGGACGGCCAGTCGTCTCCCCTGCAGGGGCCAGCAGGAGGCGGCGGTGGTGGTGGGCTTTGATTGGCCGGGAGAGTGAGAGCCTGACTCCCAGTGTTCCCGGGGTCGTGGATCACCAGCCGGCCGGCAGAGGGGGGGTTGGGGGGAGGCGGTGGGTTTAGGAGGGGGGCGGGGTTTCCGCCCCAGCGGGTCGGAGGCTAATCTACACGGCTGGTCTGCAGGCTGCAGGAGATTAGGCCATGTGAGGGGATTAAACTCTGTTCCCTGTCCCCCCCTCCCCCCGACACCGCCCCCCAGCCTCGAACCCTGCCCCAGGACCCGCGGCCCCGCCCTCCTCCCAGCCCTCATCCGCTCCTATCCCAGTTTCTGCCCTCTCTCATTTTCCTCTGTCCCTTTCTCTCTGTTCCCCTCTTTCTCCACTTCCCTTCACCCCTCTCTCTTAAAAATAGTCCACCAAGCTCCCATCTTCTTTTTAGAATAACTCTGATGATGTGTGTGAAAGCATAAATCATCCAGCTGTTTTTGTTTTCAGTGTTTTTCAATGTTCAGTCCCTCCCTGTCTCTCTCTTCTGACCCCCTTTCTGCCTCCGGCTCTCTCTCTCTCTCTCTCTCTTCCCCTCCCCTCTCTGTTTCTCTATCCCTTTGGCCCTGTCTGTAAAGAAGCCCAGAGCTCCTTGTTTCCTGATGTTGTCCGCCTGATGCAGTGACTTCAGGGGGAGCTGTAATCGAGCGTTTTATCAGCATGTCATCTGTGCCGTGTGAACGTCTTTCCCCGCATCTCTCCTGTTTACGCTAACAGCGTTTCTGTGTCTGCTCTGTTCTTTCTCCTCTCTCCAGCGCCATCATCTCCTCATTACGAGGGCTTGTTTTCATCCGGACCTGTGCTGGCATGTGATAAACGCTCGTTTGTGTTGAGACAAATAAAAAGCCTGTACCGTAGAATCGCGCTCGGTTCCGCCCTGTTTGAGCCCTGAAAGGCTCTTTCTCATGTTTGTCCGAGTTAAAAATAAACGCGTCTCTCCTGTTCTGCTCTGCTCCCCTCAGAATGAAGAGTTAGATAAGAAGTACGCCGGCCTTTTGGAGAAGAAATGGACCTCAGTCATCAGATTACAGAAGAAGGTTTGTAGCTGTGCGAGCGTGCGTCACGTTTAGCCTGGGCCTCTGTACTGATCTCCTCTCCTCTGCATCAGTTTGATCCGCTCCAGGTTTTAGTAGAAGCCTGTTAGTGCACTGAGTGTCAGCCTCCTGTTGGTGGCGCTAACCTGCTTTAAGGGAAGACCTGGACTGGCTCAATGCTCTGTCCAGGAGGAGAGCTGGGACCATGTCTGCAGTTTCCTCTGGATCTGATACTACAGGGTCTCCCACCCCTGGTCCTGAGGGGGCCACAGGGTCCTGCTGCAGCCAGTTTAGAACCAGTAGACCTGGAATCATCTGCATTCACCCTTTGAAGAGCAGGCTTGAATAGTCAGTGTTCTAGAACTCCACTGCTTTCAGTCACCGGCAGTGATTGTGACATCAGCGTTAGAATGTTCACTTAAGAACATTCTAATCACACATTTGTGACCTCACAGTTTAAAGGCTGAATTGATCTGTTAAATGCTGACTGATAGCAAAAACCAGCCAGAGCTGCATCTGCGTTTGATTAGGGCCTGGAGCCTGGTTTATAGCATAACCTCTGCACCCAGCTGTGGAAGCCAGAGTGTTTCCTGGGCAGCTGATAAAGGGGGCGTGAGCGTGTGGAGCGCCGTGTCGGCGGATATCCGCTGCCGGGAAGTCCTGCAGTTAAGCAGCGAGGAGCCGATTATCTGAGGACCTGAAGATGGCGTTTGATTGGAGCCTCAGCGCTCAGACGCCCGGTAACCGAGCGACAGAGCGGGGGCGGCGGGGCTTAACGGCGCCCGGAGGCCTCGATATCCCATAAACCCCGGACTCAGAGCCTCTCAGGGCGGGAGGCTGTTAAGAACAGGATTGACCCTGACCCCAGCGCTCGTCTGGCCTCTGGCACTTCTCAGGATTCTTATCTGGATTCCTCTTGCCCCCCCAATCCCCCCCCCCCCCCCCCCCCCCAGGAGAACTGCATCCTGTTTTGGTGACAGAGACGCACTGTTGTGCTCCAGTGGGTGAGGGGCTCTTGGATATGTGATAGGTTACCTGCTGTGAGTGACGGGTCCACAGCTCCTGTCCCCGGCTTGTTAGCTGCTTTTTCCCCGGCCAGTTACCCCCTGGCTTCTCACTCAAACATGATCCCTCCCCTGTGTGCAGGTGATGGAGCTGGAGTCCAAGCTGAACGAGGCGAAGGAGGAGATCACTCTGGGGGGCCCCATCGGGCAGAAGCGGGACCCCAAAGAGTGGATCCCGCGCCCCCCAGAGAAGTACGCCCTGAGCGGCCACCGCAGCCCCGTCACCCGGGTCATCTTCCACCCCGTCTTCAGCGTCATGGTGTCCGCCTCCGAGGACGCCACCATCAAGGTGCGGCCCGCTCGCCCTCCTCCTCCCCGTCTCTCTCCCTCTCTCTCTCTCTCTCCTCTCTCTCTCTCTCTCTCTCTCTCTCTCTCTCTCTCTCTCTCTCTCTCTCCTCTCCTCTCTCTCTCTCTCTCTCTCCTCTCTCTCTCTCTCTCTCTCTCTCCTCTCTCTCTCTCTCTCTCTCTCTCTCTCTCTCTCTCTCTCTCCCCCTCTCTCTCTCTCTCTCCTCCTCCCCGTCTTTCTCTCTCTCTCTCTCTCTCTCTCTCTCCTCTCCCTCTCTCTCTCCTTCTCTCTCTCTCTCTCATCCCTGCTCCGCTCTCCCCCCCCCCCCCCCCCCCCCGGCCCCCCCCCCCGGTGCTGGCTGTGTCTCCATACGGGGCTGTTTGTTGTGCAGGGTGTTGCTGAGTCACAGAGAAGCTCAGTGTTCTGCAGGGAGCTCCTCCCCCCAGGACACGCCCGCCTGCGTCAGCTCTGCACCCCCCCTCAGCACACACACACACGCACACACACACTCACGCACTCACCAAACATGCATGCATGCACGCACACCCAGCATGTACACATGCACAAACGCACACTCTGTTGATTGAAAATATCATCACGTGTGTTTTTGTTATTTGTTATTTATACTTGCATCAGCCTGCCCCCCCCCCCCCCCCCCCCCCCCCACTGTTCCTCCTCTCAGAGCTGATTTGCACGATTGATTTTTTGTGGAACAGAGAAGAGATGCATTCACTTTCTCTGGGCTGTCACCAGCCAAATCAGACACACACACACACATGCACACACACACACACACACATGTACACACAGACACTCGCGCACACAGCACTGCTCTACTTTCAGGGAAGCTGGTCCCACCAACCAATCAGCTTACAGGACACTGCAGCTTCCCTTTCCACACACTAGAGTTGCAGTGTCTGTGCTCGAGACTGAGCTGTGATTGGATAACGCCGGTGTTGTCCTGCTTACCTGGTCATATGGTTAGCCTATGGTCAGACAGCATGCCTCGGGGTTGGGGCTGGGCCCCCTGTGGCCCCCGGCTCTGAGCCGGTGATGATGGTCTCTCTGCAGCTGCTGACATTTCATATTGATCTGCCTTTAAAATGGATCTCCTGGGCTGAGTAACCTTTTCAGCCGTTTGAGCTGTCAAGCCGTGACATCATCGCATTGAAAACGCCTTCAAACGCATTCCTCTCTTATCTCCATTATTTTATTTCACTCCCTCACCCCCCTCCCCCTTCCCCGTCTGCAACAGTATGCTCCAAATCACGTTCTGACATCTCAACGACTGAACAAAGAACGGAAACAAAAAAACAGACGAGACAAAAGACTGAGGAGACCTCGAAGGCCAGGATGTCTGTGTTTGAGTGTGTGGTGAAAAGGCCATTAACAAGACCCCTGCTCTTCAGCCTTCACAGAACTGTCTTCTGGGAAATGTAGTTTCAGTCTTAACAATCAGAATGGACTTTTCATAGTTTGAATATCAGCGCTGTAGTGTTGGGGAAATAATAAGCTCTGCTTAGTTTCTTTCCCTGTGAAATGAATAGGGGGTGTATGGATTGGTGCCTGTGCGCTACGCTGGGGGCGGAGATGATCATTTTCTGTCTCGCTGTGAGGCCCAGACTCCCTGCGTGTGTGATGTCATTATTCCAGCCTCCTGAGCAGCGCTGGGCTCCGGGAGAAGCCCTTTATCAGGGCCACAGGAGCTGAGAATAACCCTCTTTATTATAAAAACCACTCCCTGCAAATACTACGCCTGGGAGCTGGAGGAACAGACAGAGATTTGTTTTACTTGCACAGAAAAATGTATATGTATTGCACAAAGAGGTTGTAACAGTGGGCTTTGGTTGTAACAGCAGTTCTATCTTTGTAAGCATTCAGATCTTAGTCCATCTGTGGAAGTGTTTTACAGGGCCTGCTTCACATGTATAGAAACACACCTTTCTGTTTTTGAACTGCTGGGACACATGCCCTGCAGTCTGAGGGTGCTTTGTCCAGACGTGGGTTGCGGGTTCGATTCCCCCGTGTGGGACTGTTCCGGCAGCCTCGGCCCTCTCCCCTGCCCTCGCCCTCCGCAAGCTGTTGTGCTTTCGCCTGATTGGTCGCCCGTGGAGCCGGCAGACGGGCCTGCTGGGTTCAGCTGTGGGGTTGGGACGGGGGGGGGGGCGGGCGGGCGTGTTTGGTATGGTCTGGCTATAACTGCAGTCTCTCTGGCCTTCTCTCTCTCATGCTGCATTGACAGTAAATGCATGTGTGGATTGTGTCAGGTGTGTGGAAATAAATGTACACATGAAAGCAGATACGTTTCACACCAGCAAACACTGTACAGTGAAACCTGACCTTACCTGGCCGGTCTACTGAACGGATTTGAACCCAGCAGACGTGGCTTAGACACACATACACACACTCCATACCCAGTGCCTTCCTATCTGTACTGTATACTGTATGTATGATGAATAATGAGAGGTGTCTCCTGTACTGCGTATTTAATGAGTAATGTGCAGTGTCCCCCCCCCCCCAGGTGTGGGACTATGAGGCGGGGGACTTTGAGCGCACGCTGAAGGGCCACACGGACTCTGTGCAGGACATCTCCTTCGACCAGGCCGGGAAGCTGCTGGCCTCCTGCTCCGCCGACATGACCATCAAACTCTGGGACTTCCAGGGCTTCGAGTGCATCAGGACCATGCATGGTGAGGTGGGGGGGGGGTCATAGTGCATCAGGACCATGCATGGTGAGGGGGGGGGGGGGGTCATAGTGCATCAGGACCATGCATGGTGAGGGGGGGGCATCAGGACCACGCATGGTGGGGGGGGGGGGGGGTCATAGTGCATCAGGACCACGCATGGTGAGGGGGGGGGGGGGTCATAGTGCATCAGGACCATGCATGGTGAGGGGGGGGCATCAGGACCACGCATGGTGAGGGGGGGGCTACAGGGGGGCATCAGGACCATGCATGGTGTAGGGGGGGGGCATCAGGGGGGCATCAGGACCATGCATGGTGTGGGGGGGGGCTACAGGGGGGCATCAGGACCATGCATGGTGAGGGGGGGGGGCATCAGGGGGACATCAGGACCATGCATGGTGAGGGGGGGGGGCATCAGGACCATGCATGGTGAGGGGGGGGGCATCAGGACCATGCATGGTGAGGGGGGGGGCATCAGGACCAGGCAACGGGGGGGGCAGTGAGCTGAATAAAATCGTCCTCAGGTGTGTGTTTAAGCCTCAGTGTGCTGCCTGCTCCTTATGACAGTGAGAGACTCGCACTGTGTGTTTTAAATGTGCCTGTGCACATGGACCTCAGTATAAAGACTCAGATCCTCCACCCTGCAGCCGCTAGCTGAAGCAGGAGGTGCAGGACCGGAGCCTTCTCTGCCCTCTCAGATAACCCTGTTAAAGCCTGGGCACGGAGAGCCCGACCCTGCCTCAGTAACCAGAGTAATAACCCCCCCCCCGGTGCCTCTGAGTGCTCAAGAATAGACCAGACTGAGGGGGGTTTAAATAAATGGGGCTATCGCACAGCGGGGGGGATGGGGGGGTCGGTCTGGTTTTCCCCAGGTAGCTTCGTTTCCTTGGCGGGGGGCGGGAGGGGGGGGGAGCCAATTAGAGGGGCTGGTGTCTGTAAGCAGCTAATTGGATGATGAATCGGCCGGCGCCGGCGCGGGGGGGAAAAAAAAAGGGGGCCGGCTTAAAAAAGAGCGGAACCGCGTGGAGAATGTTATCTCCCCTCCTAATCCCATAATCCCCCCTGCCAAACACGCCCGCCTCCGCGCTGGGTCTGCGGGCGTGCGTCGCCCTGGAAACGGGGGACGCTGCTCCTGGGCGGGGGGGGGGGGACGGGGGGGGGGGGGGGGACCCCCTGAAACTGCGGTGTGTCAGTCACAGTAACTCAGCGGCCTGGCGGTGTGTGACACTCAGATACGGGAGACACTCCGCTGTGGTACCTGTCTAACAGGAGCCAGGCTTCCCTGAGTTTACACAGCTAAATGTGTGTGTGTGTGTGTGTGTGTGTGTGTGTGTGTGTGTGCGTGCGCGCGTGTGTGTGTGTATTGTGTGTGTGTATTTACTGCGACTGCGCTGTGTAAGCTGTGGACTCACTGTGCTGTTCTCTCTGTTCTTGTTTTCAGGGCACGACCACAACGTGTCCTCTGTGGCCATCATGCCCAACGGAGACCACATAGTCTCTGCCTCCAGGGACAAAACCATCAAGATGTGGGAGGTGGCCACTGGGTGAGAGAGCGCCACTGCACCAGCGAGGGGGGGGGGGGGGGGGGGGGGGGGGGTGGATAGAGGGAAAGGAGGAGAGAAGAAGGGGGGGAGGGGCAAAGAGAAGAGGGCACAGAGGGGGGATGGAGGGGAAAGGAGAAAGGAGGGCACGGAGAAGAGAGGGAGAGAGATGGAAGATGCCGTAAAGATAGTACTGTCTGGTCCTTCCTGTGGGTGTATGGGGGGGGGTGTGGGTGTCTTATCATTGGCTAGCAGAGCAGCACAGAGCTGCTCCCCCCCCCCCCAGGGTGCCCCCCACAGCAGGGCGGTAACGGCTTCACTGTGGGGACCCACGCCTTCTCTATTTCTTTCTCTCTGTCTCACACACACACACTCACACACGCACGCACACGCACACACACACACACACTCACACACACACGCACGCACACACACACGCTTTGCTGATAGAGTAGGTCACGGATGTTCCACAGGGATCTTCTGACTGCACTCTACACACGGTTTACATGATTATCAGTCACTGGTTACTGACACTAGATGCCGGAAGTTAAAGGTTCTTTCATGCATATTGTAGTTCTTGTGCTGTATTTTAATCTCTCTAGAATAAAATTATAGAATCTTGATGTGTGTGGGTGTGTTTTCATGTTCTTTATTTTCTATTTGGTTGCTTTGAGATTAAATGATTTGTTGATTGGTTAACTGATTTATAAGTTAGGCTTTTGGTTGATTTGTTAATTGATTTATAGGTTATGTGGTTGGTTTGTATGTAAAAGGAATTGTTTCTTAAGTGATATAGGTTAAGTGGTTGATTTATATGTTAAGGGATTGACTGATTGGTTAAGTGATTTATAAGTTAAGGAGTCGATATAAGTTAAGCAGTTGGTTAGGTGATTGGTTGGTGATTGGTTTACTGATGCCTCTCTTGGTTCTGACGCAGGTACTGTGTGATGTGATTGGTTGACTGATAGCTCTTTGCTCTGACGCAGGTACTGTGTGAAGACGTTCACGGGCCACAGAGAGTGGGTGCGCATGGTGAGGCCCAATCAGGACGGCTCGCTGATCGCCAGCAGCTCCAACGACCAGACGGTGCGGGTGTGGGTGACGGCCACCAAAGAGTGCAAGGCGGAGCTGAGGGAGCACGAGCACGTGGTGGAGTGCATCTCCTGGGCCCCCGAAAGCGCCCACCCCACCATCCTGGAGGCCACGGGGTCAGAGGTCAGAGTTCAAACCCCCCACCCACATGTTCGGGACTTTCTGTCTTTGACTACGCCCCTCATGCATATTCACTAGGCCACTAAGCTTGAGTCATGGCAGAGAAATGCTTTTGAGTGATGAGCGCCCCCTGCTGGCCATCTCATTGGGCGAACAAAATAACTACATTTCCCAGCAGGCTTTGGCTGAATTGGAGGGTGTCGTGCTGGGGTCAGGAGCTTATATAGGTAGAGGGTGTGTTTGGGGCGGGGCTGGACTCACTGGCTCCTCCCCCTGTCCCGCAGGCTAAGAAGAGTGGCAAGCCCGGCCCCTTCCTGCTGTCTGGCTCCAGAGACAAGACCATCAAGATGTGGGACATCAGCACTGGCATGTGCCTTATGACCCTGGTCAGTGTGTGTGTGTGTGTCAGTCTGTGTGCATGAGTGTGTGTGTGTGTGTGTGTGTGTGTGTGTGTGAGAGTGTGTGTGTGTGTGTGTCTGTGTGCATGAGTGTGTGTGTGTGTGTGTGTGTGTGTGTGGACGTGTGTGTGTCTGTGTGCATGAGTGTGTGTGTGTGTGTGTGTGTGTGTGTGTGTGAGTGTGTGTGTGTGTACGTGTGTGTGTAACGCTCTCTCTGACCGCAGGTGGGCCATGATAACTGGGTGCGTGGGGTGATGGTTCACCCCGGAGGGAAGTTCATCGTGAGCTGCGCTGATGACAAGACCCTGCGCATCTGGGACTACAAGAACAAGCGCTGCATGAAGACGCTGAGCGCCCACGAACATTTCGTCACCTCTCTGGGTGAGTCAGAGTCAGAGACTGAGTCAGAGACTGAGTCAGAGACTGAGTCAGAGACTGAGTCAGAGACTGAGTCAGAGTCATTCTTTCACCTCTCTGGGTGAGTCTGAGTCAGAGACTGAGTCAGAGACTGAGTCAGAGACTGAGTCAGAGACTGAGTCAGAGACTGAGTCAGAGTCATTCTGTCACCTCTCTGGGTGAGTCTGAGTCAGAGACTGAGTCAGAATCATTCTGTCACCTCTCTGGGTGAGTCTGAGTCAGAGACTGAGTCAGAGTCATTCTGTCACCTCTCTGGGTGAGTCTGAGTCAGAGACTGAGTCAGAGACTGAGTCAGAGTCATTCTGTCACCTCTCTGGGTGAGTCTGAGTCAGAGACCGAGGTAGAGTCAGTGACCGAGTCAGAGACTGAGTCATTCTGTCACCTCTGCAGCTAGTTGGGTTGAGCAAGACTGAAATGTTTAATTTGGGATTTAAAGCCCAAGGTGAGCTGCGTGGGGTGGTGGGGGGAGGCTGTGCTTTGGGCTGCCGGTGGGGTCGAGGCTGTGCAGGTCTCCTGAGACACTACAGGCTATTCTGCTGGCGTGTGCTCTCCTCTTTCTCTCTCCCCCCCTTCCTCTCACCTCCCTCCCCTCTTCTTCTCTCTTCCCATCTGTTTCCCTCCCTCCCTCTCTCTTTCCCTCCGTCTGTCTCTGTCTCTCCCTTTCCTCTGAAGGGCTGGGTTCAGTGTGCTTTATTGGCAGAAAAGCGCACAGAGCTTATAGCAGTGTTTACACACTCTGCTCCTCTCCTCCTCCCCTGTCTGTTCATATCTCTCTCCCCCACCTCCGTCGCTCCTTCTGCCTTCCTTTGTCTCCATCCCTTTCTTTCTCCCTCTCCCGCTCGCTCTATCTGCCAATCTCTCTCTCGGGCAGTGTGTCTGCATGTGTACAGTGTGTATAGAGTTATTAGCAGGCTTTAGTGCAGATGATTGCGTGTGTGTGTACGAGCGTGTGCGCGTGGTCGTGTGCGTGCGTGGTCGTGTGCGTGCGTGTGCGTATGAGAGAGTGTGTGTGCGTGTGCATGTGTGTGCGTGTATGATAGAGTGCGTGTGTGTGTGTGTGCGTGGTTGTGGTCGTGTGTGTGTGTGCGTGCGCGTGTCTGTGCGTGTGCGTGTGCGTGTGTGTGCATGTATGATAGAGTGCGTGTGTGTGTGTGTGTGTGTGTGTGTGCGTGGTTGTGGTCGTGTGTGTCTGTGCGTGTGCGTGTGTGTGTGCGTGTGCGTGTGTGTGCATGTATGATAGAGTGCGTGTGTGTGTGTGTGTGTGCGTGGTTGTGGTCGTGTGTGCGTGCGTGTGTGTGTGTGTATGAGAGTGTGCGTGTGTGTGTGTGTGTGTATGAGAGTGTGCGTGTGCGTGTGCGTGTGCGTGTGCGTGTGTGTGCGTGGTTGTGGTCGTGTGTGCGTGCGTGTGTGTGTGTATGAGAGTGTGCGTGTGTGTGTGTGTATGAGAGTGTGCGTGTGCGTGTGTGTGTGTGTGTGTATGAGAGAGTGTGTGTGTGTGTGCGTGTGCCTCTCTGCCATTATTAGATGTTCAGCGTGTGTAATTCTGTTTTTCCTGAAACTGTGGGACAGACAAATAGACTGAGCGTGTGCAGAAACACCCCAACTCTTTCATGTCACTAACTGCTCTGCTCTCTCTCCATCTCTCTCTCTCTCCCTCCCTCCCTCCCTCTCTCTCTCTCTCCACAGATTTCCATAAGACTGCTCCGTACGTGGTAACTGGGAGCGTAGATCAAACAGTAAAGGTTTGGGAGTGCCGCTGATTGTACCTGCAGGGCGACGCCCCTTCCTGGCCCCCCCCCCACCCCCCATCTCTATCCACCCCCACCTCCCACCCCCCCCACCCCCCGTCTACATCTCCTCCCCCTCTTGGATGCACTCAGAACCATGGATATAGCCCACCCAGCTGTTTGAATAACTCTTGTCCTTTTATGTAAATTATTCTGGATGTAGATTGAGCTCTTAAATGTTACACGAAAAAAAAAGTATTCTTGCATGGTGAATCCAAAATTGTATACTGTAAATTTCCATAACGTTGTCTAGGAAGTACCATAGGTTCAAGACCACGGGCTGGCCTTTTCACCGCCCTCATCTACAGAGAGAAGGCAGATCTTTGACTGGGTGATTAAAAGAATAGGGCACTAAAAACTGGTAATTTAATGACCGTGTCGTTCTTACGTGTCGGATTATTTCTCTTTGTATTTTTTTTTATTTGGTTCTTTTGTTTTTGTTTTTTTTTCCCCTTCCCTTTTTGTTTTTTTGTTTTTATTTTTTGTTTTTGCCTCCACTGTTGTAGTCTTGGTGCCTCGGTCGAGGACCCGGGAGAGGGATTGGGGGGGGTGTGGGGGCTTAATGAAAATGGAAGGAGTATAGCCCCCCCCCCCCGGTGCACGCTGGTGCAGTCTCTGTTCATTGGTTGTTTGATGTAAGGCTCATAAGCTCTCTGGGTGTGCAGGGACCGGCCGGTGCACCTGTGGCGGCTGTGTCGGCGCTCTCGTCGCTGGGGGGGCAGAGTGGGGGGGCGGGGGGCGGGCCCTCGTCCCGGCGCGTGGTACTTTAAATCCCGGCTCACCCGCGGCCCTAGCCTAGCTGCTGAGGAGGCGCAGCCGGCAGCCATGTTGTTTTTTTTCGGTTGTGTTTGCGGTTAGCTTTCGGGCGTCTGCGTTTCCGGTTACCCAGGAAGAGGCGTTTCCCTCTGTGGCCCCGCCCCCAAAGGGACAGAGGCCCCACCCAGGGTCTGCAGCGCCCAAAGTCGGGTTGGGGGATCCCTCCCAAAACGGAAAAGGCACTCACTCACTGTTCTGACCTCCCCCACACCTGTATTTGACGCTGGGCTAAGGTGCTGTTCGGCACAGGGCCACGCCCTCTACCTCACCTGTAACCTGCGCTCAGTTCCCCAGGCAAGCTGCTGCCTGCTGCCCCCAGGGGAACGGTGCATGCCCTCTAGAGTCTCATCCCCCGGGTTCGGTCGTAAAGGCCCCCCCCCCCCGCCCTCCCAAACTGCGGCGGAAGACGAAAGAACTGCAGGATTACACGTGTGCAAGTTTGGGTTTAAAAAATGGGTTAGAAAGCGAGCTTTGAGTACTGAGGGTTGGGGAAGCTGGTGATGAAAGTGCACTTGTTCCTGCAGGAGACTGGTGTTTGATCCACACGTCCGCATGAGAGAGGGAGGGAGGGAGCGAGGGAGGGAGGGAGGGGGGCTCTGTAAAAGGGTAACTAACCTAACTGCAGGGGGCTGGGTAACTCCTCCCACCCAGCAGCCACACCCACTCTATGGGTGTGGCCTTTTTAGCCCCGCCCTGACAGACTGGAGGTGATGATCGCTCTAAACTGGCACTTTGTTTTTTCGTTTTTCTGTTTTGTTTTTTTTTGTTGTTTTGTTTTGTTTTTTTCTCTCTCTGCCTCATTTTTTTCCCTCATTCAATAATTGTATCTTGATTTAAAATTAAAAAAGGAACAGTTGGCTAAGCAAAAAAAATTCATCATCAAGAAATGAAATGGGCAAAAACAAAAAACAAAATGGTGGCAAATATCCCGCTCTCTGGAAGAAGAGATGTGGAAAAAAAGAAGAAAGTGGAAGGCTAATTTAAAAAAATTAAAATGGGGGATTTCTGAATTCTAGTTCCAGTCATCTTGCTTAGCCCCACCCCTTAACTCCGCCCATCTTAGGTCTTCTGTCCAGTCCCAAGGCATTTAAAAAAATGGCTCCACCAACAGTCCAGTCATACTGCGAGATCTAATTTTAAAGCTAGCCTTTTTTTCCTTTCTTTCTATCGTCCTCATGGAAAAAAAAAAAAAAAAAAAAACTTAAAAAATGCAATTATATAATAAAGAATTTCCCTGCTTTAACCCAAGCCATTATCGAGCTTCTTTGGCAGTTTCCTGCTGTGTGTACCGCACGCTCCCGGCTGTGGGGATCTGTGTGGCATCGGTCATGTGACGCGTGACGTCACCGGATCCGGCGTGTCTGGGAGGGGCCTGGCTGGTGGGCGGAGCTTGTGTGGCTCCGCCCCCCCCCCCCCAGAGTGTCCAGTCACAGGAAGGCTCCGCTTCTGGTGCGCTCTGACTGAGGGAGGGGCCCTGCTCCTGAGCCCCCCGCCCCCTCCCCCCTTCTGCTCATGGGATTGTGGCAGACTGAATTTTGGAGAGGACTGCACGTCGAGCACCCCCCGCTGCCCCCCCACCCCCAAAAACAAATAAAAAAAGAACCTGTTCCAGATTCTGTGGTTTATTTGAAGATGGGCCCATGTTTTATTGTAATCTCTCTCACTCTCCCACTCAACCCCCCCACCTTTTTTTTTTTTTTTGGTTTATTTTTTTGCCCAAAGAAAGGTTCAGACTGCACGGTACACTGTGCATTAAAGGATCATGGGAAATGCAGTTTGGTTCTGCACGGTGACGGTGTATTGCTGTGTTAATTTTTTCCCCCGTTTTGAAATGCTGTGCGATGCAGAATGTGTTCTGTTTATTTTAAGAATTAGCTGAAGCCAAAAATGTGGAAAATGCCCTTAGTTCAGAGAATCAGGCCCCCCCCCCCAGGTCCAAATTCTCAATCTTGGGCATCAACTGGGGGGTGGAGTCTTGGTTGGGGGAGTTTTTTTTTTTTTTTTTCTTGGTGTCTTTGAATGAACAAGCCTTCGACTGATTCCTGGTGTTTTAAATCTGTCCTGAGAGAGAGAGGGGGGAGAAGGGGGGGGGGGAAGAGAGAAAAGGATAAAAGGCTCTAGCCCATTCTCTGTTCCCATGCAATCCCAGTTCTGCATTTGCTATGCGGACAGACGGGGAGGACAGCCTCGTCCGCGCAGTCTGTGCAGTGTGTCTGTGCTGTCCTTCTCTGCATCTGCGCAGTCAGTCTGTGCATCTGCAGCCCGTCTGCGCAGTCAGTCTGTGCATCTGCAGCCTGTCCGCACAGTCAGTCTGTCCGTCTGTGCAGTCAGTCTGTGCATCTGCAGCCCGTCTGCGCAGTCAGTCTGTGCGTCTGCAGCCCGTCTGCGCAGTCAGTCTGTGCGTCTGCGCAGTCGGTCTGCTGTTCCTGCCTTGTGAGTCTGACGGCTCTGGACCTGTCTGCCCAGTGGGATCTCTGCTTCTGTGTCTCTCACTCTTCACACACAGTAAATTGTTAACGATATATCTGGATGTCATTATTGTTTGCAACATAATAATAATAATAATAATGATAATAATAATAAAAACTGTAAATATAAACTGTTTTGTCCGTGTTTTGTCCCAGGGGTGAGTTGGGTAAAGGTGAGGTGCTGTGTGTACTGAACGAGATCGACGACTCCATAGGATTTGGAAAACGTTTTAGCATTTTTGTCATAATATTTTCCATTGAAATTCACACCAGTCAAAGTAAACAATTGTATCTGTCACATGCACTATGAATTATTGTTAAAAAAAAACTTTAAAAAAACGAACAAATAAAAAAATCTGTGTCTGGCTACATTATATAAGGGGGGGGGGGGGGGGAGGTTCAAAGAAAATGTTAAGTGTGTGGTAACCTCAGAATTTGGAAGCCCCTGTTCCAGATCATGGAAAGGACTTTTTTTTTTGTAGTTTGAAGAGGGGACGTCAACGGAAGTCTCAGACATTATCAAGTGAAACGTCCGCCTTCTGAAATGCAATTTTAATGTACAGTTACATTACAGGTTGATTCATCAGCCTCTCCAGAAGCCATTAAACTCGTTAGGGTTAATCAGTGTGATGTATGACTGGGGAGGTGAGTGAGTGCTGGATGTGGAGGCTTTAAAGAAGAGGATGATCTGAAGGAGCTTGGAAATGAGGCATTAATACATGAATCTGAAGGGCACAGGAGGTGAATCAGTCTTACTCAACACAGTTCATATTAAACACATTTTTTGTCTAAAATCCAAAATTAGACTTTAGGTTGTTTCCAAGGTTTTAGTTGTATTATTATTACTGCTGGTATTTCATTACCCTGTGACAATGTTATGAGTTTTGCCTACACTGGGTGGCACGCATGTAGGTGAGTTCAAATTGAAAGCGTAAATATTAATTCATATCCTCCCCCATTTACACAAAGTGAAACGTTCAGTCAACTTAAAAATTCTTTGAGTGGTCCCATCTAAAAAATTTAATTTGGCTTGTTAAAAATAATTAGGTTAATTGAATGAAATAGTCAAATTAAAATTTTTAGATGTGGCCACTTGAAGAATTCTGACGAAATTTTAAATTGATCCAACGTCTCACTTTTTTAAATGTCCTATATAGAGCCCCAACTGCAAGGTCATGAGTCACAGTCTGACTGTTGTCAAAGGGGGACAGCTGTGACCGTCACGAGCCTTTATTCGGTGGTGCACCAAACCTTCCAGATATTAAATAATTAAAAAGGGACCGTTCGACTCATTATCTTTCAAAAAATCCCCCGTCTCGGGGTAAGATATGAGGGCGATGAATGGATGGTGAGTATGACATAAGTATGATTGCATTTGATGTATGACACAAGGGTGGGGATGGGGACATTATAATTAACCTTGAAAAATACGTATGAAATATAATGTAAAAAAAATGGGGGGGGGGGGGGGGGGGGGGGGGGGGGGGGGGGGGGGGGAGTCATGAGAAAATGATTATTACGGGAGAAAAAAGATTTAAAAGGACCATGTGAATTATAGGGATGAGACCGACCTTGAAATGATCTATTCATTTCTGTTGATTTCCAACTTGTGAAATTATCCGTTTTTATTGCATTTTTAATTCGGCGAGATTGGTACACCCTGTGACCTTCGCCACACATGAAACTATAATAGCCTTTCTACGCTAATTTCTCTGTGGATTTGAGAACGAGCCCTGTATGGTGATATGCCATCCTGATAGAATGTCGATGGGTGATGGGCGCGA
>CM045891.1:55035622-55055622 GCA_025169545.1 Anguilla japonica
ATTATCGATGCTCCTGTTGGTCGTGTAGTGACAGAGGTTGCCATGCACCTCCTCCAGGTGACGCTGGCATTATTCATTTCCTGCCTCGTCCCCTCTTGCTGTGATGACATCATCACATCCTATCCCCCCCCCCCCCCCCCCCCAGCCGGTCCCCTCCTGCGAGTGGTTTCCACGGAGACGGGGGCGCGGTGGCGCGCCGGGGAGACCGATGAGACTCTAATTATAGCGGACGGCACCGTGGCGTAGACTGGCGTCGCTGTGGGACGCGGGCGTGGATGGGCGGGGACAGACACAACCGATCTTTCACAGAGACCCGGACACACCTGATCTTTCACACAGTCACACTCACACACCTGATTAAACACACTGTCCCCATAGCGGGCCTGTGACACGCTGCGGTAAAGGCACTGCTCATACACCTGATTAAACACACTGTCCCCATAGCGGGCCTGTGACACGCTGCGGTAAAGGCACTGTGTGTGTGTGTGTGTGTGTGTGTGTGTGCAACAATGACAGTGGCTGAGAAACATTACTCTGCGAGACCTTTGAGACAGTGAAGGTCATAACAGTCAGCTCTCTCTCTCCCCCTTCCTCCCTCTGTCTCTCTCTCTTTCTCTCTCTCCCTATCCCTCCTCTCTCCTCTGTGTGAAACACAGCCCCGCCCCCTCCAGTCCACACCTGCCAGTGAGCACCGCTGCACACCCCACACCCAGACTCTCACCCAGAGAGGTGCCAGACAGAGCCAGCCGCTAACGCTAACCGGCTAATTACACACACACACACACACACACACGCACACACACTCACTCACTCACTCACTCGCACACACACTCACTCACTCGCACACATAGATGCATGCACACACACACATACACACGCACTCTCTCTCACACACACACACACACTCACTCGCACACATAGATGCATGCACACACACACACACACACACACACACTCACACACGCACACACGCACACACTCGCACACATAGATGCACGCACACACATGCACACGCACATACACACGCACTCTCTCTCACACACGCACACACACACACACACACACGCACACACACTCACTCACTCACACATAGATGCACGCACACACATGCACACACCCATACACACATGCACTCTCTCTCACACACGCACACACACACTCACACCATGTACGCACACACACACAATCTCTCACACATACAGTCTCTCTCTCATACACACACACACACACACACACACACAGTCTCTCACACACACACGCACTCACAGGTACACGCACACAAAGGTGCACACACACTCACTCGTGTTAGTCGCACACGTCTGCATGTGTTAGTCACACACTCGCTCTCAGATTGCAGAGGTTTGCCTCAGCAGTGAATTCAGGGAGGGGGGGGGGGGGGGGGGGGGGGTGTCAGCACCAATTACTGACTCATGAATAACAATACATGGCCCAAAAATAATAGCATCGAGAGAGTGAACATCTAAAAGATAGCATTATTATATAAACTATAAGTATGAAAAAAATAACTTTTATTTTATTGTTTGGGATTCACTATAACACATTTCAGATTGAGACACTGGTAACAGAGAGGGGGAATAACAGCATCCCTGTGTGTGTGTGTGTGTGTGTGTGTGTGTGTGTGTGTGTGTGTGTGTGTCCAGGTTGAACTTTAAGGACCCGGAGGCGGTCCGGGCTCTCACCTGCACCCTGCTGAAGGAGGATTTCGGGCTGAGCATCGAGATCCCGCTGGAGCGCCTCATCCCCACCGTCCCGCTCAGGCTCAACTACATCCACTGGGTGGAGGACCTGATCGGGGGGCAGGGCGACGGCGCGGCCCGGCGGGGCATCGACATCGGTACACACCCCCCGAAAGAGAGGGGGGGGGGAGGAGGAGGGAGAGGGAGGGAGTGAGTTAGCTTATGTATGTGTGTGAGTGCTTGTGTGCGCATGTGTGCGTGTGTGTGTGTGTGTGATTGTCCGTCTGTGTCTGTGATTAGTGTCAAGCTTGTGATGGATGGCGGTGTGTAGTCTGTGACCCATTTGGTGCCCTCAGACCGCCCCCCCATAGAGACCAACCTGTGTCACATTATACACACTAATGTGACACCCCCTACACCCCCCCCCCCCCCTCTAAAGAACATCCCAGGGCCATCTGTGTGTGCGTGTGGGCCTAAGTGGATACGTGTGTGTGTGCGTGTGGGCCTAAGTGGACGTGTGTGTGTGTGTGTGTGTGTGTGGGCCTAAGTGGATGTGTGTGTGTGTGTGTGTGTGTGTGTGTGTGTGGGCCTAAGTGGATGTGTGTGTGTGTGTGTGTCTGTGTCTGTGTGTGTGTTTTGTACTGACCTTGTGGGGACCCCCAGGTACCGGCGCTTCCTGTATTTACCCTCTGCTGGGCGCCACCATGAACGGCTGGTTCTTCCTGGCCACTGAGGTGGACGATATCTGCTTCAACTTCGCCAAGAAGAACGTGGAGAACAACGGCCTGTCTGACCTCATCAAAGGTGAGCAGTCTAGGAACTACAGTGCCCCCTGTGGAAGGAGGAGAATATAGCAGTCTGTGTTACAGTGCCACACTGTGCTTGGTGGTTTATAAGTGTGTATAATGGGAGTTGATATGTATTGATAGTTCATCGCACCAATCTGTATGGTGTGGTGTTCTTCGCTGAGAGTTGTCAGTGGTTTGGTCAGAAGTGATCTGTAGTAATGGTCTGTAGAGTGGTCTGTAGTAATGGTCAGTTGTGTGTGCTTTGGGTCAGTGGTGGTCTGTAGGTGTATGTGTCCTTGGCTGATAGTTGTCAGTAATGGTCTGTAGTAAAGGTCTGTAGTAGTGGTCTGTAGTAGTGGTCTGTATGTGTGCTTTGGGTCAGTGGTGAAGGTTCCTCAGAAGACCCTGCTGATGGACGCTCTGAAGGAGGAGTCTGCGCTGGTGTACGACTTCTGCATGTGCAACCCACCCTTCTTCGCCAACCAGCTGGAGGCAAAGGTACACACACACACTCTCACACACACACACACACACAGACCCACACACACACACACACACACACATACACACACAGGTGTGTTGCTGTTCTGTTGCTGTATGATAATGTAGGTCAGTGCTGCTGCTCTCCTGTCAGTGTTTGGCAGGTGAGTTTGGCTCTGTGCTGGTGTGGCAGGAGGCAGCAGAGAGACGTTTTGGTGCATTGTGGGTAGAGATGTCAGACGGAGAGCGTGTTCGCGGTGGACCCCTGATACCGGGAGATCTACGGGACAGATGGCGAGGGAGGGGTCGGGGTAATGAGATTAATTACTGCCAGTCTGAGCCAATCAGTGCGTCGATGAGCCAGTCCAGTGTGTTTACGCTCCGCTCTGAGGAAGAGCTCTGTGGACATTCTGAGGAAGAGCCGATAAAATGCCACGGCGACGGGCTGCCGAGGCCGTGAAACGCCGGAGGGTCGGGGAGCGGTCGGGGTCAGTAACCGTGGCGACGGAGCGCAGCGTCTGGCGTTAGATGTGCAGGTGTTGCCTTTGGTTTAACAGGGCTGTGTGTGTGTGTGTGTGTGTGTGTGTGTGTGTGTGTGTGTGTGAGTGTATGTGAGTGTGTGTGTGTGTGTGAGTGTGTGTGAGTGTGTGTGTGTGTGTGTGTGTGTTTAATGTATGTGAGGAACATACGATTGAATGTGTTTCATGTGCCTGGCAGACATTTATGTTGCCAAAGTGTGTAGATCAAAGCACAAGGTGGTGTGACCCTGTAGTGACAGAAGAACATAGACACTAAGAATAGGAATGAAAAGAACCTGGATGGATAAAAGTACCAAAAAAAAACACATTTATCTGAAAGATGCCTGATTAGAATGGATGTAACAGGAGTATGATCCAACATACAGAGGGATCAAATGCACACACAAAGGAAATGAAAGTAGCTGTGATCTTTCTCTCTCCTCATCCCCATTTCCCCCCTCTCTTCCTCCTCCCCCATCCCCCCCCCCCCCCCCCCCACCCCCTCGCAGGGTGTGAACTCCCGGAACTCTCGGCGCCCCCCGCCCAGCTCGGTGAACACCGGGGGGGTGACGGAGATCATGGCCGAGGGGGGGGAGCTGGAGTTTGTGAAGAGGATCATTCACGACAGCCTGCAACTGAAAGGGAGACTGCGGTGAGAGAGACAGACAGACAGACAGACAGACGGACAGACAGACAGACAGACGCACGAACGGACAGACAGACAGACAGACACGCACACAGACAGACAGACAGACAGACAGGACACACAGACAGACAGACAGACGGACGGACAGACAGTAGTGCTATCGTGGTGTAGTGGTCAAAGAATCACTCTTTTAACCAGGGGTTGCAGGTTTGAAGCCGTTCTGCTGCTGTAGAGCTTCTGCGAGGCTCGTTCTGTTAAAGGGCTGTCCCTGGCGCATGGATGGGGCCCCAGGGTCCGGTGCTGAACCCGGACCGCTGGCTGATGTCCCCCGGGGACCGGACGTTTGGGTCAGCCGAGACCGCGGCATCTGGTCGGTGGTCCGTGACCGCTGCGGTCGGCCTGGCAACTGCGGCCCACCTGCGGAGCTGCTCGCCCTCCTCCCGCCTTTTTTTTCCTGGCTTCTTCTGCAAAGAAGAAAAGGTGGAGGAGAGGAGGAGAAGAAACAGTAGAGAGGAAGAGGGATAGAGAGAGAGACAGAGGGAGAGGGGGTATGAGAGAGGGAGAGGAGGAGAGGAGAGGGGGTATGAGAGGGGGAGAGGAGGAGAGGAGAGGGGGTATGAGAGGGGGAGAGGAGGAGAGAGAGGAGGATGAGAGGGGGTATGAGAGAGGGAGAGGAGGAGATGAGAGGATGGGGGGAGAGGAGGAGAGGAGAGGGGGAGAGGGGGAGAGGAGGAGAGGAGAGGGGGAGAGGGTCTCTCACAGGGTAATGGAGCCGTATGGTGAGGGAGGCGGATCTGTCTTCCTGCGTTTATTTAATCCATCAGTAGACAAGGGGAACAATCTCCCCAATTACCCCCCCCCACACACACTCCCCCCCCAAACACACACAAGCACACACGCTGGGACCAGCTGTGGAACACCCCCCCCCCCCCCCCCTATACAGAGACCTGTCAGAGGCCTGGCGGACTGAGACGGGGGGGGGGGGGGGGGGGGGGGGGGGGGGGGTGCTTGATTAGAGCCCCCACACCTGGGTCCCCTGCTGTGACGGGGGGAGGGGTGTGGGTGGGGGGGGGAGCAGGGGGTCCTGTGGGAACCCCCCCCCCCCTCGCGCTGCAGGCCGGTCCTGCGTGGGCTTGTCGGTGTCGTCCTGTTCGGCGGTGTGTTGCTGCATGTTATGCTTCCTGACAGTCCCTCGCTGCCCCCCCCCCCCCCCCCCCCCGGAGTCAGACAGCGGTGAACGAGGATCAGACACACCCCCAGCGTAGCAAATTGGGAGACATCTGTGGGCGTTAGACCTGTTTAATATTTGATATCCCACTGTGAGGAGCCCTCACACCCCCCCAACCCCCCCCCCCCCCCCCCCCCACTCACCCTCCACAGACACTGCTCCCAGCATGCACCACTGCCCCCTCCACCCGGAGGTCTCGTCCTGTAGCACTTCCAGGAGGGAGGAGTCTGAACCCGTCCTGAGGGAGACGCCGTACTCCTGTAAGGCTGTCTCTGACCTGGGGGGGGGTGGGCCTACAGCGGGCCAGCCAATCGCGGCGAGCGAAGCCTCCGGCGTCGCGCTTGGAGCCGCAGCAGAAAGGCTGTCCTGTAGAGGAGGGGCGGAGGCGGGGCCCGGTCGTGTTTCGGTTGGGAGAGGATCACACGCGTGCAGTTAGCCACGCGAGCGCACAGGCTGGAGTGTGTGTTCTGTTCTGTCTCCCCCATCTTTTTCCGCTGAACGCCATGGATCTGCCACAGAAGCCCACGTCGCTGTGTGTGGTCTCATGGGCAAACTGGCTGGAATTCCATGGGGTTGAGGTGGGATGGGGTTGGGGGGGGGGGTTGTGTAAATAAAACCCCGTCGGGTTTCCGCAGGTGGGGCTGTGTACCTGTATGAGCCCCTGTACAGGGAGTCGCCCCCCCCCCCCACCCTGGGACTGATGTGGACTCACTGCTGTTAGTGTCGGTCTTAGTTCTTGTGCTAAATGTACATGGAAGATGCCCTTAATCACCCTTAATACTCTTTGTTTTTACATGCGATACATTTATACAGTTGAGTGTGTTCAGTGCCCTTTGCCACTGCTCCAGCTGGGATTCAAACCTGCAACCGTCTGCTTTCAAGTTGCCTGATTGTTTTGTCACGGTGCTTTTTAATGAGCCGCTCTTCTAATCACTGCTATTGGTTCATGCCCTTTTGGCCCCGCCCAGTGATTTAGCTGCGTTGCTTCCTGTTTGCAGGTGGTACAGTTGCATGCTGGGAAAAAAGTGCAGCCTGGCGCCTTTGAAGGAGGAGCTGAGGAAACATGGGGTGAGTGCAGCTGTACACACAGCTGTAGGCATCACACAGCTTTACCTGTGTGTGTGTGTTATATTAACAGTGTGTGTGTGTGTGTGTTATATTAACAGTGTGTGAGTGTGTGTGTGTGTGTGTGTGTGTTAACAGTGTGTGTGTGTGTGTTATATTAACAGTGTGTGTGTGTGTGTGTTAACTGTGTGTGTGTGTTATATTAACAGTGTGTGAGTGTGTGTTATATTAACAGTGTGTGTGTGTGTGTTATATTAACAGTGTGTGTGAGTGTGTGTTATATTAACAGTGTGTGAGTGTGTGTGTGTGTGTGTGTGTCTCTCTCTGTGTGTGTTAGGTATTAACCACTGTGGTGTGTGTGTTACACTGTGTGTTCTGTCTCTGTGCAGGTACCCAGGGTGACTCACACTGAGTTCTGTCAGGGACGCACAATGCGCTGGGCTCTGGCCTGGAGCTTCTACGATGATGTCGCCGTGCCGGTGAGTGCGAGGGGGCGGAGTCAGGCAGAGCGGTTGCCAGGCTGGGGGCGGAGTCAGGCAGAGCGGTTGCCAGGCGGGGGGCGGAGTCAGGCAGAGCGGTTGCCGTGTGGGAGGCGGAGTCAGGCCGGGCGGTTGCCGTGTGGGAGGCGGGGTCAGGCAGAGCGGTTGCCGGGTTGGGGGCGGAGTCAGGCCGGGCGGTTGCCATGTGGGAGGCGGAGTCAGGCCGGGCGGTTGCCAGTGTTGGGGGCGGAGTCAGGCCGGGCGGTTGCCGGATGGGTGGCCGTGCTTCTCTGCTCTTCTTGCTGAATTATGCATTTCGGCCCCTTCCATTAAAGGCACTTAACCCGCTTTCAGGAGCTGCTGCTGTTTCCTAATTTACAGTATCCTGGCAACAGTTGCCGAGGTTGCATGTGCGTGCGCACCACTGCTGCACAGGGAGAGAGAGAGAGAGAGAGAGAGAGGGGAGGGGGGAAATGAGGGGATGGAGAGAGGGAGAGAGAGCAGTTTGGCACAGGTGAGGGGCGAGATGGAAGAGTATTGCTGTGTGAGGGAAAGAGAGACAGAGCGGGAGAAAGAGAGGGAGGGGGAGAGAGAGAGAGATTGAGGGAGAGAGAGTGGGGGAGAGGAAAAGACAGACTTTCTGACTTTGAAAAGCCCTTGCATTGCATTAAAACCCAGGGTGCATTTGGGGGGAAAATGCGTTTAACACTGAGCCAACGACCGAACCACATCAACACAGAACAATTACAGGTGAACAAGGAGAGAGGGAGAGAGAGGGAGAGGGAGGGAGGGAGAGAGAGAGGGAGAGGTGTGAGTGGTGCAGGTGTAAAGCAGAGCTGCAGAATGGGGTCACTGTGTGATTCTGGTCCCATGTGACTCTTCCATACAGGGGCACTTGAGCAGAAAGATTGGCCTACATTCTGCCCCCCATCTCCCCCCGCCGCCTCCACCACCTCTCCCCCCCATCTCCCCCCACTGCCTCTACCTCCTCTCCCCCCCGGAGACCAGTCTGAGGTGGATGTGATCTGAAAGTCTGTAAATTACACTTTATCTCCCACCCTTTCCCTCTCTCTTTCTCTCCTTCCCACTCTCCCTTTCCTTTCTCTTCACCCTCTTCCCCTTTCTTTCCTTCCCTCTCTCTCTCTCTCTCTCCTCCCTTTAGCTTCCTGCTCCTCCTGTCTCTGTGTTTTTGCTCTTTGTGCTGGGCTACCCTCGTTGATCTCTGCAGAGTAAAAGCCCTTTGCTTGTGTGTGTGTTACTCCACAGTATCAGTATCCGTTGTGTGTAAAGGATGTGCCTGTGCACACGCTGGCTGTGAGATACAGTGTGTGTGTGTGTGTGTAAAGGATGTGTCTGTGCACATGCTGGCTGTGTGTGTGTGTGATACAGTGTGTGTGTGTGTAAAGGATGTGTCTGTGCACACACTGACTGCTTTGATGGATTTTATTGATTTTTCCTCCACTGTGAGCAGCAGGTTTATCAGGAAACAAAGACAGCCAGCGATCTCTCACACTAGGGCGGAGTTCTGTATGACAAGGGCGAGGTTTATCATGATAAGGGCGGGTTTATCGTGACACAGGCAGGGTTTATCATGATATGGATGGGGTTTATCATGACAAGGGCGGGTTTATTATAATATGGGCGGCGTTTATCATGATATGGATGGGGTTTATCATGACAAGGGCAGGGTTTATCATGACAAGGGCGGGTTTATTATAATGTGGGCGGGGTTTATCATGATATGGATGGGATTTGTCATGACAAGGGCGGGTTTATTATAATGTGGGCGGGGTTTATCCCAGCAGTGTAGTTTTCGATTTAGCGCTCAAGTGCCCGTCCCATCACAGAGAAGCGGGGCCTGGCAGTCCCCAAAGCCCTGCCCCCCCCCCCCCCCCCCCCTCCCCCAGCCTGCTGACCGTAGCCTCCCTTCATGGGTGGGGCTCTGGTTTGGGTTCCGCAGATCTCGGGGTGTGGTCAGGGCTTGACTGTGGACCTTGGGGCGTGGCATTAATGTTTCACAGGTTGGGCCACCACAGAGGCTCGGCCAATAAGCAAAATGTTTTTTAAATCTGCTCCTGTGATTGGTTCCTCTGGCGGCTGAACCTTTGTTCTGAGAGCTGAGCTGTGTGATGTCTCTGGCTCAGTGCTTCTCTGACTGACTGACGTGATGGGTGTGGTGGTAAATTACTGGTTGCATTTATTGATCTACTGGCTCATTCGCCAGAGCAGTTAGGGGTTAGGTTCTCTGCTAAACAACTGACTGCAGAACTGCGCTCTTACCTCCTGAGCTATGTACATGGTGTGTGTGTGTGTGTGTGTGTGTACGTGGGTGTGTGTGTGTGTATGTGTGTGTGTGCGTGCGTGCGTGTAGTAAGATTGTTGAAGCGCATTGTCTGCTCTCAGTTTGACTCCAGCACTGCATTGGTTCAGCTCTCCTGTCTCTGTAGTGGAGAAGGGGAAAATGCAGCTGAGGGAGCCCTCTGCTGGCTGTCTCAGATATTGCAGCATTATTTTTATTGCAAGTCACTGCCCATTGGTTCACAGTTGATGGGAGGTTTTTTTTCCCAGTTGAGCAGAGGCTGATATCTCTGTTATAAGTGAAATGAGTCACATCTCAGTCTACCTTTCTTAAAATTTAGCTGTTTTTGCAGATGTTTTACTGGCACTCAAAAATAGTTATTTTAAAAGCATTGATTATATTTCTGGAGGTAAAAGGGGAAGCTTCCTACTTTAGGTTTTCTCAGAGAGGACAGACACAGCCTCTCTCTCCTCTCACTGTCTCTTTCTGTCCCCTCACATCCATGTCTTCTCTCCCTTTCTTCTCTCCTTCTCTCTTTTCTTTGTCTGTCTCGCTCTTATCGTTTTCCCCATACTCCACAGCGGTTACCATGGAGACCAGAACTGTGAACTGTCTCGGCCTACCTTAGATAATGAAACTTTTGTCTGTGTGTGCGTGTGTCTGTGTGTGTGTCTGTGTATAAGTGTGTGTCTTTATAAGCGTGTGTAAGTTTGTGCGTATGTGTGTACAAGTGTGCATGTGTGTTTGTGTATCTGTGTGTGAGTTAGAGTGAGAGTGAAAGTGAGTGTGAGTGTGAGCGTGTGTGTGTGTGTGTGTGTGTGTGTGCGTGTGTGTGTGTGTGTGTGTGTGTGTGAGTGTGTGTGTATGCGCGTGTGTGTGTGTGTGTGCGCGTGTGGAACTCCTGATGCTGCTGGCCTTCTGTCACATGCTCCTTCTCTCCATCTGAAAGGATCGCACTCATTAGCCTGGAGACAATGCCACCCCTCACAACACTGACACAACACTCACACCGCACTCACAGACTGTGCTGTGCCTGGCCCTGGGTTCGAGGCCTGGGCCTGAATTCAGGGGGGGCTGAGGGGCAGATGAGCCTGGATTGGGGGGTGCGGTGTTGAGTCAGGCCTGTGTTCTCCTTACCCTCAAATCGTCTCCCTCCTCAGTCCCCCCCCTGTAAGAAGCGCAAGCTGGAGAAGGCCCGGAAGCCTCTGACTTTCTCAGTGCTGAAGCCCACAGTGAAGCTGCTCAGAACCCCAGAGAGCGGCGACCCCACCCCCTGCCCTGTGGAGCTCATCACCGCCTGGCTGGAGAAAACCCTCACCGAGCTCAAGGTCTGTACTGTGTAGCATGTGTAATATCTGATAGCATAGCGTGTATAGCATGTGATGCTAGCATAGCATGTATAGCATATGATATTAGTGTAGTGTATATAGCATGCGATGCTAGCGTAGCACGTGTAGCATATGATGATAGCATAGCGTATAAAGTGTGTGGTGCTAGTGTAGTGTGTGTAATGTCTGATGCTAGTGTAGTGTGTATAGCATGTGATGCTAACGTAGTGCGTGTTGTGTCTGGTGTTAGCATAGCGTATGTAGCATGTGATGCTAGCGTAGCATGCGTAGCATATGATGATAGCATAGCAGATAAAGCATGTGATGCTAGCATAGCATGTATAGCATATGATGTTAGCATAGTGTATAAAGCGTGTGATGCTAGCGTAGCGCGTGTCGTGTCTCCGCAGGTGCTGCACAAGCGCGTTCCCGGAGAGGAGGAGGCGGAGCTGAGCCTCTTCCTGACGGCGGTGGAGAACTCCTGGGTGCACATCCGGCAGCGGCGGCGGGACCACGGGAGGCAGCTGCGCGAGCTTCCCAGGGCGCCCCCTGCTGGAGGCAACGTCACACTGCACCCAGCCGAAACGCCCCAGCCCACGCAGGACCCCCCGGCCCCGGGGTCGCGGGTCACAGACGAGGGGGGGCCGGACTCCCGGGGGGGCGAGGGGCCGGAGGAAGTCCCCGTCGCAGTGGAACAGGAAGCGGAGAGTCGGGACGCCCCCCTCCGGCCCCGCCCAGCCCCCCAGCCCGGGCTCGGTGCAGCACTTCCTGTTTAAGTGCCTGCTGAGTGTGCGGGAGGAGGGCGGGTCGGGGGACGTGGGGGTGCAGATGCACTGGGTGGAGGGGCAGAACCGCGATCTGATGAACCAGCTCTGCACCTACCTGAAAAACACGCTCCACCGCCTGGCCTCGGCCCCCTGCAACCCCTCTGGCCTCCCCGTGACCTCTCCTCTGACCTTCCTGTGACCTCCAGTGCTACTTTCCCTTGAGCCTGTGACAGTTTTGTTTTTTTTTAAATTCGGACACTCGGTTGTAGTAGATCTTGCCCCACGGACAGAATAACCCGTTTGCGCAGGAAAGGAAACTTTTGTTCCATTTTAATGAATTTAGTCTTTTAGTAGCCTACTGCTGAGTCCAGAGGCTCAGAGCCGGTCAGCACAGTGTCTTTTTGTGTGTGTATCGCGTTACAGTCCGGGCTCTTTTGCAGCGCACTGCTTTTTTAAACATTGTTTTTTCATAAGCCCTTTGGTTTGCTTTCTGGTTCCGGTTGGTTTTTGATTAATTTCCGGCCTTTGCTGGACAATAAAGTTCGGTTTGGTTCTGTTCGGTGGTGTTCGGTCCGGTTTTATTCTGGCTGGCATTGACTGTGGATATCGGCGCTTTAACTCTCCCAAACTCTTAAGTGCTGCAAAACCACCCCAAGAATGAATCCGGGATTTATGCTGCAATTCCTCCGGTTAGCCAGAAGGTGGAGCACTTTGCCTGCTTTAGAGCTGTCAGGAGAGCTTGTAGTGATTGACTGTGTATATTTGGATTGACGGGTAGTCACCGGCGGCTGCATTAGACACTTCTGAAGAGTGTATTTGTGGGATTTATTCTCCTGTCCTCTAAATTGTAGTACACACAAGTTTTAAAGCCTTCTGACTCATGCAGCTGGTACATTAAGTCATCAGCATTGACATACTGAGCAGAAGAACAAACACACACACATGCACTCACACACACGCACACACTCGCGCGCGCGCACACACACACACACACACACACACACAGGCTCCGTGGGCGGGGTCATCTCCCACACTGTCCCTGTAGCAGGAAGTGGCAGCCGATGCGCGCTTCCTGACAGGAAACAGGAAGTCTGGAAGACCGCTCCAGTAAGAGGGGAGTGGGGGGGTGGGGGCTGGCCGGGCGTGTGATGTGCTTCTGAGCCCAGCGAAGTTCTACTGCAGAGCAGAGCCCTGATCTTGGATCAGTACCTGCCTCTCATACAGAACAGCAGCGGTCCGGGCGAGGAGCCAGCAGACCGATCCCAGATCAGCACTGTCACACTCCTGGGGCCCCAGTGGCTGCAGGTTTAACTCCAGTCCTGGAGGGCCCAGTGGGTGCGGGTTTAACTCCAGTCCTGGAGGGCCGCAGTGGCTGCAGGTTTAACTCCGGTCCTGGAGGGCGGGAGTGTCTGCAGGTTTAACTCCAGGCCTGGAGGACCACAGTGGCTGCAGGTTTAACTCCGGTCCTGGAGGGGGGCGCAGTGTCTGCGGGTTTAACTCCGGTCCTGGAGGGCCGCAGTGGCTGCGGGTTTAACTCCGGTCCTGAAGGACCACAGTGGCTGCAGGTTTAACTCCGGTCCTGGAGGGGGGCGCAGTGTCTGCGGGTTTAACTCCGGTCCTGGAGGGCCGCAGTGGCTGCGGGTTTAACTCCAGTCCTGGAGGGTCGCAGTGTCTGCAGGTTTAACTCCAGTCCTGGAGGGCCGCAGTGGCTGCAGGTTTAACTCCGGTCCTGGGTGAACAGGGATGGGAAGACTGTGCACACGGGTAGTGATTCCCTGTGCTGACACCAGGGGGCGCCACAGGGCAGTTGCCATCTCCTGTCTTGTGGAGGGCTGCATTGTGCATTTCAGTGCTTAATTGAAGTCTCTGATTGGCCCTCCAGGTCTCCAGTTTGCTCTGTGAACGTTAGGCTGAGATCTAGGTGTTGCTACTACATAATACAGAAACCAGAGCCTTCATAAATGTAAGAAACTCCCCCCAGTGCTGACACTGGTCTGAGTTTAATGCTCAGTGCTCCCAGTCTAGCTGCACTTTAATCACCATGGCAACATGAGTGTGGGTGGGGACAGAGCCCATAAGAAAGGAGGTGCTAGAATTATGAGTCACGGAACCTGTGCAGGAGGGTGAATCCCATTGGACAGCTTGGACTGCACAGGGAGGGCTCCCATTGGCCGGGACAAACGACTCTGCAGTTTCAAACGGATTTTTAAAAAATTATTTTTTTGTTTCCGGTAATTTCCCTGGGAGGACAAGCGTAAGAGCCGGAGAGAGAGAGAGCGGATTACTGGAGCTGACTCACAAGTCCCTGAGTAAACGCGCACTACCCTGTACTCCCAAATATGCCGCCACCGCTTCACGCCGATCGAGCGAAGCGCTGTGACACACCTGTCACCCGGGGGGCGAAAGCTCACCCGTCCCGAGCGAGTTCAGCGTGGCGTGCGACAGACGCTCTGTCCCGTCCCGTCCCCTCAGCGATGGAGGAGAGAGAGGGGGAGGGAGAGAGAGAGAAGAGGAAGAGAGGAGAAAAGAACAGATTGTTGTCGTGGTCGTTTGTCGGGCTTCACGGCGGTCCTGTTCAGCTCCTGACCGACCCGCCTCATCTCAGGCTCTGCAGAGTACTGTGTGCATGCAGCTGTGTAGAGTGTGTGTGTGTGTGTGTGTGTGTGTGTGTGTGTGTGTATGTGTGTGTGAATGTGTGTGTGGCACCCAGCCCCCAGTTCAGGCAGAGAGATACTCAGATTGGCTGAACACCCCCCCCCCCCCCCCCCCCCCCCCCCGCCCCAGCAGAATGATTTACCTGTGCTCAGGTATGCTGTTACCTCACACTGACCTTTGGCCTCCCAGCCCTTATCACCCAGTCAGGTGCTTTCGGTTTATAATCTAGTCACGTCGTTTCGTTTCTGTGGGCGGGGGGGTAAAGCTGGCCTCTGACTGCTGATTGGCTGTTGGAAGCCCCATGTCCACGTGATGCTTGAAGTGTAACGTGTAGTTGCAGAACGACAAGATCACTCCCTGTTCTGAGAGATATAACAGCATGAGAAAAACAAAAATATACGCCTATGGAAAAACTGGCCGTTTCGCCCGCACTGCTGCTCTCCAAGCAACCAGGAGGTGAGCTTCTCTCAAGCGGTCGAAAACCCGGGCTGTGTTTCTGAAGCTCACTTCCTGGTCCTCTTGAGAGATGTTGAGATCCCCCACCCCCCCTTTTTTTCCCCTACTGCGCAGTCTCTGGGTCCGATCTGCACAAAATGGCGGCACCCGAAACCAGCGTGTTTCCGCGGTTTCACACGCCTATGGAGAGTCAATGGGTGACATCACAGTCACTTTGACCGTATGTTTTCTACAGTCTACGGCTGCCCTACAGGGCCTGGGGTGGGGGGAGGAGGGGGGGTGGCGTTACCCTGGCCACCCAGTCCTGCATGCCAGCTCCTGCTCTCACTTATTCAGTTCAATTCAATTCTATTTGTACAGCTTTTTACAGAGAACTGTCACAAAGACGCTTCACAGAGTAGCGAGGAAAGAGACAGAGCACCATGTTACTCCAATTACTCCAGTCAAATAATCTGCCATTTGACGTTTTTTTTTTCGTGTTCCTTGATCAGCTGGTGAATGACTGACAGCTGTAGAGTTGGCTCGGTGTGGGTGAGCCGTCTCTGTGAGGCAGACTGTGAGTAAACCACTGTGAAGCTCGCAGAGCCAAGCTGAGCGACAGAAACACTGAAAACCTGCTTACACACGGCTGGAGAGGAACTTCCCTTCACGGGGTTTGGGCTGGGGGGGTAGCCCAGGCGTAGGGCGCGGAGGTGGGTCTTTAGCCCGTGTCAGATAGCGGACAGCGTCTCTGCTGCTCTGGCTGCAGTGGGAAGCTCATTCCGCCACTGAGGGGGCAGAACTGGTCAGGAGGCGTGAGCAGGATGTGCGGGGTCAAAGATGGGGAGGAGCCAGGTGTCCCGGGGGGGGGGGGGGGGGACCGGAGGGGTAAGGTTGGGGTACACAGTCTGATGATCTCATGAAGGGGCAGATGCCTTGGTAGCCTGGTATGCTAGCTGCCAGGTTTCAGTGACTGTGATGTGAAAATCTGATGCAAGTCTCTCTCTCTCTCCTCTCTCGTTCCTTCCCCCACTCTTTCCTCCACCAGTCTCAGTTGCTCGCTCGTTCCCTCTCTCCTCTCTCTCCCCCTCCCTCTCTCTCTCTCTCTCTCTGAAAGCAGTGATGTTGAGGAACGTCTGTCTATCCTCCTACATGCCACAGCTACTTGCTCCTGCAGTGTCAGTGAGTGTGTGTGAGAGTGTGTGTGAGGGAGTGCATGCCAACTTGTGAATGGGATGGGTAGCGGGGTGCGGGGTGGGGGGTTAAAGATGTTTATATTCATTGAGATGTATAGTGACAGGCAGACCTTGTACATTACAACACAGGTTTTGGGTTGTGGCGGCAGACGGCAAGACAACACCCCCCCCCACACACGCACACACATACACACACAGAATAATGAAAACCTCCCACATGTGAAACGTATGTTTATATTTAGTAGTGTAAATGCCGCCCGTGTGAACGGCTCATCAGTGGGAGGGGCCTTCGGAGGGCTGCCGTTTGATTCAGCGTTCGCAACGCTGGCGATTCCTCGCGCTCCCGTCCTATCAGAGCCTGTTGCTAGGCAAGCGCATGTGCGTGAGTGCGCGCGTGTGTGTGTGTGCACCTTCAGTAAGGGAATGGTCCCAACCCCCTTCTCTCTGTCTCTCTCTCTCACACACGCACACACATATACACATACATACACGCTCATTCACACACCCCCACACACACACTGAAATCTTGCATGGAACACCGGCTGGACTCGCCAGGTTACCATGGCGACTCCCACGTGACTCACCTATAAATACCGCAGGCTGGAGGTTTCCCGGCGGTCTGCACGGCGATTCTGCGGCGGAGCGGCGGCTGCCGGAGACACGCCGAGCCGCGTGTCTCTCCGCAGCGAGTGACATCACCCGTCTCGGCGGAGCTCGCGCGGGCACTTTCGCCGCCGGATACTGATCCGTATCATCAGTCTCGGAGCTGAATGGCGTAATTAGCCTACTAAACGCTTCAGTTAACAACTATTGCTTCGCGAATGAACAAAAATACTGTTACCGTCACTGTGTGCAGACTATTTATGTGTAGGGTTATATTTATAGGCTATTTCACGGGGTAAAAATTCTGTGAGATGCTGACAGTGAGGTTAATGTGTACTCGTGTGCGATAAGAGGACTTCGTCTTGTTTTTTGTTTTTTTGGCCCGGAGCTGCGAGAAGGAAAAACTGCTGTTTAAAAATATCAGCTGCCTCACACCCCAACTCAGGAACCCCCCCCCCCCCCCCCCCCCCCCCCCCCCCCAATCTGCAGCACCCGTGGACAGTCAAAAAACATAGGCTACTTTGCCGGTAAAGACGAATTCTGATTCTGAAAATATCCCAAACTGTGGCGCACTTTCTTTCAGACACATTATGGGCCTAATAGAACCCATTACATCACTGCCTCCCTCTGCACAGAACCCAGAGAAGATTTAAATGTATGCATAAATTATCTGCAATGTATTTTATGCCAAAATGAGAATTATGTATAGGTCTACATGATAATTATCAGCAATTATCAACAGCAATTGAGTTTAAGACTGTATGGATTTCTGTTTCTGTTAGCAAATTTTTTATTATTATTTGAATTATCAATAATCATAATAATACTGGAGTAGCCTACATATCTATATTAGAATATTGTGTGACATGTTATCTTGTGAGAAGTTCAAAACCTCAAACAAATTCAACACTACAGTAAGCCTCCTTATAGTTGGAGTGGAGGGGGGAAAATGTGCTCGTCCCCTTTAAGAGTGGACATGCAGCGTTCCGGCAGCCCCGCCCACTCCACGCTGTTTCGGATTTATTGTAAAAGCAGTAAAACGATCCCGTCTGCACGCCTCCCCGCGCCGCGCCCAACTCCGCGTGAGCGGGCGACGGATGAAGTGGGCTATGCATCAGTCAGGGAAACACGCCGACATTACAAACGAAGCCTGGAGATCAGAATTCGTTTTTTAAAGCAACAAAGTCATTTAAAATCTTATTTTATTAGAAACGCCCCCCCTACAAAATCCCATTGTGACATTCACGTAGGCTCCACGCTCGCATCCAAATATGGGTATGTGGGCCGGCGGGTTTTCTAAATCCACAGCCATTCCATGTTGAGGAAGGTTAGGGTGAGAAATAGTTTATGCATCTCTTATATTTTCAACCAAGGCTATCAAAACCTTTAATACATGGATTTGTCGAATAACGTCCTTCTGTATCGGTAAAAAAACCACAGGGTTCGAACGCGGTGACAAAATATGCAGCTAGTCGTCAGGGTCGCTGGCGGGAGGGGTGTGGCGACAGCGTCAGTTGTCCCGCCTGATTGACAGGTAGCGAGACAGTGGGCCCCGGTCTCGCCCTATCCTTCAAATGCAAATGAGCCGCACACAGGCAAGCGCTGCTGCCCACGTGGACAGTCACCATGCCTTGTTGTTCTCCTCGCCGATTGGTTGCCAGGCATCGACATGTTTTAATGGAATGCAAATGGACTGCAGGGCAGAGCTGTCATCAAGACGCGGCGAGCGGATCTGCACGCGGTCTCTCTCCCTCCCTGCCCAGTACCGCCCCGTGGCACTGTGACAGATTCGGTTTTTTTTAAAAAAAAAAAAACGCGTTACACTTCAAAACTCACTGTATTATGTGCAATTTCAGGTAGCCTACTGGTTTTAAAATTCCGTTAACTACTTCTGGTGACATTGTTAACAATCGTATCGTCACGTAGGCTACAGAACTGAATGCAGTTTGTGCATTTAAAAAGATATCGCTTTACAACGAAGGGCATACTTCACATAACTCGTTCTGTCAACCAAGACTGTTCTCTGCGCTGGTACAAACCACAAGCGCCCGTTTTGCGAAAATGAAGTCATTTAACACAAGGGCTTTCAAATAGCACGTGTTCGTTTTCTTCTTTTTCCACACTAACCTAATAGCACAGTTGCACACGGGGATTAAATCGCGTAATTCTCACATGGGCTACATTCCAAATCCCTCTTCATTACCGGCCGAGACGTCCTTTTTCCGTATTTTGTGTTCTCGTGCCTGGGAGGGGTTAGTAATGTGTGGTGGGCGGGCCAGAGCGGTGTGCAGTTCGTCTTGTTGTGTTTTCGGGTACTCGCTTCGCCATCTTGTTGCAATCCCTCTACGTGTGTAGAAGGCTCCTCGCGACAGGGGATCCGGATACTTTTCCCCTCTACGTTTCAGGAGACCAAGATAAAGGGGTCCCGTCAGATAGAACTAACTTAAAATACACACAAACAACAGATACCCTCTGCAACATATCAACGTTATTAACTCGCGACCGACTTCTGCTATCCCGGGAAGAGATGAGCATCGACACGCTTTTGGAAGCAGCCAGGTTTTTGGAATGGCAAACCCAACAACAGATAACACGTGGTAAGTGGGGACAGGGGCAATGGTGGGGGTGCAGAATCTCACGTCCGGGACAAAACCTGTCTTTCGGGGACTCCGGGCGTGCTGTTGAAAAAATAACCTTTACTTGAGCAGCAAGATAAGCACGCCGGTAAACACGCGCATGAACCAAACGTTAACAGTCTGAAAGTACCGCGGTGGAGTTTTCACCCTTGCTGCCGTATCTATTTTGGAACAATAGTTTGTCAGTTGTACGATGCAGTGCAGTTCTGTGGACCTTTTGGTGCTTTCGCACGGGGAATCGGCACCTTCACATGGTTTAATCTTTGCGTCCTGTAAATCGCTGTGTAAAATGTCTGTTCGTCTTGCTGTAGGCTACGGGTTCAAATCTACGATATAACTATAATTAGCTTGCTACTACGCTGGTTCAGTAGCCTGCCGCTGCGACGCAAAGGGAACTGTGGGTGGCTACATACTTTCTTTTGACAGAATCGCATACTGCGCGCGCCAAAGCTGCTGGGCGCTACATTCGTGCCTGGCTACAGTCGGGCGCTTTTTGCTTCGCTACAGTCGTTCTACGTGACGACGTGCCGCCGGGGCAACCGATTGTGCAGTGCCCTCGAGGATTGCGCGGTCGGTTCGCCGCATAGTCTTATAACTTGGGCAGTGTGCATTTAGACTCATTTGTCTAACCAGCTGCCCCGCATCCAAAGATCTTTGTAAGAAAAGAACGATAGGGCGAAAAAAAAGAAAGTTCTTTGCGTTTTTGGCCGCGGGTTAAATTCATTTTCAGTTTTAAGGGCGGTGGCAAAACACGAGTGGTGTGCCATTTTTTTTTACATAATGACCTTACATAGCCGGGTGGTTAGCTATCATATGACGCACGGTTTCAGCCTACTTCCCGTTCTAGGTAGTAACCGCTGAGCTGCGATTCCCATGCTTTTGGAAATCCCGTATATGTTCCTGGGGAAAGCCGAAATGCTTTCCCTATGCAGACACGCATATCGTGTGCGGGTATTCGCACGTTATTTCGGGTCTATTTTTAAAATCTTTTTCTGTGGAATTCGGTAACGTCGAGGGCGCGCGCTAATCGCCTCATCTGGGAACGGCTTTTTTTTCTTCTTTTTTTTTGTCTGCTGGTGACGTGTCAGTTCGTCCACGCCTCCCAGCTAATACCGCGTGCCTGAAGAAGCCCACCCCCTTTCGACCACGTGCGCGCCAGGCGCTCCTGCCAGACTCGCGG
>CM045891.1:55060622-55068122 GCA_025169545.1 Anguilla japonica
TGTGTGTGTGTGTGTGTGTGTGTGTGCAGGTGTAAGTGTGTGTGTCTGAGTGTGTGTGTGTGTGTGTGTAAGGAGAGGTTACTGCCTCTGCAGTGCTTGCTGTCATGGTGCCAGCCTTGCAGCACTAATAACACAGCTGTGAGAATTGATTAGCATTGCTCCAGATCACCTTCCCCATTCTGAGAGCAGCCAATCACAGTGCTGCTCTCCTCAGGGAGACAGATTTACCATAAACAGGTCCATCTCTGCCCCTCTCTGCTGCTGGATGATGTCACTCTCTGCAACTGCAGGTTTCACCAGCGCAGCTTTCCCAGGGACCTGCCTATAGCCATGTATTTATCCGGACTTCTTATTGGCTGAGGTTCCCCCCCAGGGCCAGCTGGGCGATGTAGTCCTTTAAGCCTGGATTTGGGCCTGCAGAGTGGGTGTCTGGCTGTGCCAGCTTAAGGGGCTTATCGCTGGGGTTTCAGCCCCTCTCCTGCCACGCGTGGGCACGGGCACGGACTCGCACCCGAGTTCTGCTCTAAGCTCCTGTTCCCGTGATGGACCCCTTCTTTGGGAAAGGGAGGGGGTCCAGGTGTGTGCGTCTCTTCCGGGGGAAGGGGAGCCCATTTCTGGATTTCGGGATGAGGTCAGCCGTGCCTGTTTAACTGGCACGGGCCGTTTGTGTGCTGTGCCGTTTGCCCGAGGGCTGAAGGGCTCTGTGTCGGTGGAAGTGAGCGGCTCTTCGGTGATGTAATCCGCTGGTGAACCGTAGCCCGCGTGCGGAGCTCGTTAGCTAGCCGCAGTCGGGGCTAATTAGTGGAAACACAAACCCGCGTACGCACAGCCTGTCCTCAGAGGCCAGCCCACTCAGGGGACCGACTCAGTCTCCACCAGCAGGGGGCGGCGCTCAGAACAAACAGGCCTCTGCTCACGAGGAGGTGTGATGTCATGTGGGGTGTGCGGGGGTTGGTAGGAGGGGGGGGGGGGGGGGGTAGAGGACTTGTCATGTTTTCCCTGACCACCGCCTCACCATGGTAACCACACCCCGCGCTCTCTCTCTCTCTCTCCCGACGCCAGCCAATCAGACGTGCCGTAGTCTGCTGGGGATTAGTCCTGTTTAATTCATCACCGTGTGGGGTTAGTGTGGCTCATAACGCAGCTGCCTCTCATGGCCTGCGTTCAGAAAGAGCCTGAGCGTGGCTGACGGCTGGTCTGGGATCAGTTTGCCCTTCAGCTCATAGTGGGTGAGTCTATGGAGACAGACGGGAGCTACTGATCCTGGATCAGCCTTTCTGCTCTGTGGTGCTGTATGAAAACCAATCCTGCTCTAAATGGTAAATGGACTGCATTTATGTAGCGCTTTTATCCAAAGCGCTTTACAATTGATGCCTCTCATTCACCCATTCACACACACACTCACACCAACGGTGAAAGGCTGCCATGCAAGGTACCGATCAGCTCATTGGGAGCAATTCGGGGTTAGGTGTCTTGCTCAGGGACACTTCGACACACCCAGGGCGGGGGATCGAACCGGCAACCCTCCGACTGCCAGAAAACCGCTCTTACCTCCTGACCACCCATTTTGGCTCGTAAAGGATGAGGTTTGAGAAGCAAGCAGTGGTCCCCCTCAGAGGCTTTATGAATACGTGCCCAGGATGTTGTTTTGCGGTGCGAGTTCTCACCCCTGCCCCGATGCTCGCTTTGTTTTGGGTTCTTTCCTGCGCACCTGAGTGTGCGCAGGATGCCGGGGCTTGCCTTGGGAGGAAACAGTCAGACCTCACCGCAGAGCTCCCCTGGTTTCACTTTGAGAAACACATCCTACGTAAGGGCTGAAATGCGTCACTCGCTCGACACTCTGTCAGCTATGGAGCGCACTTGCACTTGGCTAGAATTTGCTCGTGTGTGTGTGTGCATGTGTATGTGTATGAGAGTGTGAGTATTTGTGTGGAGATGTGCGCTTGTGTGTGTTTGTGGGCATATACGTGTGTGTGTGTGTGCGCCTGTGTGTGAGCGTTTTCAATGCCTGCGTGACTCCTTTATCACAGCCGAGGTCAAAGGTCGGGGACGGGGCTGAGAATCAGGAGGAGCGGGTCACATGACCCTCATCCTCAGGTTGTCCTTGTGCTCCCTTTCACCCAGCTCGTTCCGCGCTTTTGTTTTCTTTTTTGTTTTTGTCTTTTTTTTTCTCTCTCTCTCTCTCTCGCTCGCTCGCTCGCTCAAGGCCGTCTCTGTCTGTGTGGCCGTTCTGCAGAAAGGTGGCGCGTGATTGGCTGACGCGCTGAGAGGCCCGTGTAGTGTTTTGTGGTTGTCCCGTGTGATCCCGTCATGCTGTCAGTGTTGGCAGGGGAACTGCAGGCTGCTTGTGAGCACATGGGGGCAGATACTGGCTCAGGAGAGACCCCCAACCCCGGGGTCTCTATGAGCGGGGCATAAGGGTGGTTTCTCTCTGAGGTGTGAATATGCAAGGGGAGGTGTCTGTGCTGACAGGCTGGTGCTCTCTGTGAGTGAGAGAACTGAGAATGTGTGGTTTCTCTTGAAAAATGAGTGTGGGTAGTTTCTCTAAGAATGACACATGGGTAGTTTCTCTAAGAGTAAAACATTGGAGGTGTCTAAGAGTGCATATGGGTAGGTTCTCAGAGTGCATATGGGTGGTTTCCCTGTGAGTGCATATGGGTGGTTTCTCAGAGTGCATGTGGGTGGTTTCCCTGTGAGTGCATATGGATGGTTTCTCTGAGTGGCACATGGGAGGTCCCTTTGAGACTGACATATGGTTGGTTTCTCTTTGCCATGCTTGAGGGTGGTTTCTCCTGTGTGACGTGGGTCTCTCTCCCCCGCAGAGGAGAGCCAGCGGCGGGAGAAGGTTCTCCAGGAGCGGGAGGTGGAGCAGAGGAGGGAGGCGGCGACGTTGGCGCATCCTGTGCGAGTGAACCATGTGACCTGGGGGGAGGAGTCTCCCATGGAGCACCAGCTGACCCCGGTCCCGCCCCCGCCGCTCCCTCCCCCCGTGCCCATCACCGTCATTCCCATCCCCGTGGTGCCGGGTAGCCCCCCCGCCTTGGCCCCGCCCACCGCTGCGCTGTCCCCGCCCACTGCGCCTCGCCTCAGCCCCGCCTCCCCGCCGCAGCACCAGCGCCCCCTGCTGGCCCAGGTGAAGCTGGAGCCGGGCTCCCCGCCCCACTCGGGAGTCCCAGCATGCAACTGCAACCGCAATCACAACTGCAACCACCGCAACACCAACCTCCGCAGCTGCACCAACCGCAGCAGCAGCAGCAGCAGCAGCCTCCGCCCCTGCAGCCCTACCCGGGAACCATCGTCTCCACCTCCCAGCATGCCCTGCCCCCGCAGCCGGCCCTGCTCCAGGCCCCGCCCCCACAGCCCGCTCGCCCCGCCTCCCTAGAGGACGCCCGCCACCTGGACAGCAAGAGGAGGCCTGGCGGGTGAGCAACGCTGTGATGCGCACACACCTGAACACACACACCTGTGCTCTCACACCTGTGCTCTCACACCTGAACACACACACCTGTGCTCTCACACCTGTGCTCTCACACCTGAACACACACACCTGTGCTCACACACCTGAACACACACACCTGTGCTCTCACACCTGAACACACACACCTGTGCTCTCACACCTGAACACACACACCTGTGCTCACACACCTGAACACACACACCTGTGCTCACACACCTGAATACACACACCTGTGCTCACACACCTGTGCTCTCACACCTGAACACACACACCTGTGCTCTCACACCTGAACACACACACCTGAACTCACACACACCTGAACACACACACCTGTGCTCTCACACCTGAACACACACACCTGTGCTCTCACACCTGAACACACACACTTGTGCTCACACACCTGAACACACACACCTGAACTCACACACACCTGAACACACACACCTGAACTCACACCTGAACACACACTCCTCATATACCTGCACACGCACCTGAACTCACACTCCTACACACATACCTGCAGGCGGGGGTCACTGTGTCCGTTTTCGCTGACCTGTTGGTCTGGTTCAGTAAGTGGGGAAATATGAAGTGATGGAGTTTGGAGATCTCTTCCGTTTGGGTGATTGAGTTAGAGTCCATTAGGCTGCACCTCGCCCACGTCCTGATTGGCTTTGTGCTGAGATACGAGATGGAAAGTATTCCTCAAAGACCCGTCAGTTTTCACCTGTCAGTCAGAAGCGCTGTTTATTTAGAGTAGAGGAACCCCCGGTTCCTCTGCCAGCTCTTCTGCTGGGCCTTCTGACGCATGATGGACACTTAGTCACGGCTCTGTTCTCAACTTCCTTAGATGCATTTTTTGAAAGCAGACACTGGAATCTTCTGTGAATTTCATTCCAACGAGTTACCTGACCAGCTGTGGCTGCAGCAGGGAATTCTGGGAAGAGGGGCAGGGGAATAAGGGGTGTGGTTGTAATGTGACTCATTGGATTTTGAGGTGGGGTTTGGGGAATAAGGGGTGTGGTTGTAGTGTCTAATTGGATTTGGGGGTGGGGTTTGGGGAATAAGGGGTGTGGTTGTAGTGTCTAATTGGATTTGGGGGTGGGGTTTGGGGAATAAGGGGTGTGGTTGTAGTGTCTAATTGGATTTGGGGGTGGGGTTTGGGGAATAAGGGGTGTGGTTGTAGTGTAACTCACACCTGTGCTTACCTGTGTTCACAGGGCAGGGACACGAGAGGTGCACAACAAACTGGAGAAAAACAGGTGAGTGTACTGTTCTGGGATCAGCCTGTGGGAATCTGTTCAGATCAGGAAAATATTTACACACGTATAACGAGTCTTGAGTGTTTTATGTTCATACCCGGGTGTGTGGGGTTTGGTTCAGTGGAATCCCTGTGGTGCAGTGACCATAGTAACAGATCTGTGACTCCTCCCCCTAGACGTGCGCACCTGAAGGAGTGTTTTGAGACGCTGAAGAGGAACATTCCCCACGTGGACGAGAAGAAGACCTCGAACCTGAGCGTGCTCCGGAGCGCCCTGCGCTACATACAGGTGAGAGCCGCCGCCCGGCCACGCCCACAGACTCCTGGAGCTGCAGGTGGGAGCTACAACTTTGGGAGTTGTAGTTCTTTCTGCATGTGGATTACTGCTTATGCAGAAGCACTATGGGTGTTGTAGTCCTCTTCATGTGAATTACTGCTCATTCAGAAGTACTGGGAGTTGTAGTTTTCTCTGCGTGTAGATATACTACCGGTACAGAAGTGCTGGGATTTGTAGTTCTCTGCATGTGGATGACTGCTGGTCAGGAGCACCTTGGGAGTTGTAGTTCTCTTTGCATATGGAAATGAAACCCCTGTTTTTGGACATGAGGTGTGAGCTGAGAACGTAGCCCGGGTCAGACGGGTGGTGTGTTTGGGGCCGGCGCTGTCCCTGCCTGGGCTGAAAGGAGGATCGGGTCTGAAAAAGTGGGTCAGAAGCTGGTCTGACACGGGTCCCGAAAATGTGAGAAATGGGTGCGAAATTGAACCTCTGCGGTTCTCTTTGGGCGAGAGGAAAGATGGCAATATAATACTGCTCAGGCCCTGCCCATCTGTCCGTCCGTTCTGTGTGTGTGTGTGTGTGTGTGTGTGTGCGTGCGTGTGTGTGTGTGTGCGTGTGTGTGTGTGTGTGTGTGTGTGTGTGTGTGTGTGTGTGTGTATGTGTGTGTGCGTGTGTGTGTGTGTGCGTGCGGCCCCTGGGTGTGCGCAGCGGGGGTGGGGAGGTGCGGGGGTGGGGCGGTGCGGGGGTGGAGGGGAGGAGATTGTCCAGAGACAGGTGAGGCGACTGTAGAAAATAGGGCAGCGCCCCCCCCACACCCCTGTCCCCTATGGTTAAGCAGCATGGGGCCAGGGTACTGTACCCCCCCCCCCCCCCCACCACCAGACTGACATTCACCTCTCTCTCTCTCTCTGTCTGTCTCTGTCTCTCTCCTCCTCCTCAGTATTTGTTCACTTTTTCATTACGTCTCTCTCTCCCCTCTCTCCCGTCCTCTCTCCATTTTGGTGCGATGAAGTACACCGTGTGCGCGTGTGTGTGTGTGTGTGTGTGTGTGTGTGCCTGTGTGTGTTGTGTGTGTGTGCGCGTGTGTGTGTGTGTGTGTGTGTGTGTGTGTGTGTCTGCGTGTGTGTCTGTGCGTGTGTTTTTTGTGTATGTGAGTGTGTGTGTGCGCGCATCTGTGTGTGTGTGTGTGTGTGTGTGTCTGTGCGTGTGTGTTTGTGTATGAGAGAGTGTGTTTGTGTGTGAGACTGTTTGTGTGTATGTGTATCAGAGTGTGTGTATGTGTATGAGAGTGTGTGTCTGTGTGTGTGATTGTGTGTATGTGTGTATAATAAACACTGATAGAAATCTGGAGTAAAAGCAGAAGTGATTGAGTGTGTGTGTGTGAGAGTGTGTGTGTGTGTGTGTGTGTGTATGTGTATGAGAGTGTGTGTCTGTGTGTGTGTGTGTGTGTATGTGTATGAGAGTGTGTGTCTGTGTGTGTGTGTGTGTGTGTATGAGAGTGTGTGTCTGTGTGTGTGTATGTGTATGAGAGTGTGTGTCTGTGTTGGGTTGCTGTTGCCAGGGAGATGAAGCCCCGAGGTGCAGGGAATTGTGGGACTTGTGTGGATTTGTCTTTTTTTTTACCCCGCTCTGCATTTTGTGGTGCAGGGCAGGCTGTGCAGCTGTGCCTGTGTTTGGACTGTGCTGTGTCTCCAGGCTGTGCAGCTGTGCCTGTGTTTGGACTGTGCTGTGTCTCCAGGCTGTGCTGTTGTGCCTGTGTTTGGACTGTGCTGTGTCTCCAGGCTGTGCTGTTGTGCCTGTGTTTGGACTGTGCTGTGTCTCCTGGCTGTGCTGTTGTGCCTGTGTTTGGACTGTGCTGTGTCTCCAGGCTGTGCTGTTGTGCCCGTGTTTGGGCTGTGCTGTGTCTCCTGGCTGTGCTGTTGTTCTCATGTTTGGGCTGTGCTGTGTCTCCTGGCTGTGCTGTTGTGCCCGTGTGTGGGCTGTGCTGTTGTGCCCTGTGTGGGACTGTGCTGTGTTCCAGGCTGTGCTGTTGGCTGTGCTGTTGTGTCCAGGCGCTGTTGTGCCTGTGTTTGGACCGTGCTGTGTCTCCAGGCTGTGTTGTGTTTGGGCTGTGCTGTGTCTCTGGCTGTGCTGTTGTGCCCGTGTTTGGGCTGTGCTGTGTCTCCTGGCTGTGCTGTTGTGCCCGTGTGTGGGCTGTGCTGTGTTTGGGCTGTGCTGTTGTGCCCGTGTGTGGGCTGTGCTGTGTCTCCTGGCTGTGCTCACTAAGTCCCGCTCTCTTGCTCCATATTGCCGCTGTGGGCAGGACTCAGCGGTGTGGCTTTCTGTCCACCTCACATGCGTGCTTTTCTTCAGAGTGGTCAGTTTGCTCCCACATTCCCTCTCTCTTTCTCCCACTCTCTCTTTCTCCTCTCTGTCCTTCCTCCCTCTCTCCTCAGCTTACGGAGTACCTGCGTGTGTCTTACCGTCCTCTCCCTCACTTTCTGTTTCTCTCTGCTTTTGTTTCTCTGT
>CM045891.1:55073122-55115622 GCA_025169545.1 Anguilla japonica
TGTTTGGGGGGTGGCCAGTGTGCCGTCACGCTCTCGCCCCCACCACCGCAACCTGCTCCTCCTCCTTCCCGTTGCCTTGGAAACCGCGATGGGTTCCAGCTGTTGCCTTGGCGACAGCTGGGGAAGGCGGCAGTGCTAGCGGGAGGTTGCTGTTCTTGATGGGGCGGGGGTGGGGTGGGGGGGCGGGGGGGGCGGGTGCAGTGTCTCATTTGCTGAGACAAAGGGGACCCCCTTAGCCTCCTCCACCGATGCAGTGTCTGTGGGGAGCGATCTTTCACTGTACCCTGGGGTTCAAACCCCCAAACCCCCCTCCTGGACCGGGACCAAGCCTAAAATCTCCCACTGACCTTCATGTACCTAATCAATAACCTGTGTTCATTCTCCACTGCACATACTGACATACATACATACACTCATTCACGCCCGCGCACACACACACACACACACACCCGCATACACACACACACACACACACAACCGTATACACACACACACGTGCATACACACACGCACACATTCACGCAAACGGCACAGACGGGGGACGGGGGAGGGGGGATATGGGGGACCATGTGCGAAGCTGGTAGGTGGAAGCACAGTGTGGCTCTTTCTGATTGGAGGAGCAGCCGAAGCCCCGCCCCCTGGGGTAGGGAGTCTGGGAGGTACCTGTGTGAAGCTGCAGAGCGTTTCGGGGTTCATTTTGGGACAGCTCTGCTGTGTCTGGCTCATGCCCCCAGATGGTGGTGTGTGAGGTTTCTGTGTGTGTATTTATGTCTTAATGCAGCACAGCAGGTATGCAGACAGGACAGTGATAGCCTTAGTGTTAGCGCTGGCATTAGCGTTACCATTAGCATTAGCGTTATCGTTCGCGCTAGCCTGGCTATCAGCAACTGTCTTTGAGACCTCGGTCCAGACAGCCTTAGCGTTAGTGTTAGCATTAGCGCTAGCCTGGCTATCAGCAGCTGCCTCTGAGACTTCGGTGCAGACAGCTGGCCTACTTCCAGACTGTGTTGTAATCCTGCATATGAGGCTAACAGGGCAGACAGCCTACCACTGATCACACACACACACACACACACACACACACACACGCACACACACGGGCCGATGCTATATGAGGATGTTTTTGCGCAGGCTGAATCTCCACCCCTTGGTGAAGAGTGCCCAGTTTAGGATTGGAAACTGCGTCTGGCTGGAGCCGTAATGGCCGCCCCTCTGCCCCGCAGACTGACAGCTGGCTGCGGCCGGCTCCTGGCACGCAGCGCCTTGTTTCCAGCTCCCCCGCCGGAGCGCAGCCCCTCAGTGTGCTGTGTGGGGTGTGTGAGCGCGTGTGTGGAGGGTGTGCTCTCTCTGAACAGCACACAGGCCATTCTAGCCTCTCTCTCTCTCTCTCCTTTACCCACTTCTTCTTTCTCTCTTGCTTCTTCTCCCTATCTCCCTCGCTCTGCCTCCCTCTCTCTCCCCTCTCCCTCTCTCTCATCCCCCCTCTCTCTCTCTCCCTCTCTCTCATACCCCCCTCTCTCTCCCTCTCCCCCTCCCTCTCCCTCCCTCTCTGTCATCCCCCCCCACTCTCTCTCTCTCTGTGCAGTGTAATCTCTGTCCCCCTCTTTAGAGGCATTAAGCCCTCTCTCGGGCTGTTCTGCTTCCTGTTGGCTCTTGGTGTCCTGTCAGCTGACCCAGTAGGAAAAACTGGGTCAGCAAATGGTTCGTGTGCGTGCTGTGCCTGGTGCCCCCCCCTCCTGCTGGTGTGCCCCCCCCCAGTCCCTCCTCCCTCCTCCCCCTCACACGCGCACCCTGTTGCTTTTCTCAGTCTCATTGCTGTTAGTCTCCATGCCAGCGATGCAGGATGGGGGGCAGAGGAGGGGAGGGGGGGGGGCGTTTGCAGGAGAGCAGTGCACTGTGGGGTCTCTCTGTCACCTGACCCCACCCCACTGTGCCCTGTCACCCCTCTCACCTCCTTTCACCTCCTAACCTCCTCCAACCTCATCAACTCACATCTAACCTCCCCTCACCTCCCTTCACCTCCTCTGACCTCCTCTAACCTCCTCTCTCCTTCTTTCACTACTGTGACATGTGCAAGGCCACCTGCATATGTATATGTGTGGAAAGAGGAAAAACAAACTAATGTGTGTGTGTGTGAAAAAAGCAAAGATACTAATGTACACAAGCCTGAGTAGAAAAATGAAGTGTCTCTGAATGAACCACAGTTCTCTCTCTCTCACTCACATACACACACACACACACTCATAGTAACGGGGGCGTGGTTATACAGGTAAAGGTGTGTGAGCTGTAGCAGAGGAATTTGGCTCCTGGTGGTGGACAGACAGGTTCCTAGGAGACTTCCCCTCTCGTGTATGGGAGGTGCCCTGCAGGGTGTGTGTGTGTGTGTGTGTGTGTGTGTGTGTGAATGAGGGTGGGGGGGAGAGAGGGAGAGAGGTGTGGTCCTTTAAGGGAACTACATTTCTCATCTCAGGGGCTGATGGGTAATGGTGCTGCTCAGGGCTTTACTGCAGGGGCTGATGGGTAATGGTGCTGCTCAGAGCTTTGCAGCAGGGGCTGATGGGTAATGGTGCTGCTCAGAGCTTTGCAGCAGGGGCTGATGGGTAATGGTGCTGCTCAGAGCTTTGCAGCAGGGGCTGATGGGTAATGGTGCTGCTCTGGGCTTTACTGCAGGGGCTGATGGGTAATGCTACGGAGCGCTATGCTGTACCTTCAGGGCAGCTGGCTCAGCGATGATGTCAGTTGGTACTGGCGCCCCCTTGTGGTGGACTGAACTCAGTCCGTGCTGGTCGGAGGAGCAGGATCTCTGGCACATGAGGAATTCGGTGGCTGTGGATATCGGCGCCGTCGCTGATGTCATTGTGTTAACGCTGGTTCTGGGTTGGCATGGTTACCGCGTGCCGTATACACGCTGTTCTTTCCCCGGGGTGTGGCGCTGCTGCTCGTGTCAGTCAGGTGCCGATAAGTCCATGTAGGCTGGTGATGTGATCTTACATGGGCTCAGATGACTTTGAGACTCACCTGTCTTCCCCCCCCCACCCCGCCCCCCCCCCCCCAGACGCTGAAGAGGAAGGAGAAGGAGTACGAGCACGAGATGGAGCGCCTGGCGCGGGAGAAGATCGCCACGCAGCAGCGATTGGCCGAGCTGAAGAACGAGCTCAGCCAATGGATGGACGTGATGGAGATCGACCGCGTCCTGCGGCAGACGGTGCAGCCCGAGGACGACCAGGCGTCCACCTCCACGGCCTCGGGTACGCCCCGCCCACCGAGCCCCGCCCACTCTGCCCTGCCCATCCGAGCCCCGCCCACCACAGTCCACTCTGAGTTACGTATTTAGCGCTATGAGTATTTAGAATATGCATTTGATCCAGACCTATTTTAGACTGGATAAAGATAACCTCACAAACACTGATCCTAAACCAGACCTCCCCAACCATGATCCACTTCATAACCCTGATTCTCTTCATGACCCTGAACATCTTCATAACCCCAAAATGAAGGTAGGGGCTCAGAACTGTAGGAAGGGTGAATATTTCTCCCTCAACCTGTATTTCCAGCAGTGTTCCTCAGACTGTGTGTGTGTGCATGTGTGCTGACTGTGTGTTTTCCCTCTCTCCTCTCTCTCTCTCTCTGTGCAGAGGGTGAAGATAACTTTGACCAGGATGTGGATGATGACCTGCTACCCGCCACGCCTGCTGCTCTCCCAAAAGTGCCTCAATCCCTGCAGCCCGAGATCCGCCAGGCCCCGCCCCAGGCCGCACCCCTGGCCCCGCCCCTGGCCGCGCCCATGGCCACGCCCGTCATCTCCCCCAGCACCTCCCCATCCAGCACAAGCCCCTCCCGGCGCCCACTCTGGCCCCGCCCACCCAGGGCCCAGGCCACGCCTCCACGCTCCCGGCCATGCTCCCGGCGCACTCGCGCATCACCACGGCGACGGCGCTGCAGCCCACGGTCATCGCGCACGCCGCGCCGGTCTCCCACGCGTCCGTCATCCAGGCCGTCAATCACGTGATGCAGGCGGCGCCCAAGCACGTGGCCCACATCGCCCCCCACCAGGGCCCCGCCCCCGGCTCCGCCCCCTCCGTGGCCGTCTCCGCCCCCTCCAACGGGCCGCAGCCCATTGGCCACATCACGGTGCACCCCGTGGCCCACCTCCCCGCCCTCTACTCCCAGCCCGTGGCCGTCACCCAAGTCGGCGGTGGTGGGCCACATCGCCCACACGCTAAGCCACACCCACGCGCAGGTGAACGGCTCCGCCCCCGGGCCCCAGGTGGGGGCGCAGATGGTGGCCCATCACCCGCAGCTGGTGGGACAGACCGTCCTCAACCCCGTAACCATGGTTACCATGCCCTCCTTCCCCGTCAGCACCCTCAAGCTGGCCTGAGGGGTGGGGGGGGGGGGGGGGGGGGGGTCTGGAGACTGAGGAGGGGGGGAGGCGCTGGTCACTAAAAATTAACAGGCGGGGGTTGAGAGACACACATATACAGACACACCTGCTGACAATAGAACATCAAAATCCAGATAAAAAAAAAACATTTTCAAAGACCGCATTAAGAAAATAAGCATTATAACTGTAAAAAAAACTCCGTACATTCCCAAGAAACCTGATTTTATTTAATTTTTTATTATATAATAGATAAACAGATATATACATATATATGCATAGATATATAAAATGGAAAAAGAAGTCGGTATCCGTGTGTGTGGATGCTTGCCTTTCGGGTGATCATGCTGTCCCATAGGATCTTGGTGCAGGCGTTTTGGGGGTGGGGGGTCAGGGGGGTGAGAATTAGGACCCGGTTGTTTGGTGTGTACACAGTGTGTTGGGGGGAGGGGGTTGTCTATCAAGAAGGAATTATGTGCTTGCTGTTCCGATACGGAATTCCAGAGGAGGAAAATAAATTTTTAAAAATATTATATATACATATATATATATATAGAACAAATCAGCCTGAACTACCTTGGAACATTTGCGGAATTTTTTGCAGAATGTTTGCGAAACGTTTGTGGAATGTTGCCCCCTCGCGGTTGGCGTTTTTCCTGTTTCCGTTGACTCGACTTCATCATCCTCGTGTGCGAGAACTCTCTCCTGGATACAAACGACGACATAGCGACGCCGACGTCGCCCGGGACTCTCGCCGATTGCTTCAGCTACTCTCAGCTCTCGCGTCACGTTCAGACTTCACAAACGTGACTGCGGTCCTGTCTGTGAGGGAGCATTCTGGGTACTGTAGTTTTAATTTGCTTTTCCCTCCCCCTAGATCTGGCCAACCACGATCGGCGGCTCCACTGCAGTTGGTATACGTAACACAAAAATAATCGTGATTATCCTATTGGTCAGAACTGTCAGGTGGTCGGGTCAGTAGTGCTCCATTTGGATCCTGTTGGAATCTGTTTTCCCTCCCATGTTTTCGGGGGGGGGTAAACCTCGTGATGTGGTCATGTGACCATTGTGTAACGATGGGGTTGGAGTTTGGATCCCAGACTGATATCAGTGAAAAGGGGAGGGGGTTCAGGTTATACCTCTTTTGCATTTTAAAGCTGGTACCAGTAATGAGAAAGGTCTTTGGAATGTTCTATCAGAGCCTGTTCGAAATGTCTCCGTGTGATGTTATCGTCTGTGTGACATCATCAAAGAGCAGTTACTGCACTGCGCTTAGCCAGGTTTGCGTTTATGTGCTCTACAGGTTGGTTCCTGTTGGTTCTGGGTCTACAGTGGGAAAGAGGTGTAATGAGCCAGCCTTGTTCCAGAGTGGATCAGGTCTCACTGTGTATTAGGACGCCCCATTTGGTGCTCCCTCTTGCCAGAACGTGTCTGGGTTACACTCCCACCTCAGTGTGGCTGCCGTCCTGCTCTGTGCACAAGCGGGTGGCTCCCCCTGCTGCAGGGGAGGTGCTACTGCACCCGAGCCTCAGTGTAGCAGGTCAGCGCCTCACCCTGACCCCTGACCCCAACTGCAAAGGATTGTGAACTGATGGCATTCTTCGATCCATTTTCCCAACCCTTGGGGAAATGTTGGTCAGATTTGGAAGGAAAATCAGACTAAATATATTACATTTAATAAGATGAGGGTCTTCAAAAGACAGTCATACGTCTGTCAGCACCAACAGCTGCTCTTGTGTACGGTGTGCGTGTGTGTGCGGGTGTGTGTGTGCATGTGTCCTTGTGTGTTTGTGGGGCATTTGTGTGCATGAGAGCAAACTTCAATCCCAGCACTCAGTGTGTGTGTGTGCATGTGTGCGTGTGCGTGCGTGCGTGCGTGCATGTATGTTTAACCTTCACTGGTTCACTAGCCTTGAGAAACAAGTGGCGTTGTGTTAGTTTCTTAGCATGATGTAATACTGTTCTTGTGAGTGGGAGGGGCTAACATGAATGTGATTAAAGTGAGCTCCACCCCCTTTCCATGTCTTGCAGTACCACATAGATCCAGGAGGAGCACCTGCATATCCATTGTATACCTGTACTATTACATGGCCTGTATGTAGGAGAGATGTAAAACTTTAACTAAAAAAAGACAGAAAGAAAGAAAGAAGAAAAAAAAGCACTGTGATGAGCCAATCGGTTTACAGTTCATTTAAAACTGGCCAGAAAAGCAGTTTCTTCTGTTGTGTGTGTGAGTGTGTGTGCCTGTGTGTGTGAGAGAGAGAGGGAGAGAGAGAGAGATATGGGGTGGTCTTCTTTTCAAAATTTGTGCTGTTTTTTTTTTTTTTTAAATGTCTAAAATTCAGTTGTCATTTTATATATGTATGTGTGCGTACACATACAGATGTATGTACACATCCACATATAAATATGTGTATTTTAAAATTTTACCCTTGCCTGTTTTTTGCATGTAGATTGCTGATTATTCTGTTTAAATGTTGATTTATTTTTTCTTTTTTTTTTTTTTTTTTTTTGGAAGTTTCTTTAACTGGGACCATGTACAATGCTAAACACCATGGGGTGACCTGAGACCTGTCCACATTGATATTATATATATAAAATTGTGTGTTTTCCCTATGGAGAAAGTTTAAGTTATATATCGCCTGTACATTTTGGGCTGCATCTAGATCTAATTGTCCACTATGTTCAAAGAAAAAAATAATAATAGGAAAAAAAGATACAAAATGAATAAAAAATTCTGAAGATTCTTAATAAATCTTATTACCTTTACAGCAAGACTGGTGTTGAGGTGCTTATTTAGTTTTGATTTATGTATTTCCTTGGAAATATTTAGCTGTGTATAATGAAAAATATATATTACTCTGTTTCCACGTTTTGGTGGTAAGCCTTTTTGTCTAGTGTGCTAATATGGGTGAGGTTATGATTAGAGATGGTAATACAGTAAGTGTTAGGGTTAGGGTTTTAGGGCTCAAATTAGGGTTTGGCTAGGGTTAGGGTTATGAAAACGATAAGTCTGAGGGTCGAGGCAACTTTACGGCTGTGTTCAGCAGGTTAAAGAAAGGTTAGGACATTGGTTCTTTTTTGATTTTGGAGGACCCAAAAATTTTCTGTCGTAGCATGGGTACCTATGACCATAAAACGATATACAGAATATATGCATTTTTTTTTTAGGGAAAACTTTTTTTTTTTTTAATGGCCTCAAACGTATTATTTAGCATTTCTACTATTGTATTCACAGTCTTGGCATTGTTTTTCTCAACAATTTTAAAAGAGTAATCAGATGTTTTCAAAGGTTCCTATGGCTTCAATTAGGTTTTAGGGCTCAACTTAGGGTTAGGGTTATGAAAACGATAAGTCTGAGGGTCGAGGCAACTTTACGGCTGTGTTCAGCAGGTTAAAGAAAGGTTAGGACATTGGTTCTTTTTGGATTTTTGAGGACCCAAAAATTTGTATGTAGTAGCATGGGTACCTATGACCACAAAACGATACAGAATATATGCATTTTATTTTTTCAGGGAAAACTTTTTTTTTTTTAATGGCCTCAAACGTATTATTTAGCATTTCTACTATTGTATTCACAGTCTTGGCATTGTATTTCAACAATTTTAAATGACTAATCAGATGTTTTCAATGGTTCCTATGGCTTCAATTGGGTTTTAGGGCTCAACTTAGGGTTAGGGTTATGAAAACGATAAGTCTGAGGGTCGAGGCAACTTACGGCTGTGTTCAGCAGGTTAAAGAAAGGTTAGGACATTGGTTCTTTTTTGGATTTTTGGATGACCTAAAAATTTTGTGTAGTAGCATGGGTACCTATGACCACAAAACGATACAGAATATATGCATTTTATTTTTTCAGGGAAAACTTTTTTTTTTTTTAATGGCCTCAAACGTATTATTTAGCATTTCTACTATTGTATGCACAGTCTTGGCATTGTATTTCAACAATTTTAAATGACTAATCAGATGTTTTCAATGGTTCCTATGGCTTCAATTGGGTTTTAGGGCTCAACTTAGGGTTAGGGTTATGAAAACGATAAGTCTGAGGGTCGAGGCAACTTCACGGCTGTGTTCAGCAGCTTAAAGTAAGGTTAGGACATTGGTTCTTTTTGGATTTTGGAGGACCCAAAAATTTTCTGTAGTAGCATGGGTACCTATGACCACAAAACAATACAGAATATATGCATTTTATTTTTTCAGGGAAAACTTTTTTTTTTTTAATGGCCTCAAACGTATTATTTAGCATTTCTACTATTGTATGCACAGTCTTGGCATTGTATTTCAACAATTTTAAATGACTAATCAGATGTTTTCAATGGTTCCTATGGCTTCAATTGGGTTTTAGGGCTCAACTTAGGGTTAGGGTTATGAAAACGATAAGTCTGAGGGTCGAGGCAACTTACGGCTGTGTTCAGCAGGTTAAAGAAAGGTTAGGACATTGGTTCTTTTTTGATTTTTGATGGACCTAAAAATTTTCTGTAGTAGCATGGGTACCTATGACCACAAAACGATACAGAATATATGCATTTTATTTTTTCAGGGAAAACTTTTTTTTTTTAAATGGCCTCAAACGTATTATTTAGCATTTCTACTATTGTATGCACAGTCTTGGCATTGTATTTCAACAATTTTAAATGACTAATCAGATGTTTTCAATGGTTCCTATGGCTTCAATTGGGTTTTAGGGCTCAACTTAGGGTTAGGGTTATGAAAACGATAAGTCTGAGGGTCGAGGCAAGTATACGGCTGTGTTCAGCAGGTTAAAGAAAGGTTAGGACATTGGTTCTTTTTTGATTTTGGAGGACCCAAAAAAATTTCTGTATTAGCATGGGTACCTATGACCACAAAACAATACAGAATATATGCATTTTATTTTTTCAGGGAAAACTTTTTTTTTTTTAATGGCCTCAAACGTATTATTTAGCATTTCTACTATTGTATTCACAGTCTTGGCATTGTATTTCAACAATTTTAAATGACTAATCAGATGTTTTCAATGGTTCCTATGGCTTCAATTGGGTTTTAGGGCTCAACTTAGGGTTAGGGTTATGAAAACGATAAGTCTGAGGGTCGAGGCAACTTTACGGCTGTGTTCAGCAGGTTAAAGAAAGGTTAGGACATTGGTTCTTTTTTGATTTTGGAGGACCCAAAAATTTTCTGTAGTAGCATGGGTACCTATGACCACAAAACAATACAGAATATATGCATTTTATTTTTTCAGGGAAAACTTTTTTTTTTTTTTTTAATGGCCTCAAACGTATTATTTAGCATTTCTACTATTGTATGCACAGTCTTGGCATTGTATTTCAACAATTTTAAATGACTAATCAGATGTTTTCAATGGTTCCTATGGCTTCAATTGGGTTTTAGGGCTCAACTTAGGGTTAGGGTTATGAAAACGATAAGTCTGAGGGTCGAGGCAACTTTACGGCTGTGTTCAGCAGGTTAAAGAAAGGTTAGGACATTGGTTCTTTTTTGATTTTGGAGGACCCAAAAATTTTCTGTAGTTGCATGGGTACCTATGACCACAAAACAATACAGAATATATGCATTTTATTTTTTCAGGGAAAACTTTTTTTTTTTTTAATGGCCTCCAACGTATTATTTAGCATTTCTACTATTGTATTCACAGTCTTGGCATTGTATTTCAACAATTTTAAATGACTAATCAGATGTTTTCAATGGTTCCTATGGCTTCAATTGGGTTTTAGGGCTCAACTTAGGGTTAGGGTTATGAAAACGATAAGTCTGAGGGTCGAGGCAACTTCACGGCTGTGTTCAGCAGGTTAAAGAAAGGTTAGGACATTGGTTCTTTTTTGATTTTGGAGGACCCAAAAATTTTCTGTAGTAGCATGGGTACCTATGACCACAAAACAATACAGAATATATGCATTTTATTTTTTCAGGGAAAACTTTTTTTTTTTTTAATGGCCTCAAACGTATTATTTAGCATTTCTACTATTGTATTCACAGTCTTGGCATTGTATTTCAACAATTTTAAATGACTAATCAGATGTTTTCAATGGTTCCTATGGCTTCAATTGGGTTTTAGGGCTCAACTTAGGGTTAGGGTTATGAAAACGATAAGTCTGAGGGTCGAGGCAACTTTACGGCTGTGTTCAGCAGGTTAAAGAAAGGTTAGGACATTGGTTCTTTTTTGATTTTGGAGGACCCAAAAATTTTCTGTCGTAGCATGGGTACCTATGACCACAAAACAATACAGAATATATGCATTTTATTTTTTCAGGGAAAACTTTTTTTTTTTTAATGGCCTCAAACGTATTATTTAGCATTTCTACTATTGTATGCACAGTCTTGGCATTGTATTTCAACAATTTTAAATGACTAATCAGATGTTTTCAATGGTTCCTATGGCTTCAATTGGGTTTTAGGGCTCAACTTAGGGTTAGGGTTATGAAAACGATAAGTCTGAGGGTCGAGGCAACTTTACGGCTGTGTTCAGCAGGTTAAAGAAAGGTTAGGACATTGGTTCTTTTTTGATTTTGGAGGACCCCAAAAATTTTCTGTAGTAGCATGGGTACCTATGACCACAAAACGATACAGATATATGCATTTTATTTTTTCAGGGAAAACTTTTTTTTTTTTAAATGGCCTTAAACATATTATTTAGCATTTCTACTATTGTATTCACAGTCTTGGCATTGTATTTCAACAATTTTAAATGACTAATCAGATGTTTTCAATGGTTCCTATGGCTTCAATTGGGTTTTAGGGCTCAACTTAGGGTTAGGGTTATGAAAACGATAAGTCTGAGGGTCGAGGCAACTTCACGGCTGTGTTCAGCAGGTTAAAGAAAGGTTAGGACATTGGTTCTTTTTGGATTTTTGATGAGCTAAAAATTTTGTGTAGTAGCATGGGTACCTATGACCACAAAACGATACAGAATATATGCATTTTATTTTTTCAGGGAAAACTTTTTTTTTTTTAATGGCCTCAAACGTATTATTTAGCATTTCTACTATTGTATGCACAGTCTTGGCATTGTATTTCAACAATTTTAAATGACTAATCAGATGTTTTCAATGGTTCCTATGGCTTCAATTGGGTTTTAGGGCTCAACTTAGGGTTAGGGTTATGAAAACGATAAGTCTGAGGGTCGAGGCAACTTTACGGCTGTGTTCAGCAGCTTGAAGTAAGGTTAGGACATTGGTTCTTTTTGGATTTTTGATGAGCTAAAAATTTTGTATATAGTAGCATGGGTACCTATGACCATAAAACGATATAGAATATATTCAAATTTTTTCGGGGAAAACTTTTTTTTTTTTTAATGGCCTCAAACGTATTATTTAGCATTTCTACTATTGTATGCACAGTCTTGGCATTGTATTTCAACAATTTAAATGACTAATCAGATGTTTTCAATGGTTCCTATGGCTTCAATTGGGTTTTAGGGCTCAACTTAGGGTTAGGGTTATGAAAACGATAAGTCTGAGGGTCGAGGCAACTTCACGGCTGTGTTCAGCAGGTTAAAGAAAGGTTAGGACATTGGTTCTTTTTGGATTTTTGATGAGCCAAAAATTTTGTATATAGTAGCATGGGTACCTATGACCACAAAACGATACAGAATATATGCATTTTATTTTTTCGGGGAAAACTTTTTTTTTTTTTTTAATGGCCTCAAAACGTATTATTTAGCATTTCTACTATTGTATGCACAGTCTTGGCATTGTATTTCAACAATTTTAAATGACTAATCAGATGTTTTCAATGGTTCCTATGGCTTCAATTGGGTTTTAGGGCTCAACTTAGGGTTAGGGTTATGAAAACGATAAGTCTGAGGGTCGAGGCAACTTTACGGCTGTGTTCAGCAGGTTAAAGAAAGGTTAGGACATTGGTTCTTTTTTGATTTTGGAGGACCCAAAAATTTTCTGTAGTAGCATGGGTACCTATGACCACAAAACGATACAGAATATATGCATTTTATTTTTTCAGGGAAAACTTTTTTTTTTTTTAATGGCCTCAAATGTATTATTTAGCATTTCTACTATTGTATGCACAGTCTTGGCATTGTATTTCAACAATTTTAAATGACTAATCAGATGTTTTCAATGGTTCCTATGGCTTCAATTGGGTTTTAGGGCTCAACTTAGGGTTAGGGTTATGAAAACGATAAGTCTGAGGGTCGAGGCAACTTTACGGCTGTGTTCAGCAGGTTAAAGAAAGGTTAGGACATTGGTTCTTTTTTGATTTTGGAGGACCCAAAAATTTTCTGTAGTAGCATGGGTACCTATGACCACAAAACAATACAGAATATATGCATTTTATTTTTTCAGGGAAAACTTTTTTTTTTTTAATGGCCTCAAACGTATTATTTAGCATTTCTACTATTGTATGCACAGTCTTGGCATTGTATTTCAACAATTTTAAATGACTAATCAGATGTTTTCAATGGTTCCTATGGCTTCAATTGGGTTTTAGGGCTCAACTTAGGGTTAGGGTTATGAAAACGATAAGTCTGAGGGTCGAGGCAACTTTACGGCTGTGTTCAGCAGGTTAAAGAAAGGTTAGGACATTGGTTCTTTTTTGATTTTGGAGGACCCAAAAATTTTGTCTGTAGTTGCATGGGTACCTATGACCACAAAACAATACAGAATATATGCATTTTATTTTTTCAGGGAAAACTTTTTTTTTTTTAATGGCCTCAAACGTATTATTTAGCATTTCTACTATTGTATTCACAGTCTTGGCATTGTATTTCAACAATTTTAAATGACTAATCAGATGTTTTCAATGGTTCCTATGGCTTCAATTGGGTTTTAGGGCTCAACTTAGGGTTAGGGTTATGAAAACGATAAGTCTGAGGGTCGAGGCAACTTCACGGCTGTGTTCAGCAGGTTAAAGAAAGGTTAGGACATTGGTTCTTTTTGATTTTGGAGGACCCAAAAATTTTCTGTAGTAGCATGGGTACCTATGACCACAAAACAATACAGAATATATGCATTTTATTTTTTCAGGGAAAACTTTTTTTTTTTTAATGGCCTCAAACGTATTATTTAGCATTTCTACTATTGTATTCACAGTCTTGGCATTGTATTTCAACAATTTTAAATGACTAATCAGATGTTTTCAATGGTTCCTATGGCTTCAATTGGGTTTTAGGGCTCAACTTAGGGTTAGGGTTATGAAAACGATAAGTCTGAGGGTCGAGGCAACTTTACGGCTGTGTTCAGCAGGTTAAAGAAAGGTTAGGACATTGGTTCTTTTTTGATTTTGGAGGACCCAAAAATTTTCTGTAGTAGCATGGGTACCTATGACCACAAAACAATACAGAATATATGCATTTTATTTTTTCAGGGAAAACTTTTTTTTTTTTAATGGCCTCAAACGTATTATTTAGCATTTCTACTATTGTATGCACAGTCTTGGCATTATATTTCAACAATTTTAAATGACTAATCAGATGTTTTCAATGGTTCCTATGGCTTCAATTGGGTTTTAGGGCTCAACTTAGGGTTAGGGTTATGAAAACGATAAGTCTGAGGGTCGAGGCAACTTTACGGCTGTGTTCAGCAGGTTAAAGAAAGGTTAGGACATTGGTTCTTTTTTGATTTTGGAGGACCCAAAAATTTTCTGTAGTAGCATGGGTACCTATGACCACAAAACGATACAGAATATATGCATTTTATTTTTTCAGGGAAAACTTTTTTTTTTTTAATGGCCTCAAACGTATTATTTAGCATTTCTACTATTGTATGCACAGTCTTGGCATTGTATTTCAACAATTTTAAATGACTAATCAGATGTTTTCAATGGTTCCTATGGCTTCAATTGGGTTTTAGGGCTCAACTTAGGGTTAGGGTTATGAAAACGATAAGTCTGAGGGTCGAGGCAAGTTACGGCTGTGTTCAGCAGGTTAAAGAAAGGTTAGGACATTGGTTCTTTTTTGATTTTGGAGGACCCCAAAAATTTTCTGTAGTAGCATGGGTACCTATGACCACAAAACGATACAGAATATATGCATTTTATTTTTTCAGGGAAAACTTTTTTTTTTTTTTTAATGGCCTCAAACGTATTATTTAGCATTTCTACTATTGTATGCACAGTCTTGGCATTGTATTTCAACAATTTTAAATGACTAATCAGATGTTTTCAATGGTTCCTATGGCTTCAATTGGGTTTTAGGGCTCAACTTAGGGTTAGGGTTATGAAAACGATAAGTCTGAGGGTCGAGGCAACTTCACGGCTGTGTTCAGCAGCTTGAAGTAAGGTTAGGACATTGGTTCTTTTTGGATTTTTGATGAGCTAAAAATTTTGTGTAGTAGCATGGGTACCTATGACCACAAAATGATACAGAATATATGCATTTTATTTTTTCAGGGAAAACTTTTTTTTTTTTAATGGCCTCAAACGTATTATTTAGCATTTCTACTATTGTATGCACAGTCTTGGCATTGTATTTCAACAATTTTAAATGACTAATCAGATGTTTTCAATGGTTCCTATGGCTTCAATTGGGTTTTAGGGCTCAACTTAGGGTTAGGGTTATGAAAACGATAAGTCTGAGGGTCGAGGCAACTTTACGGCTGTGTTCAGCAGGTTAAAGAAAGGTTAGGACATTGGTTCTTTTTTGATTTTGGAGGACCCAAAAATTTTTTCTGTAGTAGCATGGGTACCTATGACCACAAAACGATACAGAATATATGCATTTTATTTTTTCAGGGAAAACTTTTTTTTTTTTTTTAATGGCCTCAAACGTATTATTTAGCATTTCTACTATTGTATGCACAGTCTTGGCATTGTATTTCAACAATTTTAAATGACTAATCAGATGTTTTCAATGGTTCCTATGGCTTCAATTGGGTTTTAGGGCTCAACTTAGGGGGTTAGGGTTATGAAAACGATAAGTCTGAGGGTCGAGGCAACTTTACGGCTGTGTTCAGCAGGTTAAAGAAAGGTTAGGACATTGGTTCTTTTTTGATTTTGGAGGACCCAAAAATTTTCTGTAGTAGCATGGGTACCTATGACCACAAAACAATACAGAATATATGCATTTTATTTTTTCAGGGAAAACTTTTTTTTTTTTAATGGCCTCAAACGTATTATTTAGCATTTCTACTATTGTATTCACAGTCTTGGCATTGTATTTCAACAATTTTAAATGACTAATCAGATGTTTTCAATGGTTCCTATGGCTTCAATTGGGTTTTAGGGCTCAACTTAGGGTTAGGGTTATGAAAACGATAAGTCTGAGGGTCGAGGCAACTTTACGGCTGTGTTCAGCAGGTTAAAGAAAGGTTAGGACATTGGTTCTTTTTTGATTTTTGAGGACCCAAAAATTTTTCTGTAGTAGCATGGGTACCTATGACCACAAAACAATACAGAATATATGCATTTTTTTTTTTCAGGGAAAACTTTTTTTTTTTTTTAATGGCCTCAAACGTATTATTTAGCATTTCTACTATTGTATTCACAGTCTTGGCATTGTATTTCAACAATTTTAAATGACTAATCAGATGTTTTCAATGGTTCCTATGGCTTCAATTGGGTTTTAGGGCTCAACTTAGGGTTAGGGTTATGAAAACGATAAGTCTGAGGGTCGAGGCAAGTATACGGCTGTGTTCAGCAGGTTAAAGAAAGGTTAGGACATTGGTTCTTTTTTGATTTTGGAGGACCCAAAAATTTTCTGTAGTAGCATGGGTACCTATGACCACAAAACGATACAGAATATATGCATTTTATTTTTTCAGGGAAAACTTTTTTTTTTTTAATGGCCTCAAACGTATTATTTAGCATTTCTACTATTGTATGCACAGTCTTGGCATTGTATTTCAACAATTTTAAATGACTAATCAGATGTTTTCAATGGTTCCTATGGCTTCAATTGGGTTTTAGGGCTCAACTTAGGGTTAGGTTATGAAAACGATAAGTCTGAGGGTCGAGGCAACTTTACGGCTGTGTTCAGCAGGTTAAAGAAAGGTTAGGACATTGGTTCTTTTTTGATTTTGGAGGACCTAAAAATTTTCTGTAGTAGCATGGGTACCTATGACCACAAAACGATACAGAATATATGCATTTTATTTTTTCAGGGAAAACTTTTTTTTTTTTAATGGCCTCAAACGTATTATTTAGCATTTCTACTATTGTATGCACAGTCTTGGCATTATATTTCAACAATTTTAAATGACTAATCAGATGTTTTCAATGGTTCCTATGGCTTCAATTGGGTTTTAGGGCTCAACTTAGGGTTAGGGTTATGAAAACGATAAGTCTGAGGGTCGAGGCAACTTTACGGCTGTGTTCAGCAGGTTAAAGAAAGGTTAGGACATTGGTTCTTTTTTGATTTTTGGAGGACCCAAAAATTTTCTGTAGTAGCATGGGTACCTATGACCACAAAACAATACAGAATATATGCATTTTATTTTTTCAGGGAAAACTTTTTTTTTTTTTTTTTTTAATGGCCTCAAACGTATTATTTAGCATTTCTACTATTGTATGCACAGTCTTGGCATTGTATTTCAACAATTTTAAATGACTAATCAGATGTTTTCAATGGTTCCTATGGCTTCAATTGGGTTTTAGGGCTCAACTTAGGGTTAGGGTTATGAAAACGATAAGTCTGAGGGTCGAGGCAACTTTACGGCTGTGTTCAGCAGGTTAAAGAAAGGTTAGGACATTGGTTCTTTTTTGATTTTGGAGGACCCAAAAATTTTCTGTAGTAGCATGGGTACCTATGACCACAAAACAATACAGAATATATGCATTTTATTTTTTCAGGGAAAACTTTTTTTTTTTTAATGGCCTCAAACGTATTATTTAGCATTTCTACTATTGTATTCACAGTCTTGGCATTGTATTTCAACAATTTTAAATGACTAATCAGATGTTTTCAATGGTTCCTATGGCTTCAATTGGGTTTTAGGGCTCAACTTAGGGTTAGGGTTATGAAAACGATAAGTCTGAGGGTCGAGGCAACTTTACGGCTGTGTTCAGCAGGTTAAAGAAAGGTTAGGACATTGGTTCTTTTTTGATTTTTGGAGGACCCAAAAATTTTGTGTAGTAGCATGGGTACCTATGACCACAAAACGATACAGAATATATGCATTTTATTTTTTCAGGGAAAACTTTTTTTTTTTTTTTAATGGCCTCAAACGTATTATTTAGCATTTCTACTATTGTATTCACAGTCTTGGCATTGTATTTCAACAATTTTAAATGACTAATCAGATGTTTTCAATGGTTCCTATGGCTTCAATTGGGTTTTAGGGCTCAACTTAGGGTTAGGGTTATGAAAACGATAAGTCTGAGGGTCGAGGCAACTTTACGGCTGTGTTCAGCAGGTTAAAGAAAGGTTAGGACATTGGTTCTTTTTTGATTTTGGAGGACCCAAAAATTTTCTGTAGTAGCATGGGTACCTATGACCCACAAAACGATACAGAATATATGCATTTTATTTTTTCAGGGAAAACTTTTTTTTTTTTTAATGGCCTCAAACGTATTATTTAGCATTTCTACTATTGTATTCACAGTCTTGGCATTGTATTTCAACAATTTTAAATGACTAATCAGATGTTTTCAATGGTTCCTATGGCTTCAATTGGGTTTTAGGGCTCAACTTAGGGTTAGGGTTATGAAAACGATAAGTCTGAGGGTCGAGGCAACTTTACGGCTGTGTTCAGCAGGTTTAAAGAAAGGTTAGGACATTGGTTCTTTTTTGATTTTGGAGGACCCAAAAATTTTCTGTAGTAGCATGGGTACCTATGACCACAAAACGATACAGAATATATGCATTTTATTTTTTCAGGGAAAACTTTTTTTTTTTTTTAATGGCCTCAAACGTATTATTTAGCATTTCTACTATTGTATTCACAGTCTTGGCATTGTATTTCAACAATTTTAAATGACTAATCAGATGTTTTCAATGGTTCCTATGGCTTCAATTGGGTTTTAGGGCTCAACTTAGGGTTAGGGTTATGAAAACGATAAGTCTGAGGGTCGAGGCAACTTTACGGCTGTGTTCAGCAGGTTAAAGAAAGGTTAGGACATTGGTTCTTTTTTTCTTTTTTTGATTTTGGAGGACCCAAAAATTTTTCTGTAGTAGCATGGGTACCTATGACCACAAAACGATACAGAATATATGCATTTTATTTTTTCAGGGAAAACTTTTTTTTTTTTAATGGCCTCAAACGTATTATTTAGCATTTCTACTATTGTATTCACAGTCTTGGCATTGTATTTCAACAATTTTAAATGACTAATCAGATGTTTTCAATGGTTCCTATGGCTTCAATTGGGTTTTAGGGCTCAACTTAGGGTTAGGGTTATGAAAACGATAAGTCTGAGGGTCGAGGCAACTTTACGGCTGTGTTCAGCAGGTTAAAGAAAGGTTAGGACATTGGTTCTTTTTTGATTTTGGAGGACCCAAAAATTTTCTGTAGTAGCATGGGTACCTATGACCACAAAACGATACAGAATATATGCATTTTATTTTTTCAGGGAAAACTTTTTTTTTTTTTAATGGCCTCAAACGTATTATTTAGCATTTCTACTATTGTATTCACAGTCTTGGCATTATATTTCAACAATTTTAAATGACTAATCAGATGTTTTCAATGGTTCCTATGGCTTCAATTGGGTTTTAGGGCTCAACTTAGGGTTAGGGTTATGAAAACGATAAGTCTGAGGGTCGAGGCAACTTTACGGCTGTGTTCAGCAGGTTAAAGAAAGGTTAGGACATTGGTTCTTTTTTGATTTTGGAGGACCCAAAAATTTTCTGTATATAGTAGCATGGGTACCTATGACCACAAAACGATACAGAATATATGCATTTTATTTTTTCAGGGAAAACTTTTTTTTTTTTTTTAATGGCCTCAAACGTATTATTTAGCATTTCTACTATTGTATTCACAGTCTTGGCATTGTATTTCAACAATTTTAAATGACTAATCAGATGTTTTCAATGGTTCCTATGGCTTCAATTGGGTTTTAGGGCTCAACTTAGGGTTAGGGTTATGAAAACGATAAGTCTGAGGGTCGAGGCAACTTTACGGCTGTGTTCAGCAGGTTAAAGAAAGGTTAGGACATTGGTTCTTTTTTGATTTTGGAGGACCCAAAAATTTTCTGTAGTAGCATGGGTACCTATGACCACAAAACAATACAGAATATATGCATTTTATTTTTTCAGGGAAAACTTTTTTTTTTTTTTTTAATGGCCTCAAACGTATTATTTAGCATTTCTACTATTGTATTCACAGTCTTGGCATTGTATTTCAACAATTTTAAATGACTAATCAGATGTTTTCAATGGTTCCTATGGCTTCAATTGGGTTTAGGGCTCAACTTAGGGTTAGGGTTATGAAAACGATAAGTCTGAGGGTCGAGGCAACTTTACGGCTGTGTTCAGCAGGTTAAAGAAAGGTTAGGACATTGGTTCTTTTTTGATTTTGGAGGACCCAAAAATTTTCTGTAGTAGCATGGGTACCTATGACCACAAAACAATACAGAATATATGCATTTTATTTTTTCAGGGAAAACTTTTTTTTTTTTTAATGGCCTCAAACGTATTATTTAGCATTTCTACTATTGTATTCACAGTCTTGGCATTGTATTTCAACAATTTTAAATGACTAATCAGATGTTTTCAATGGTTCCTATGGCTTCAATTGGGTTTTAGGGCTCAACTTAGGGTTAGGGTTATGAAAACGATAAGTCTGAGGGTCGAGGCAACTTTACGGCTGTGTTCAGCAGGTTAAAGAAAGGTTAGGACATTGGTTTTTTTTGATTTTGGAGGACCCAAAAATTTTCTGTAGTAGCATGGGTACCTATGACCACAAAAACAATACAGAATATATTTTTTTTTTTTTTTCAGGGAAAACTTTTTTTTTTTTAATGGCCTCAAACGTATTATTTAGCATTTCTACTATTGTATGCACAGTCTTGGCATTGTATTTCAACAATTTTAAATGACTAATCAGATGTTTTCAATGGTTCCTATGGCTTCAATTGGGTTTTAGGGCTCAACTTAGGGTTAGGGTTATGAAAACGATAAGTCTGAGGGTCGAGGCAACTTTACGGCTGTGTTCAGCAGGTTAAAGAAAGGTTAGGACATTGGTTCTTTTTGGATTTTTGATGAGCCAAAAATTTTGTATATAGTAGCATGGGTACCTATGACCACAAAACAATACAGAATATATGCATTTTATTTTTTCAGGGAAAACTTTTTTTTTTTTAATGGCCTCAAACGTATTATTTAGCATTTCTACTATTGTATTCACAGTCTTGGCATTGTATTTCAACAATTTTAAATGACTAATCAGATGTTTTCAATGGTTCCTATGGCTTCAATTGGGTTTTAGGGCTCAACTTAGGGTTAGGGTTATGAAAACGATAAGTCTGAGGGTCGAGGCAACTTTACGGCTGTGTTCAGCAGGTTAAAGAAAGGTTAGGACATTGGTTCTTTTTTGATTTTGGAGGACCCAAAAATTTTCTGTAGTAGCATGGGTACCTATGACCACAAAACGATACAGAATATATGCATTTTATTTTTTCAGGGAAAACTTTTTTTTTTTTAATGGCCTCAAACGTATTATTTAGCATTTCTACTATTGTATTCACAGTCTTGGCATTGTATTTCAACAATTTTAAATGACTAATCAGATGTTTTCAATGGTTCCTATGGCTTCAATTGGGTTTTAGGGCTCAACTTAGGGTTAGGGTTATGAAAACGATAAGTCTGAGGGTCGAGGCAACTTCACGGCTGTGTTCAGCAGTTTGAAGTAAGGTTAGGACATTGGTTCTTTTTGGATTTTTGATGAGCTAAAAATTTTGTGTAGTAGCATGGGTACCTATGACCATAAAACGATATAGAATATATTCAAATTTTTTCGGGGAAAACTTTTTTTTTAATGGCCTTAAACATATTAGTTAGCATTTGTACGACTGAATTCACGACCCTGGCTTAGTTTTTCATCAATTTTAAATGAGTAATGTGATGTTTTCAAATGTTCATATGGCTTCAATTAGGTTTTAGGCCTCAAATTAGGGTTTGGCTAGGGTTAGGGTTATGAAAACGATAAGTCTGAGGGTCGAGGCAACTTTACGGCTGTGTTCAGCAACTTAAAGAAAGGTTAGGACATTGGTTCTTTTTTGATTTTGGATAAGCCAAAAATTTTCTATAGTAGCATGTGTACCTATGACCATAAAACGATATAGAATATATGCATTTTTTTTTAGGGAAAACATTTTTTTATGGCCTCAAACATATTATTTAGCATTTGTACTATTGAATTCATGATCCTGGCTTAATTTCTCAACAATTTTAAAAGAGTAATCAGATGTTTTCAAAGGTTCCTATGGCTTCAATTGGGTTTTAGGGCTCAACTTAGGGTTAGGGTTATGAAAACGATAAGTCTGAGGGTCGAGGCAACTTATACGGCTGTGTTCAGCAGCTTAAAGAAAGGTTAGGACATTGGTTCTTTTTTATTTTGGATAAGCCAAAAATTTTGTATATAGTAGCTTAAAAGGGTATGGAATATATGCATATTTTTTCAGGGAAAACTTTTTTTTTATGGCCTCAAACATATTATTTAGCATTTGTACTATTGAATTCCTGATCTTGACTTAGTTTTTCTGCTATTTTAAATGAGTAAACAGATGTTTTCAAAGGTTCCTATGGCTTCAGTTAGGTTTTAGGGCTCAACTTTGGGTTTAGCTAGGGCTAGAACTAGGGTTATGAAAACGATAAGTCTGAGGGTCGAGGCATGTTCACGGCTGTGTTCAGCAGCTTAAAGAAAGGTTAGGATTTGGGTTCTTTTTTGATTTTGGATGAGCCAAAAATTGTATCTAGTAGCATGGCATGACTCTAAGATGTAGAATATATGCATTTTTTACTCCTCTAATTTTTTTTTTAATGACCTAAAACATTTTATTTCACAGTTCATGTGTATTATTGAATTCATGATCTTGACTTTGTTTTTTTTATCAGTTTTAAATGAGTAATCAGATGTACCAAAAGTACCTATGGTTTCAATGAGGGTTTAGGGCTCTAATCACAGCTAAGGGCTTGTGTTATTTTCAGGTGGTAGCATTAGGGTTAGTGCAACAGTTTATGGACCCAACATAGTTTTCCTTTTTGGAGGTAAGTCATGTAGTCACATGTATTATGGCTGGGGTTCGGGTTATGGTCAGCTTTACAGTAAATGAGGGATTTGTGCTTTGCTCGGATAAGCTTTTGCATGCACCAGATGGTAGAAAAAACACCAGGATGTTGTTCTGTGGGTTTGTGGGTAGCTTCTGTTTGGTCACAGAAAGGAAAACTGGCTTCCCATAGCAGTCAGAACGGAAGACCCACATCCACAGCCTGCACCCTGACCTCCTCTGGCACCTTTACCTGTGGCAACACCTGACACAAGGTAACCTTTTTGATTTTTTAATCTTTATTTTCGAGTCTTTTTTTTTTTTTTTTTGTTGGTGTTATTGATTCCATGTAGTTGAATGCTCATTGTGGTAGTTTTGTTCTTGTTTGTCGTTAGTTAGTTTTGTGTTTAACAGGGTAGGTGGCTGGGTAGAGTCTGCAGTTCTTGTACTTGCTGTGGGGTTTGGGGCTGCACTCTCTCTCTCTCTCTGGGTAATTACTACTGTTCAGTCTCTGGTCTTTACACTTGTGTTTACACTGTAACAGACTGTAACCGGCTCTGTCTGCTAAATGCCAGTAACGTAAGTGACTCGTATTGTGAACGTACGTGACATTCCTTTCCGTTACTACCCTAGGAAATTCCTTGAACTTTGACCTCTACCAATCAGCCAATCACATGGCAGATTAAACATTAGAGATTCTTTACTGAAGTGGCTCTTATGAAATGACGCGTGTATAGTTCACGTGTTTAAATGTTTAAACGTGAGCTTAAACGCACGTTTAAAAAAAAAAAAAACATATCGAAGTTTTTTGTTGCTTAACAGAAAGGATGATGCTTAAATTAATTCTAAATTACATAACATGACAGAAATGGTGCTGGTCTGGTGCTGCAGATAGCAGTAATTCGCCTGATTGCTGTTGCACGGGGTTCCTGGTGTCCAGCTCTTGAAATCTGGAATGAATTACGGTACAAACGCCGGGGCTTCCCTTTTACCATTAACCCTGCTCGGCCATCTTTGATCCGCAACAGGATCTCCGCGCGACCGACGACGAGTTCTGCAGCATTCCAGAGCCGCAAGCTTGCCAAAACGTTTTTCATTTATTTTTTTAAACCGGTATGTTCTGTTGGGTTTGGTTTTTAAGTTGCGTAATAAGGCTTTTAAATGGAGACTACTCCCTCAGTCACGCGTCACCTTTGAGGAAGTAGGCCTTGATTTGAAATTGACCTCAGAACGGCAGTATTCGTTGAATACTGCGTTTGTTGAGAGCTGTAGATCACTCAATAGTGTACTTTTGAGCAGGCGTGTAAAAGAGGAACGGTAAGAACAGGCTGGGTTGGTTTTTATTTTTTGTCAGGTGGATTCTTTTAGAGTAGTTTTGTGAGGTGCCTACCTGTTCAGGTTTGTGTTTTATTGGCTGTAACTCTGGCCAGAAATGACCTTTGTTTCCTGGATGTGCATTTGAACTTCGCCGCGTTGGTTTCCGATTGTTCAGTTGCGTATTCCAATTCAGCTGCCTTCTGGTTGTAGTGCTCAATTTTGGACAGCAGGCGGCAGAGTTGTGCCTAAAATGAATGCTTAAAACGTTTGACGTTTAGTTTCAAGCCCTGCTGCTGCTGCTTGTGTCTCCAGGATGTTTTCCCCACGATTCCGCCCACCACAACACGATTCAAATTATTTAATAAAAACAACCAAACGATTTATCGATTATTAATCGGCTAAAATCTCAGTGACATTGCAAGTGAGGACTCCGTACAGCATTTAAGGGCCTTAGAATACTTGTGTCAAATATGTGGGCTCTGGGGACATCTAGTGGCCATTCGGGGAATTTCAGGGACTCCAACATTCTTGTTGTTGGCTGAATGTCAGAGTGGCTGGGTTTTATATATTTGTTTATGCCCTGTGCTGGGTGTATTTAGTGATGGATAAATGTACCAGATAATCTTGGGGGGGGGGGGGGGGGGGGGGGGGGGGGGGGGGGGTTGGGGGCTTTGGCTGCGAGGATATGGAGACCCCTGGATTTGCACTTACAGGGTCACAATCCCCCGCATATTAAATCCACTCCATTACAGTCACTTTGGCGCTGGGTGGTCCTATTGTTTTAGAGAGGATTTAAGGGCAGAACCGGGAGGGGAGAAATTTAAATTCCATTTTTAATCAAAACCAAAATAACATTTATAAATGTAAAAATAAAAAGGAATGAATAAATGATCAAAGTTTTGGCTGATTAACCTTCCTAAGAGAGGTTGGTCCCCATTTTAGTGTTTGTGTGTGAGCACATATCAGGCTGTTAGTGCAGAGACCAAAGCACATGACTTCAGGTTCTTTAATCCATTTTTATATCTGTGTACTAAAACCAATCCTGTACCCTCTAAACCCAAGAAAAGTCCCACTTCTCAGAAATGTCACACAGCGTTAAAAACTCAGTATTATGTGTATATTTAAGAAAACACGTTTAAATGGAAGACATGACATTGTAGAAAAACACAAGTTCTATCATTACACCAGTGTGTGTGATGCAGCCACGTATGGATAAAATCATTTGTACAAAACTTAAGAAACAGAAAATATCTGAGGAGCAGTTTTGACGATGGTGGCACTGCTGACGTTGACCCTGCAGGGAACACTTTGACCTTGAATGAACATTTATAACTTTTACAATTTTTTTCTTTCACAGAATTTCCTGTTTATTCCAGATGCTGACAGACTTGCAGCGTAATTAACTGTTGCTGACAGCCTGGGTGTCGGCCGTCGTCCTGGTAACGGACCGGAACATAGCGGGTGAGTAATACTGGTTTAGAGGAAACCTGTTTGATTCCACTGCAGAGAGAGAGACTGCAGCAGGTTTAGTACCCTCCCTTCTGCCTCTGCACCTCCTCCTGAATCTGCTGCAGCATCTCCTGCATCCTGCGCAGCTGTGGGGCACAGGAGAGACCAGTCAGACAGAGCAGGAGAGAACAGTCAGAGAGAGCAGGAGAGACCAGTCAGAGAGAGCAGTCAGACAGAGCAGGAGAGACCAGACAGACAGAGCAGGAGAGACCAGTCAGAGAGTGCAGGAGAGACCATTCAGACAGGTACACACAGAGCAGGAGAGACCAGTCAGAGCAAGAGAGACCAGTCAGGCAGAGGAGGAGAGACCAGTCAGACAGAGCAGGAGAGAACAGTCAGAGAGAGCAGGAGAGACCAGTCAGAGAGAGCAGTCAGACAGAGCAGGAGAGACCAGTCAGAGAGAGCAGAAGAGACCAGTCAGACAGAGCAGGAGAGACCAGTCAGACAGAGCAGGAGAGACCAGACAAACAGAGCAGGAGAGACCAGTCAGAGAGTGCAGGAGAGACCATTCAGACAGGTACACACAGAGCAGGAGAGACCAGTCAGACAGAGCAAGAGAGACCAGTCAGGCAGAGGAGGAGAGACCAGTCAGAGAGAACAGGAGAGAACAGTCAGACAGAGCAGGAGAGACCAGTCAGGCAGAACAGGAGAGACCAGACAGACAGAACAGGAGAGACCAGTCAGAGAGTGCAGGAGAGACCGGTCAGGCAGGGCAGGAGAGACCATTCAGACAGGTACACACAGAGCAAGAGAGACCAGTCAGGCAAAGGAGGAGAGACCAGTCAGAGAGAGCAGGAGAGAACAGTCAGAGAGAGCAGTCAGACAGAGCAGGAGAGACCAGTCAGAGAGTGCAGGAGAGACCAGTCAGAGAGAGCAGGAGAGACCATTCAGACAGGTACACACAGAGCAGGAGAGACCAGTCAGACAGAGCAAGAGAGACCAGTCAGGCAGAGGAGGAGAGGCCAGTCAGACAGGTACACACAGAGCAGGAGAGACCAGTTGGGCAGAGGAGGAGAGCCCAGTCAGACAGAGCAGGAGAGACCAGTCAGACAGGTACACACAGCTCTGTATTTGGTCTGGGTGTGATTGTGCATGTGGGCGGGGCTCAGGGTGTGGGTGTGGCTCTGGTTGTGAATGTGGGCATGGCTCAGGGTGTGGGTGTGGCTCTGGTTGTGCATGTGGGCGGGGCTCGATGTGGGTGTGGTTCTGGTTGTGCATGTGGGGGGGGCTGTGGGTGTGGGTGTGGTTCTGGTTATGCATGTGGGCGGGGGCTATGGGTGTGCATGTGGGCGGGGCTCAGGGTGTGGGTGTGGCTCTGGTTGTGCATGTGAGCGGGGCTCAGGGTGTGGTTCTGGTTGTGCATGTGAGCGGGGCTCAGGGTGTGGTTCTGGTTGTGCATGTGAGCGGGGCTCAGGGTGTGGTTCTGGTTGTGCATGTGGGCGGGGCTCAGGGTGTGGTTCTGGTTGTGCATGTGGGCGGGGCTATGGGTGTGGCTCTGGTTGTGCATGTGGGCGGGGCTCAGGGTGTGGTTCTGGGGCATGTGGGGCGGGGCTATGGGTGTGGCTCTGGTTGTGCATGTGGGCGGGGCTCAGGGTGTGGTTCTGGTTGTGCATGTGGGCGGGGCTATGGGTGTGGCACCTCCTCGTCTTTCTCCCAGATGAGTCTCTCCTTCTGGCTGTTGGTGGTTCCAGGCATCAGGGGGATGGGGAAGTCTGTCCCACTGTCCCGCGTCAGCCGGCTGCAAGGACAGACAGACAGACGCATGCACGCACACACACAGCGAGAGAGACAGACACACACCCATACACACAGACAGAGAGAGAGATAGATAGGTAGATAGATAGATACAGGCTGAACACAGTTATACACCCGGAAGCCTCTCATAAGGGAGACCAGGGCCAGTTAAACCCTGTGTCAGTTAGGCCTTAACCAATCCCCTAAGAATCTCCTTAATTAATTTGTCAGCCCAGGAATTTAATTTAGTGAGAGTGTTTTATTTTCTACAGTTAGGAGCAGACATGCATGGTGTGTGTGTGTGTACAATGTGTGTGTGTGTGTATGTGTACGGTGTGTGTGTGTGTGTGTGTGTGTGTATGTGTACGGTGTGTGTGTGTGTGTGTGTGTGTGTGTGTGTGTGCGCGCATACGATGTGTAATCTCTGTCCCTCACCTGCGCTTCCTCTCCTTGGCCACTAGGCGGGTCATGCTCTGGATGCAGTGGGAGCGGAAGTTCTCGTAGTGCGTGTCCCGGGTCATGTCCTTCAGGTCCTGCATGTGCGTGCGCACCAGCATGTTCCGCAGCTTCAGGAAGTCCGAGTGGGCCGGGTTCTCCACTGCCGGCGCAGAAAACACACATCGCCCAAAATGACACAATGCTTTTACTGATGAATGTTACAGCAGCAGCATCTGTCAAGAGGAATGAGTTTTCTGCCATTTAACATAAGGCCAACATCATCTATTCTGCAGTCTTGTGACAGCTGTAATGTCATGTGTATGACAGTGTTATGTCAGCGTTATGTCTGATAGGGTTCAAGTGAAATGTTACCCCCCCCAAAGAAACATGCAGCAGGAACTGCGAAAGGTGGACAGATGAAAAGGTTTGGTTTTGGGTGAGGTGTGAGTTAGAGTTAGGGTAAGTATTAGGGCTGGGGCAAGATTACGGTTGTGTTGAGGAGCTTGAGAAACTATTAGAAGATATAGTTGTTGATTTAAACAAACGACATACCTTCAAATACATCTTTTTATTTTATGGAATCAATATTTCAGCTGTTTTTCATCGATTTTATTCGTAAAATCAGACATGTAGACATGTAAGAGAACTAGAAGAATGAGCAAAAGTTGGGTTAGGGCTTAAATTGGGGTTTGGGTAATGCTTAGGGTTAAGGCAAGGTTACGGGTGTATTCAGGAGGTTGGAAGATTAGGACAAAGGTTAATGTTTTATGTTGCATGAAACTTGACTTTTTTCACAAGTGGGATGACAATAACCTGATATATATCTGCATATATTTTTCAGTGAAATACTTATTTCAAAATAAAAGTTTTCAAACACCATTTGTTTGTCTTTTATTGATTTGGTGATTGATTGTTTTGACTTATTTTTAATGGGGAAATCAGATATTTCTTGTCTCTCATACAATGTGACTATTGGTTTCCTCTAAACCAACATTTAAATGAATGAGATATCATTGTTATTTCACAACCAGAATGAATGAATAAATAATAAAGAGATTTGGGACAATTATGATGAAAAGTCTATTTCACTTGAAGATCAGTGAAATACATAAGACTATATATCAAAAAAGGAGAATAATGTTAAAATAAAAAATGATTAATTTTAACATTTAAAGAAATGAGATATCACTGTTATTACACATCCACAGTAAAATATGTCCAAATGATTCTGAAGGGATTTATGATGAAAAATCTATTTTTAGTGGAAAATGGAAAATTACATAAGGCTATAGGCTTATGTCCAAAATGTGTAAAAACTGCAAAAAATTTAAAAATGCCTGTTTTCCTTTCAAACAGATAGGAAATGGTGTTTAATTAACTTCCCCGTTGAAATAAATGAATAGAAATGACTTTGAAGGGATTTATGATGAAAAATCTATTTTTTGTGGAAAATGGAAAAAAACATAAGGCTATAGGCTTATGTCCAAAATGTGGAAAAACTGCAAAAATTTAAAAATGCCTGTTTTCCATTCAAACAGATAGGAAATGGTGTTTAATTAACTTCCCCGTTGAAATAAATGAATAGAAATGACTTTGAAGGGATTTATGATGAAAAATCTATTTTTGGTGGAAAATGGAAAAATACATAAGGCTATAGGCTTATGTCCAAAATGTGGAAAAACTGCAAAAAAATTTAAAAATGCCTGTTTTCCATTCAAACAGATAGGAAATGGTGTTTAATTAACTTCCCCGTTGAAATAAATGAATAGAAATGACTTTGAAGGGATTTATGATGAAAAATCTATTTTTTTGGTGGAAAATGGAAAAATACATAAGGCTATAGGCTTATGTCCAAAATGTGGAAAAACTGCAAAAAATTTAAAAATGCCTGTTTTCCTTCAAACAGATAGGAAATGGTGTTTAATTAACTTCCCCGTTGAAATAAATGAATAGAAATGACTTTGAAGGGATTTATGATGAAAAATCTATTTTTGGTGGAAAATGGGAAAAATACATAAGGCTATAGGCTTATGTCCAAAATGTGGAAAAAAACTGCAAAAAAATTTAAAAAATGCCTGTTTTTCCATTCAAACAGATAGGAAATGGGTGTTTAATTAACTTCCCCGTTGAAATAAAAGAATAGAAATGACTTTGAAGGGATTTATGATGAAAAATCTATTTTTGGTGGAAAATGGAAAAATACATAAGGCTATAGGCTTATGTCCAAAATGTGGAAAAACGGCAAAAAAATTTAAAAATGCCTGTTTTCCATTCAAACAGATAGGAAATGGTGTTTAATTAACTTCCCCGTTGAAATAAATGAATAGAAATGACTTTGAAGGGATTTATGATGAAAAATCTATTTTTGGTGGAAAATGGAAAAATACATAAGGCTATAGGCTTATGTCCAAAATGTGGAAAAACTGCAAAAAATTTAAAAATGCCTGTTTTCCATTCAAACAGATAGGAAATGGTGTTTAATTAACTTCCCCGTTGAAATAAATGAATAGAAATGACTTTGAAGGGATTTATGATGAAAAATCTATTTTTGGTGGAAAATGGAAAAAAAAATACATAAGGCTATAGGCTTATGTCCAAAATGTGGAAAAACTGCAAAAAATTTAAAAATGCCTGTTTTCCATTCAAACAGATAGGAAATGGTGTTTAATTAACTTCCCCATTGAAATAAATGAATAGAAATGACTTTGAAGGGATTTATGATGAAAAATCTATTTTTGGTGGAAAATGGAAAAATACATAAGGCTATAGGCTTATGTCCAAAATGTGGAAAAACTGCAAAAAAATTAAAAATGCCTGTTTTCCATTCAAACAGATAGGAAATGGTGTTTAATTAACTTCCCCGTTGAAATAAATGAATAGAAATGACTTTGAAGGGATTTATGATGAAAAATCTATTTTTGGTGGAAAATGGAAAAATACATAAGGCTATAGGCTTATGTCCAAAATGTGGAAAAACTGCAAAAAATTTAAAAATGCCTGTTTTCCATTCAAACAGATAGGAAATGGTGTTTAATTAACTTCCCCGTTGAAATAAATGAATAGAAATGACTTTGAAGGGATTTATGATGAAAAATCTATTTTTGGTGGAAAATGGAAAAATACATAAGGCTATAGGCTTATGTCCAAAATGTGGAAAAACTGCAAAAAATTTAAAAATGCCTGTTTTCCTTTCAAACAGATAGGAAATGGTGTTTTAATTAACTTCCCCGTTGAAATAAATGAATAGAAATGACTTTGAAGGGATTTATGATGAAAAATCTATTTTTGGTGGAAAATGGAAAAATACATAAGGCTATAGGCTTATGTCCAAAATGTGGAAAAACTGCAAAAAATTTAAAAATGCCTGTTTTCCTTTCAAACAGATAGGAAATGGTGTTTAATTAACTTCCCCGTTGAAATAAATGAATAGAAATGACTTTGAAGGGATTTATGATGAAAAATCTATTTTTGGTGGAAAATGGAAAAAAAAACATAAGGCTATAGGCTTATGTCCAAAATGTGGAAAAACGGCAAAAAATTTAAAAATGCCTGTTTTTCCATTCAAACAGATAGGAAATGGTGTTTAATTAACTTCCCCGTTGAAATAAAAGAATAGAAATGACTTTGAAGGGATTTATGATGAAAAATCTATTTTTGGTGGAAAATGGAAAAATACATAAGGCTATAGGCTTATGTCCAAAATGTGGAAAAACGGCAAAAAATTTAAAAATGCCTGTTTTCCATTCAAACAGATAGGAAATGGTGTTTAATTAACTTCCCCGTTGAAATAAATGAATAGAAATGACTTTGAAGGGATTTATGATGAAAAATCTATTTTTGGTGGAAAATGGAAAAATACATAAGGCTATAGGCTTATGTCCAAAATGTGGAAAAACTGCAAAAAATTTAAAAATGCCTGTTTTCCATTCAAACAGATAGGAAATGGTGTTTAATTAACTTCCCCGTTGAAATAAATGAATAGAAATGACTTTGAAGGGATTTATGATGAAAAATCTATTTTGGTGGAAAATGGAAAAATACATAAGGCTATAGGCTTATGTCCAAAATGTGGAAAAACTGCAAAAAATTTAAAAATGCCTGTTTTCCATTCAAACAGATAGGAAATGGTGTTTAATTAACTTCCCCGTTGAAATAAATGAATAGAAATGACTTTGAAGGGATTTATGATGAAAAATCTATTTTTGGTGGAAAATGGAAAAAAATACATAAGGCTATAGGCTTATGTCCAAAATGTGGAAAAACTGCAAAAAATTTTAAAAATGCCTGTTTTCCATTCAAACAGATAGGAAATGGTGTTTAATTAACTTCCCCGTTGAAATAAATGAATAGAAATGACTTTGAAGGGATTTATGATGAAAAATCTATTTTTTTGGTGGAAAATGGAAAAATACATAAGGCTATAGGCTTATGTCCAAAATGTGGAAAAACTGCAAAAAATTTAAAAATGCCTGTTTTCCATTCAAACAGATAGGAAATGGTGTTTAATTAACTTCCCCGTTGAAATAAATGAATAGAAATGACTTTGAAGGGATTTATGATGAAAAATCTATTTTTGGTGGAAAATGGAAAAATACATAAGGCTATAGGCTTATGTCCAAAATGTGGAAAAACTGCAAAAAATTTAAAAATGCCTGTTTTCCTTTCAAACAGATAGGAAATGGTGTTTAATTAACTTCCCCGTTGAAATAAATGAATAGAAATGACTTTGAAGGGATTTTTATGATGAAAAATCTATTTTTGGTGGAAAATGGAAAAATACATAAGGCTATAGGCTTATGTCCAAAATGTGGAAAAACTGCAAAAAATTTAAAAATGCCTGTTTTCCTTTCAAACAGATAGGAAATGGTGTTTAATTAACTTCCCCGTTGAAATAAATGAATAGAAATGACTTTGAAGGGATTTATGATGAAAAATCTATTTTTGGTGGAAAATGGAAAAAACATAAGGCTATAGGCTTATGTCCAAAATGTGGAAAAACGGCAAAAAAATTTAAAAATGCCTGTTTTCCATTCAAACAGATAGGAAATGGTGTTTAATTAACTTCCCCGTTGAAATAAATGAATAGAAATGACTTTGAAGGGATTTATGATGAAAAATCTATTTTTGGTGGAAAATGGAAAAATACATAAGGCTATAGGCTTATGTCCAAAATGTGGAAAAACGGCAAAAAATTTAAAAATGCCTGTTTTCCATTCAAACAGATAGGAAATGGTGTTTAATTAACTTCCCCGTTGAAATAAATGAATAGAAATGACTTTGAAGGGATTTATGATGAAAAATCTATTTTTGGTGGAAAATGGAAAAAATACATAAGGCTATAGGCTTATGTCCAAAATGTGGAAAAACTGCAAAAAATTTAAAAATGCCTGTTTTCCATTCAAACAGATAGGAAATGGTGTTTAATTAACTTCCCCGTTGAAATAAATGAATAGAAATGACTTTGAAGGGATTTATGATGAAAAATCTATTTTTGGTGGAAAATGGAAAAATACATAAGGCTATAGGCTTATGTCCAAAATGTGGAAAAACTGCAAAAAATTTAAAAATGCCTGTTTTCCATTCAAACAGATAGGAAATGGTGTTTAATTAACTTCCCCGTTGAAATAAATGAATAGAAATGACTTTGAAGGGATTTATGATGAAAAATCTATTTTTGGTGGAAAATGGAAAAATACATAAGGCTATAGGCTTATGTCCAAAATGTGGAAAAACTGCAAAAAATTTAAAAATGCCTGTTTTCCATTCAAACAGATAGGAAATGGTGTTTAATTAACTTCCCCGTTGAAATAAATGAATAGAAATGACTTTGAAGGGATTTTATGATGAAAAATCTATTTTTGGTGGAAAATGGAAAAATACATAAGGCTATAGGCTTATGTCCAAAATGTGGAAAAACTGCAAAAAAATTAAAAATGCCTGTTTTCCATTCAAACAGATAGGAAATGGTGTTTAATTAACTTCCCCGTTGAAATAAATGAATAGAAATGACTTTGAAGGGATTTATGATGAAAAATCTATTTTTGGTGGAAAATGGAAAAATACATAAGGCTATAGGCTTATGTCCAAAATGTGGAAAAACTGCAAAAAATTTAAAAATGCCTGTTTTCCTTTCAAACAGATAGGAAATGGTGTTTAATTAACTTCCCCGTTGAAATAAATGAATAGAAATGACTTTGAAGGGATTTATGATGAAAAATCTATTTTTGGTGGAAAATGGAAAAATACATAAGGCTATAGGCTTATGTCCAAAATGTGGAAAAACTGCAAAAAATTTAAAAATGCCTGTTTTCCTTTCAAACAGATAGGAAATGGTGTTTAATTAACTTCCCCGTTGAAATAAATGAATAGAAATGACTTTGAAGGGATTTATGATGAAAAATCTATTTTTGGTGGAAAATGGAAAAATACATAAGGCTATAGGCTTATGTCCAAAATGTGGAAAAACTGCAAAAAATTTAAAAATGCCTGTTTTCCATTCAAACAGATAGGAAATGGTGTTTAATTAACTTCCCCGTTGAAATAAATGAATAGAAATGACTTTGAAGGGATTTATGATGAAAAATCTATTTTTGGTGGAAAATGGAAAAATACATAAGGCTATAGGCTTATGTCCAAAATGTGGAAAAACTGCAAAAAATTTAAAAATGCCTGTTTTCCATTCAAACAGATAGGAAATGGTGTTTAATTAACTTCCCCCGTTGAAATAAATGAATAGAAATGACTTTGAAGGGATTTATGATGAAAAATCTATTTTTGGTGGAAAATGGAAAAATACATAAGGCTATAGGCTTATGTCCAAAATGTGGAAAAACTGCAAAAAAATTAAAAATGCCTGTTTTCCATTCAAACAGATAGGAAATGGTGTTTAATTAACTTCCCCGTTGAAATAAATGAATAGAAATGACTTTGAAGGGATTTATGATGAAAAAAATCTATTTTTGGTGGAAAATGGAAAAATACATAAGGCTATAGGCTTATGTCCAAAATGTGGAAAAACTGCAAAAAATTTAAAATGCCTGTTTTCCATTCAAACAGATAGGAAATGGTGTTTAATTAACTTCCCCGTTGAAATAAATGAATAGAAATGACTTTGAAGGGATTTATGATGAAAAATCTATTTTTGGTGGAAAATGGAAAAATACATAAGGCTATAGGCTTATGTCCAAAATGTGGAAAAACTGCAAAAAATTAAAAATGCCTGTTTTCCATTCAAACAGATAGGAAATGGTGTTTAATTAACTTCCCCGTTGAAATAATGAATAGAAATGACTTTGAAGGGATTTATGATGAAAAATCTATTTTTGGTGGAAAATGGAAAAATACATAAGGCTATAGGCTTATGTCCAAAATGTGGAAAAACTGCAAAAAATTTAAAAATGCCTGTTTTCCATTCAAACAGATAGGAAATGGTGTTTAATTAACTTCCCCGTTGAAATAAATGAATAGAAATGACTTTGAAGGGATTTATGATGAAAAATCTATTTTTGGTGGAAAATGGAAAAATACATAAGGCTATAGGCTTATGTCCAAAATGTGGAAAAACTGCAAAAAATTTAAAAATGTCTGTTTTCCATTCAAACAGATAGGAAATTGTGTTTAATTAACTTCCCCGTTGAAATAAATGAATAGAAATGACTTTGAAGGGATTTATGATGAAAAATCTATTTTTGGTGGAAAATGGAAAAATACATAAGGCTATAGGCTTATGTCCAAAATGTGGAAAAACTGCAAAAAATTTAAAAATGCCTGTTTTCCATTCAAACAGATAGGAAATGGTGTTTAATTAACTTCCCCGTTGAAATAAATGAATAGAAATGACTTTGAAGGGATTTATGATGAAAAATCTATTTTTGGTGGAAAATGGAAAAATACATAAGGCTATAGGCTTATGTCCAAAATGTGGAAAAACTGCAAAAAATTTAAAAATGCCTGTTTTCCATTCAAACAGATAGGAAATGGTGTTTAATTAACTTCCCCGTTGAAATAAATGAATAGAAATGACTTTGAAGGGATTTATGATGAAAAATCTATTTTTGGTGGAAAATGGAAAATAGGCTTATGTCCAAAATGTGGAAAAACTGCAAAAAATTTAAAAATGCCTGTTTTCCATTCAAACAGATAGGAAATGGTGTTTAATTAACTTCCCCGTTGAAATAAATGAATAGAAATGACTTTGAAGGGATTTATGATGAAAAATCTATTTTTGGTGGAAAATGGAAAAATACATAAGGCTATAGGCTTATGTCCAAAATGTGGAAAAACTGCAAAAAATTTAAAAATGCCTGTTTTCCATTCAAACAGATAGGAAATGGTGTTTAATTAAGTTCCCCGTTGAAATAAATGAATAGAAATGACTTTGAAGGGATTTATGATGAAAAATCTATTTTTGGTGGAAAATGGAAAAATACATAAGGCTATAGGCTTATGTCCAAAATGTGGAAAAACTGCAAAAAATTTAAAAATGCCTGTTTTCCATTCAAACAGATAGGAAATGGTGTTTAATTAACTTCCCCGTTGAAATAAATGAATAGAAATGACTTTGAAGGGATTTATGATGAAAAATCTATTTTTGGTGGAAAATGGAAAAATACATAAGGCTATAGGCTTATGTCCAAAATGTGGAAAAACTGCAAAAAATTTAAAATGCCTGTTTTCCATTCAAACAGATAGGAAATGGTGTTTAATTAACTTCCCCGTTGAAATAAATGAATAGAAATGACTTTGAAGGGATTTATGATGAAAAATCTATTTTTGGTGGAAAATGGAAAAATACATAAGGCTATAGAGGCTTATGTCCAAAATGTGGAAAAACTGCAAAAAATTTAAAAATGCCTGTTTTTTTTCATTCAAACAGATAGGAAATGGTGTTTAATTAACTTCCCCGTTGAAATAAATGAATAGAAATGACTTTGAAGGGATTTATGATGAAAAATCTATTTTTTGGTGGAAAATGGAAAAAAAAATAGGCTTATGTCCAAAATGTGGAAAAACTGCAAAAAAATTAAAAATGCCTGTTTTTCCATTCAAACAGATAGGAAATGGTGTTTAATTAACTTCCCCGTTGAAATAAATGAATAGAAATGACTTTGAAGGGATTTATGATGAAAAATCTATTTTTGGTGGAAAATGGAAAAATACATAAGGCTATAGGCTTATGTCCAAAATGTGGAAAAACTGCAAAAAATTTAAAAATGCCTGTTTTCCATTCAAACAGATAGGAAATGGTGTTTAATTAACTTCCCCGTTGAAATAAATGAATAGAAATGACTTTGAAGGGATTTATGATGAAAAATCTATTTTTGGTGGAAAATGGAAAAATACATAAGGCTATAGGCTTATGTCCAAAATGTGGAAAAACTGCAAAAAATGTAAAAATGTCTGTTTTCCATTCAAACAGATAGGAAATTGGTGTTTAATTAACTTCCCCGTTGAAATAAATGAATAGAAATGACTTTGAAGGGATTTATGATGAAAAATCTATTTTTGGTGGAAAATGGAAAAATACATAAGGCTATAGGCTTATGTCCAAAATGTGGAAAAACTGCAAAAAATTTAAAAATGCCTGTTTTCCATTCAAACAGATAGGAAATGGTGTTTAATTAACTTCCCCGTTGAAATAAATGAATAGAAATGACTTTGAAGGGATTTATGATGAAAAATCTATTTTTGGTGGAAAATGGAAAAATACATAAGGCTATAGGCTTATGTCCAAAATGTGGAAAAACTGCAAAAAATTTAAAAATGCCTGTTTTCCATTCAAACAGATAGGAAATGGTGTTTAATTAACTTCCCCGTTGAAATAAATGAATAGAAATGACTTTGAAGGGATTTATGATGAAAAATCTATTTTTGGTGGAAAATGGAAAATAGGCTTATGTCCAAAATGTGGAAAAACTGCAAAAAATTTAAAAATGCCTGTTTTCCATTCAAACAGATAGGAAATGGTGTTTAATTAACTTCCCCGTTGAAATAAATGAATAGAAATGACTTTGAAGGGATTTATGATGAAAAATCTATTTTTGGTGGAAAATGGAAAAATACATAAGGCTATAGGCTTATGTCCAAAATGTGGAAAAACTGCAAAAAATTTAAAAATGCCTGTTTTCCATTCAAACAGATAGGAAATGGTGTTTAATTAACTTCCCCGTTGAAATAAATGAATAGAAATGACTTTGAAGGGATTTATGATGAAAAATCTATTTTTGGTGGAAAATGGAAAAAATACATAAGGCTATAGGCTTATGTCCAAAATGTGGAAAAACTGCAAAAAATTTAAAAATGCCTGTTTTCCATTCAAACAGATAGGAAATGGTGTTTAATTAACTTCCCCGTTGAAATAAATGAATAGAAATGACTTTGAAGGGATTTATGATGAAAAATCTATTTTTGGTGGAAAATGGAAAAATACATAAGGCTATAGGCTTATGTCCAAAATGTGGAAAAACTGCAAAAAATTTAAAAATGCCTGTTTTCCATTCAAACAGATAGGAAATGGTGTTTAATTAACTTCCCCGTTGAAATAAATGAATAGAAATGACTTTGAAGGGATTTATGATGAAAAATCTATTTTTGGTGGAAAATGGAAAAATACATAAGGCTATAGGCTTATGTCCAAAATGTGGAAAAACTGCAAAAAATTTAAAAATGCCTGTTTTCCATTCAAACAGATAGCAAATGGTGTTTAATTAACTTCCCCGTTGAAATAAATGAATAGAAATGACTTTGAAGGGATTTATGATGAAAAATCTATTTTTGGTGGAAAATGGAAAATAGGCTTATGTCCAAAATGTGGAAAAACTGCAAAAAATTTAAAAATGCCTGTTTTCCATTCAAACAGATAGGAAATGGTGTTTAATTAACTTCCCCGTTGAAATAAACGAATAGAAATGACTTTGAAGGGATTTATGATGAAAAATCTATTTTTGGTGGAAAATGGAAAAATACATAAGGCTATAGGCTTATGTCCAAAATGTGGAAAAACTGCAAAAAATTTAAAAATGCCTGTTTTCCATTCAAACAGATAGGAAATGGTGTTTAATTAACTTCCCCGTTGAAATAAATGAATAGAAATGACTTTGAAGGGATTTATGATGAAAAATCTATTTTTGGTGGAAAATGGAAAAAATACATAAGGCTATAGGCTTATGTCCAAAATGTGGAAAAACTGCAAAAAATTTAAAAATGCCTGTTTTCCATTCAAACAGATAGGAAATGGTGTTTAATTAACTTCCCCGTTGAAATAAATGAATAGAAATGACTTTGAAGGGATTTATGAAGAAAAATATATTTTGGTGGAAAATAGAAAATTACATAAGGCATGTCCAAAATGTGGAAAAACTATAAAAAAATTTAAAATGCCTGTTTTTGATTCAGACAGATAGGGGATCATGTTTAACTAACTTCCCCATTGAAATAAATGAGTAGAAAAAATTCTGAAGGGATTTATGAAGAAAAATATATTTTGGTGGAAAAACAGAAAATTACATAAGGCTATAGTCTTATGTCCAAAATGTGGAAAAAAAACTATAAAAAATTTTAAAATGCCGGTTTCTGATTCAGACAGATAGAGGATCATGTTTAATTAACTTCCCCATTGAAATAAATGAGTAGAAAAAATTCTGAAGGGATTCATGAAGAAAAATATAATTTGGTGGAAAATAGAAAATTACATAAGGCTATAGTCTTATGTCCAAAATGTGGAAAATTTATGAAAAAATTTTAAATGCCTGTTTTCTGATTCAGACAGATAGAGGATCATGTTTAATTAACTTCCCCATTGAAATAAATGAGTAGAAAAAATTCTGAAGGGATTTATGAAGAAAAATATATTTTGGTGGAAAATAGAAAATTACATAAGGCTATAGTCTTATGTCCAAAATGTGGAAAAACTGCAAAAAATTTAAAAATGCCTGTTTCTGATTCAGACAGATAGGGGATCATGTTTAATTAACTTCCCCATTGAAATAAATGAGTAGAAAAAAATTCTGAAGGGATTTATGAAGAAAGATATAATTTGGTGGAAAATAGAAAATTACATAAGGCTATAGTCTTATGTCCAAAATGTGGAAAAACTATAAAAAAATTTAAAATGCCTGTTTTTGATTCAGACAGATAGGGGATCATGTTTAATTAACGTCCCCATTGAAATAAATGAGTAGAAAAAATTCTGAAGGGATTTATGAAGAAAAATATATTTTGGTGGAAAATAGAAAATTACATAAGGCATGTCCAAAATGTGGAAAAACTATAAAAAAATTTAAAATGCCTGTTTTTGATTCAGACAGATAGGGGATCATGTTTAACTAACTTCCCCATTGAAATAAATGAGTAGAAAAAATTCTGAAGGGATTTATGAAGAAAAATATATTTTGGTGGAAAACAGAAAATTACATAAGGCTATAGTCTTATGTCCAAAATGTGGAAAAACTATAAAAAATTTTAAAATGCCGGTTTCTGATTCAGACAGATAGAGGATCATGTTTAATTAACTTCCCCATTGAAATAAATGAGTAGAAAAAATTCTGAAGGGATTCATGAAGAAAAATATAATTTGGTGGAAAATAGAAAATTACATAAGGCTATAGTCTTATGTCCAAAATGTGGAAAATTTATGAAAAAATTTTAAATGCCTGTTTCTGATTCAGACAGATAGAGGATCATGTTTAATTAACTTCCCCATTGAAATAAATGAGTAGAAAAAATTCTGAAGGGATTTATGAAGAAAAATATATTTTGGTGGAAAATAGAAAATTACATAAGGCTATAGTCTTATGTCCAAAATGTGGAAAAACTGCAAAAAATTTAAAAATGCCTGTTTCTGATTCAGACAGATAGGGGATCATGTTTAATTAACTTCCCCATTGAAATAAATGAGTAGAAAAAATTCTGAAGGGATTTATGAAGAAAGATATAATTTGGTGGAAAATAGAAAATTACATAAGGCTATAGTCTTATGTCCAAAATGTGGAAAAACTATAAAAAAATTTAAAATGCCTGTTTTTGATTCAGACAGATAGGGGATCATGTTTAACTAACTTCCCCATTGAAATAAATGAGTAGAAAAAATTCTGAAGGGATTTATGAAGAAAAATATATTTTGGTGGAAAATAGACAATTACATAAGGCTATAGTCTTATGTCCAAAATGTGGAAAAACTGCAAAACATTTAAAAATGCCTGTTTTTGATTCAGACAGATAGGGGATCATGTTTAATTAACTTCCCCATTGAAATAAATGAGTAGAAAAAAATTCTGAAGGGATTTATGAAGAAAAATATATTTTGGTGGAAAATAGAAAATTACATAAGATTATAGTCCATTTCACCTGCCAATCAGTGAAATATTTAAGATTATCATTTTATATCCAAAAAGGGGGAAAAATGCAAAATCTAAAATAACTAATTTGAACATTTAGATGACGGATATACCATATTTCCTCAACAACGCTGGTTAAAAAATGATTTATCGTGTGTTTTTGGACTTGGCGTGATGCCCCTCTCGGTCTAATTGCTGCTCTACTGTTTTTTTTCTTTCTTTCACAGGCACGTAGTGGGCGGGGTCTGGCTCATCATGGGATGATGCAGTGCACCTGTGAGAGCTACCGGTGGCTATCAGACCCCCCCCCCCCCCCCCCCCCCCCCCCCCCCCCCCCCCCCCCCCCCCCCCCCCCCCCCCCCCCCCCCCCCCCCCCCCCCCCCCCCCCCCCCCCCCCCCCCCCCCCCCCCCCCCCCCCCCCCCCCCCCCCCAGAGACCCTTTTCCTAGAGCGGCTGGCTTGATTGCAATGTGCTGCTGTAATCTGCTTGGTTGATGGTCAATAAACATTATGATTTGAAACACAGTTTTGCCTCTCGACTCCTTTCTTTGTTAGGGGCTTTATCCCTTCCTAACACCTGGGAAACAGTGCAATAAATAAGACTATAGTCTTATATCCATAAAGGTGGAAAAAATGCAAAAATTAATTAATACTCATTTTAACTTTCAAATCTACTGCAGGACGGACACACGCCATTCACTCACACACTCATACCTATGGGTAATTTAGGGTCTCCAATTAGGCTAGTCTTTGGACTGTGGGAGGAAACTGGAGTACCCGGAGGAAACCCACACAGACACGGGGAGAACATGCAAACTCAACAAAAAAAGGCCCCAAGCCGAGATTTGAACCCACAACCTTCTTGCTGCGAGGCGACAGTGCTACCCACTGCACCACTGTGCTGCCCTTCCAACACACCACTGTTACCAATAATATAGTCTCAACCTGCTTTCACTAATTTTCCTTCATTAACAAGAGGGCCAACAATCTGATTAATCCACTGGCAGGTAAACACACAGCATCTATCTTCACATTATATTAGCAAAATTAATTTTAGAAAAGTCTGTTTTAATCACTAAGTAAACTTAATTAAAAAAATATCCACCATTCTGTTGTGTATAATTTTCAGCAATAGGCTATCTAACAAAACTCATGCCTCAAAAAAAAAAAAAAGTTTATTATGCGTATCTAGAGTATTACGAGCAAATGATATCATATGCTCAAACTAATTTAATGTTGAATCTCTGCAAATGCAAACTTTTTTAATCTATTATTTTGTTGTTACATAGTAATTATAAAATACCCCGTTTGAAGGTGTGGCGCTAAGCGCACCTGTGCAGGCCTGTGCACCGTATTCCACTGGTTAAACGGAACACCTGTGGGAGGCCTATTTTACACAGTGTAACCATGGCAACAGGTATGAGTTTAGCTTACCTTCCACGATGCCCCAGGGGTAGAGCCTCCCTCGAACCCGCCTCCCTTTCCTCTCCACCACGGTGTTACTGCCAATCACAGCGAAGGGGATGCTGTCCTGGGGGCGGGGCATCCACAGAGAATGAGGGAATGTGTGGGACACTTAAGAAAAAAGCGATCCACAGCTGAGTTTCTGTTTCTCCCTCTCTGGCTCCCCTTGTCTCTATCGCTTTCTCTCTTCTCATCTGTCTCACACTCTTTATCTATCTCTCACTCTCGCTTCAC
>CM045891.1:55120622-55138122 GCA_025169545.1 Anguilla japonica
TAACTCTGTGCATAAACAACACACCCGTGTGCGCACACACACACACACACGCACGCATGTTCAAACACACACTCACACACAGTCTCTCACACACACACACACACACAAACACAGTCACACACACACACACACACACACACACACGCACGCACACACGCGCACACACACACAAACACAGTCACACACACACACACACACATACACACACATACACACACGCGCACACACACACACACACGCACGCACACACGCACACACACACACACACACACACACACACACACACACACACACACACACACACACACACACACACACACACACACACACACACACACACACACAGGCATTTTTCCCCGGGACTTCTGCAGCCGCAGATGAAGCTCCCTCAGCCTCAGACGCTGTTAGCGTGTCATTAGGACCCGTAATGTCAGGCCTGAGGCTAAATTTAGGCCCAGATCATTACAGGACCCTTTCCTCCCAGAGCCTGCTGGTTTAATTATCTCACTGCCAGTGCTGGGATGGAACTGGAGAACATTTACAGTTAGAGGTCTAAGTCTGGCGACAGACAGGACCTGTCACGCGATTGTCCGGTGCTGATGACTGCTGTGTGTCTCTGAGTAGTTTTACACACACAGATCAATTATTCAACCCCGGTCCCCTCCCATCCGTTTCAGGTTTTTTCTATCGCTCGCTGATGTACTAATCCCTCATGTTGCCACTCTTAGTGGACCGAGTAGCCTGTCAGTTCCCTTCAATTCAAATGAACCCACTTTGACTCAAATCAATTCTCTGATTCAAATCAGTTCACTAGATTCAAATTAATACATTCTGATTCAAGTCAATTCGCAGATTCGAATCAATTCCCCTCATTTCAAATCAGTTCACTTCGATTCAAACCAAATCACTCCTTTGATTCACCTCGACCCGGTTCAGTTCCTCTCTCCCTTTCGGGGCGTACCTCTGCGGAGTCGTAGGGGTCGAAGCGGCCCCAGGGGCTCTTGGGCCGGGAGGAAGGGGCTGAGCGGGGAGTCCAGGGAGCTCATCTGGAAGCGGCGGAGGGGCTCGGGTTCGAGGGGGGGCACGCTGAAGGTCCGGCCCACCGCCGAGGGGCGCAGGAAGGCCGGCGTGCCGGGGGTGGGGGGGCGCACGGGACTCGCCGGCTGGTGCTCCCTCAGAGAGTCCCGGCTGGCGAATGGGTTGGCCATGTTTGGGGCGGGGTCCCGCAGGGCATTGTGGTCCAGCTCAGAGTCCTCTGAGTCCTCCAGAGAGGAAAACTAGTGGGGGGGGGGAGGGGCCAGGCAGTAGAGGGAGGGGCCAGGGAGTAGGGGGAGGGGCCAGATGGGAGGGGAAAGAGCCAGGAAGTGGGGGGAGGGGCCAGGGAGTAGGGGGACGGGACAGATGGGAGGGGAAGAGCCAGGGAGGATGACCATAAAGGCAAGAGGTCAGTGAGAGGAGGAGGGGGGATTAGATTAGCAGGGGAGAGGAGTCAGACATTGGGGGAGGGGTTACAAGTCAGACATTGGGAAGGATTTAGAGAATAACGGAGGAGTCAGACATTGGGGGAGGGGTTACAGAGTGGGGGGGGTACAAGGGGGGAGGAAGGTGATGAGAGAAAAAAAGAGCAAAAAGAAAAAAGGAGAAAAAAGTTGCATTTTCAAAAAACCTTTAAAGGAAAGATGCATAAGCAGCATTTCAAAGTCTGAAAGCAGTTTATATAAAACAAGCTGAGCTTCCTAAAGCACACTCCCCTGAACACAGTGAGTGACCTCTAGTGGCCAGGAGGTTACACTGCGACGGGAAGGAAGCAAACATAATCACCAATCAGTGATTTTTAAAATGCTGCAAAAAATTGAACATTTTTTTCCCCACCTGTAGGCCTGGCTTGGCTCTGAAAACCCTGGACACAGAGAGTTCTACGCTGGCCTGAACAGACGATCTGTTACAGGCTGCTGCACAGGCTACTGCACAGGCTGCGGCACAGGCTGACTGAGCGGTCTAACTGCAGAGGTTCCCACAGCCTGCACTTCAGCGCAGCTCTCTGAGAGACCCTCTGGACCCTGAGCACACAATGCCCCTCTTTCATTTCGGCCCGGGTATCTGGGGCCCAGCCGAATGTTCGTGGCAAGAGGATTAGGGATTTATCTGTGGCATTAGGAGACCTGAGCAGACAGAGTTCTCCAAAGAGAAATGGCCCTTTTAGTAAAGGAGCTTTTTTTATATCAAAAATATCACTGCACCACAGAAAAAGGCCTCATCCACACACCAGGACACAACCCTCCCCCTGTGACATGTACAGCAAAACAAACATTCCCTTTGCACCTTCGCAATCCTGGAACAACAACAGGCCCGAAGGAAAAGAGGACAGGGAAAGGCAGACAGATTTCAGGAGAGAGAGAGAGAGAGAGAGAGAGGCTCTGGGTTAAGGGGCTGGCTGACAGGGACACCATCACATATGAACTGGCTGACCCACCTCTTCCCTGACTCTAAATGCTGTGGCTCTCCAGACACATGTGCCACACAGACTAATTACATGTTACTGTATGTGTCTCTCTCTCTTTCTCACACACACACACACACACACACACACGCATACTCACACGGTGCATACACATTAACACACAAACATACACACACACACCTAACCCCGATCAATCACCCCTTCCCACTGCAGTACAGAGGCAAGCTTGCACAGTGTCTCTGGAAGAGAGAGAGCATCCCTATGCACATCCAGGCCAACAGACTCCTGCAGCTTTGGGGTGGCACCTCTGCACCTCTCTGGGGGTAACCCTACACCTCCCCGTATCGACCGTGCCCCAGTCCTCCCGAACCCCGTATTTAATTATTTACTGCGGGGGGCGCAGCAGTGTCCTCTGGCCCTGGCGCTATTTGGGCTGGCCCACGGAGGTCACAATCAGGTCAGAGGCGGACCTTCACTGGGGTGCTGCATGGATGGGTTAGGGGAAGGTTAGAGTTATGGTTTTGGGAGGGCTATGGTTAGGGGAAGGTTATAGTTAGGTTAGGGGAGGGTTAGAGTTAAGGTTAGGGTTATGTTGAGGGGAGGGTTAGAGTTGGGGTTTAGGGAGGGTTAGGGTCAGGGTTTGGAGCAGAGGTGAAAGGTACCAGATAAGTGGGAGGGGCTTAAACTCTACCTGTGAGGCCAAGGCATTACTGTCACCTCCGATTACCCACAACCCCCTGCAACAGGCTTAAAGGTCTGAGCTAATGCCCTGATCCTCCCAGAGGGATGCCGCACAAGCTGTGGTGCTCGATTATCTCCCAGGAAACAACCCCCCCCCACCCCACCGTCCCACCCCCACCTCGCACACGCACCCTGTATTCCAGGACATATCACTTAGCAGCAAAGGGAGCCAGCGAATGAGGAGCTGAGGTGTTGTCTGAAGCGGTACGATCTGAGTTTACAGTGGAAGGTTCACAGCGTTTACACCTTTGTTTGAGATTTAGACGCCTCAGACAACCTGTCACACAGATACTCACAATACCGTCACAGGAAAAGACAAATGCCCCTGTCTGGAGGCTCTGGTTTCCTAAAGGCCTGGCTATTCCCCATTCACCATCACCCTACACACAGTCAGCGGCCATTTTGGATCCTCCACAGACATTCAGCTGGACGACGTCTCCTGAGTGAAATCAGTAGCTTAAACCTAAATCCTCAAACTGAGATCGGAGCCCCCAGCCCCCAGCTATAGAACGCAGACTCAACCGCGTTTCCACGCAGAGAGCATGCCAGCGACCGAAAGACCGCAGCCGTAGAGAAAACCAACGGCGTGAAACTCCAACGCCCCTTACCTCTTCGTCTGGAGAACAGGAGCCGGGAACCGCGGGGGGGGAATTCCGGAACGTTCCGGGGAAAACCGTCGGATTGCCATGAAAAAAAGCAAGACAGACAAACAAAAATAAAGTCACCATCATCTCGAACGTAAGGTGACGGCGGAAACAGAAACCTTCGCCGGCCTGCTAATTAAAAGCTTTCATTCCTGTGAGAAAAAAAAAAAACAGAGAGCCAGCTGTGTTCCACATCTGGCCCACCCCCCAGAGGAGAAATGCCATTTTCTCCAGCGTTATAGCTGAGGCTTTAGCGCTGATGTGTAGCCTGCGGTTCTGTAACCCCTGGGCTTGGGCACGGCTCCCTAATGTCCCTCACCACACGCATCATCCATCTCAGCCTCGTGGGTCACTGTGGATAAGCCTGCAGGCCACACTAACACCAATAACAGGGTCCGGCTAATGCAGCGTATGGGACCGTGGCTGGGCTGCCTCGCTCAGATCTACTGCTGGACTGATGGGAGTCCATCTCTAATCCTGAATAATTCAGTAGTTTCTCCTTAAACCCCACTGCACTTGGTTTCACCTACAGAAACGTGTCACGGAAGAATTTTTAAAAAGAAAGAAAACGAGAGAGATAATCCTCGTTTTTTTCAGACTGCTTGTTTCCGTGCGTCTGCCTGTCCCTGGAGGTGATATTACAGAATTACCCATCAGAAGTCTGAGCTTGTCCCTCACACAATGTCTTCACTCCGCAACAGAGAGCCATTACATGCAAATTCAGCAAATCGATTGCCTGTCACCATAGTTGCTCTATGCAAAAAGAATGCTCTCATTCTTTCTCTCGGCCCCTCTCCTCCTGCCTATCTCTCTCTCTGGACATTAATAAATCAAAATGATGACTAATCTTTGTTTTGTTTTGTTTAAACTTCATAAAAAAATAATACATGATGAAATAGGGCACCAAAATGTCAAACCCAAAATGTCAAAACCGAAACCCAAAAAAAAAAACAACGCCCAGTTACTTTTTTTCCCTACGTTATTGAATAGTTTTATTAATGAACAATGATACATGATTAACAGTTACACTTAATTAACGACTAATAGATTTAATGTGTTAAATGAGATAAATAAAAGTACTGGTACATGACCCAATGTGTGTTCTGTATGAGAAACGTAACATATTGGATTCAGAAATATGTCATATCTGTAAATAATGTATATGGCCCATATCTGTATTTATTTTATTGCAATTAATTGTATTATAGTACATTTCATCTATAAAATTTGAACTGTAATACCAAACAGATGAACAACTTATGATGTCTCTGAAGTCAGCCAACTTCTTATTTTTCACATTGCAACACACACTTTGCCACAGTAACTGAGCACCTGATCCAGCCAATCATAAGAGGGGATCACAAAAGCATGAGGCAGGGGGATGCCCTAAAGCTGGGGTCCCCAGCCCTGCTCTTGTAGAGCCTCAGGGTCTGCCAGGGTCCCCAGCCCTGGTCCTGGAGAGCCCCTGGGTCTGTTGGAGTCCCCAACCCTGGTCCTGGAGGGCCACAGGGTCTGCTGGGGTCCCCAGCCCTGGTCCTGGAGAGGCACAGGGTCTGCTGGGGTCCCCAACCCTGGTCCTGGAGGGCCACAGGGTCTGCCAGGGTCCCCAGCCCTGGTCCTGGAGAGCCCCAGGGTCTGTTGGAGGCCAACCACCCTGTTTTGGGCCCTGAAACTCTCCCTCCCAGGCAGAAAATGTGATATATATATATATATATATATATATCACATTTTCCCTCTGTAACCGAGAGCATAAAAGAGCGTCTCTTGACACAGACCAGACATGATCTTGCAGCGCCTGAACGCCCTGACTCTACGTGCCCTGCCAGACAAGCGCGTTAGCAGAGTCGGCCCCTCAGGCACGGATCCGGCAGCGCGTAAATTCCAGCCTGTCTTTTTAGCGGTCGCGGTTACGCGCGGAGTCGGATTAGTAGACTCTGGGCCAGACGATGGCGGGACCAGCTGCAGAGGGGCGAGGGAGAAAGCCCCGAGCGCGTATTCACAGAGCCGAGTTTAACAGCAGTCCACGGGACATTCTGTTCCTGGGTTCCGGAAGACCACGGATGCAAAAAGATGCAAACGCGGTGACAGCCATTAGTGCTATTTCAGTGAACACTGAATATGGTCACCTCATGCAAACCATCACACATCAAAAAACTAACCACAGGAAACGAATTTAGACAGAAACGTTGTTTGGACCACACTTATTATCACAGGAGAGTCAAAAGAAATCTCCAAAGGGTATTTATGAAAAACAAAAGTAGGTCACTGGCAGTAGCCTAACATTGCGCGTCCCGTCTAACTCGTGGAGACATGAGAACGGAGGATACGCGGGCTTATCAGTAACCTTAATTCCTCTCTTTAAAAGCTGGCAGTATACCAAGCGAGTCCTCGCGGAGGTGCGTGCGCACAGTAAGTGCCAGGTCAGTCGCGTGCCTGGGAGGAAGCATCAGGGGAGGAGAGAGGGCAGACAGTGTTAAGTTTGACTCAGGTGAAGGCACGCTTTCTCACCAAAGCTCCACTGCGATCAACCATCTCGAAATATGGTCACCGCAAAGGAAGCTGCTGATTTAGCAAGTCTGCCCAGTACCCAGACCCAGACAGGTAGTTAGTTCAACTCATTTCAAATAAAATACTTTTTATTACGCCCATATAATGCAGCCTTATTTTACCGAGCTCCAAAATTCTGCCATGCGCATCTAATTTAAGAGCAGTCCCATTAGCTTATTTGTTCGCACTACCAAAGCCGGTTGCCATCCAAGAAATTGGTGACATTGGACCTCTGAGCGCGATTTTAAAGTCCAAGTTTCAGGAATGTACGCTACTCATAAAAAAATCTAATTAGCACGGTAATATTTAAATACTGCGGTTGTTATTATAGGTGCGTTATTGGCAAACATTATTCCAGGACACGAGCGCATCCGATAAAAGATCCGTAGTAATAGGCGTGCAGTACATTCAAATAAGTCAGTTCATTTAACTTAAAGAGTGCATTACACATGCGCACAGGAAACAACTACAGCTGTCATTTAGGCTTGGTTCACGTGACTGACGTAGGTTATACCCTACCTAAACAACTACATCAAGGAGTAAACAGCCTGTTTAAATATCCAGTTTAATCCTCCAGAATAGCTTGGTTTCTACTTACCGTAATGAAACGCAGAGTTCCTGAACATGTTATTGGCCGACGAGTTCTCCATTCCGCACGCTCCCTGGTGTTTTGGACAGAATCCCGTTCTTCGCTTTCAGCGTTTATTTTTGTTTGTTGCTTGCCGTAATTCCCCCGTGTTTGCAGGAAAGCCCGTCGTGCCAGATGGAGATTAGCTACCAGGAAGCTTGCAAAGGGCTCGAGCTCCGTGATTCACCGTGCTACGGCAGCCTACTGCAGCCTGCACGAGACTGCACTTCTTCTCCGTTGCTCAGTGGCGACTCAGCGAAGACGCAGTTCTGACGGGCACTGTAGCGGTATCCTCCCCCTCACGCGACGTCATACGGGCTCCAGTCCGCCAGACCAGTGAAATAAAAACAAAAGCACGTGGGCGCTCCGTCGCTCTGTCCCCTCGTGACTGACATTACCTGTTAAAAATTCGTTACACCAGATAAATTAAATATAGTACGTGGTTTATGTACCCTGACATTGATAAACAAGTAATTTTAATATAAACTATTATTTTAATATTTTCGTCAAAGTGGCCTAATGTACGGACAGTGACATTTACTTAGCCTTCTTGTTTCACTGAAGACAGAAGTTAATTAATGTAAAAACAATACGACCCCACAACATTACAATGAGGAAAATGTTCGTGAAGGTTCAATCTACTGAAAAATGAATGGGTCAACACAAGCGTTAGCTTCAGAGCGAACCCCTCCACCCAATTTCTTACCGAGTTTCATCTGCTGAAGTTGTGGGTGCGCTATGGGGACCACATTACAGACACGAGTAGGCCAGCAGGGACGTGTCTTTTATCTGGGAGCAGTTAACCACGATAACTGCTAGTTACAGCTCCCAGCACAGAGAAGGGGGCACACCACACGCACACACACATGCACACACGCCCCACACACACACACACACGTCCCATAAACACACACACACACACACACCCACCCACACACATGCATATACATGCACGCACACACACATGCACAAGCCACACACATACACACACACACGGAACCCTGTGTTCTAGAACCCCCAGAATTCCGCAAAGCAGTCTCTTGTGATGGTGTCACTGAGCGGGGCGTGTCCAATCTGGCAACCCGGCTTGTGTAATTGGCCCTAAATTAAATCCTTTCATGTATGGTTTTTTTTCTCCTCCTGAGGGTGGAGAACTGCATTGTAGCTGGGGTGGTTTCTGATGGCTTTCTCAGCTGCTAAAGCTGACAAGCTCTCCTATCTGTCTCATGTTAGACAGACATCAAAAGATAAAACACCACCATCATTTGGACCAAACTTTTTTTAGCATCGGTTTGGTTGTGGTTTTTTTCTTTCTTTTTTAAACTGTAAGACATTTATCCTCCCACCCTGAAGCCCACTTCTAGCAAGTCTAAACACTAACCCATTTACACTGACAAAGAGAGAATGTGTGCTTCTATTTATGAGTGTCTGAGTGTGAGAGAGAGAGAGATGGAGTGTGTGTGTGTGAGAAAGAGAGAGCAAGTGTGTGTGTGAGCATGTGTGAGAGAGAGAGAGAGTGTGTGTGTGTGTGTGAGAGAGAGAGAGATGGAGTGTGTGTGAGAAAGAGAGAGCAAGTGTGTGTGAGAGTGTGTGAGAGAGTGTGTGTGTGTGTGAGAGAGAGAGTAAGATCCACACTTTGCTGTTGCCCAGGGACAAAGGGATTCTGCTGGTGGGAACAGCAGTGTCTCATTGCTCACCAGCACCCCCTGTTGGCCAGACAGGTGTCTTCCTCTGACTCATGTCTGTGCAAAGTTGTGGGCTGTGGTGTGAAAAGAAACGATGACTAGTCATTGCATGTTTCGGAAGAAAGAGTGTGCTTGTCTGCACTGTCCTGAACGGAGAGGGGGTGAGAACCATATAATATCCCAGATTACCAGCCCTCCCCCCCCAGTCCTGCTGGGACAGACAGAGAGGCCCCCAATAACACAGAGGTGCTGACAAAAATACCAAAATATGCTGACGCGGGGAATTCTGAACAGCATGTGTCAGACTGGTGTCTCAGGGGTACAGGCGAGCTTGAACCCGCACCCCCCCCCGGCTATGCCACACCCGGGATGGGGGCTGCTGTGGGGGAGTAGAGGGAGATTGAGGTAAGGGGAGGGGGCAGGGTGAGGTAAGGTGGGGGGGGGGGCTGCTCAGGGGGAGTAGAGGGAGATTGAGTTAAGGGGAGGGGGCAGGGTGAGGTAAGGTGGGGGGGGGCTGCTGTGGGGGAGTAGAGGGAGATTGAGTTAAGGGGAGGGGGCAGGGTGAGGTAAGGTGGGGGGGGGGGCTGCTCTGGGGGAGTAGAGGGAGATTGAGGTAAGGGGAGGGGGCAGGGTGAGGTAAGGTGGGGAGGGGGCTGCTCTGGGGGAGTAGAGGGAGATTGAGGTAAGGGGAGGGGGCAGGGTGAGGTAAGGTGGGGGGGGGGGGCTGCTCTGGGGGAGAGAGGGAGTTGAGGTAAGGGGAGGGGGCAGGGTAAGGTAAGGGGGGGGGGGGAGTTGGGGGGACAAGATTAAAGACTGCAAAGGAGGGACTCTGAAGTTAAGCTGAAGCACAGATTGTACTTGCATAAAATTGACCAAAATTTCACCAGTACAATCACCCCTGCTTTTCAACAGGACCGGCCGAACACTCCAGCTACTAATTAACTGCGGACAGGGTCCCAGACTGACTGTCTTTATACATCCTCTCTAATCCCAGGCCCTCCTGACAAAAACTCCAACGCCATTTCCACATGCTATTAGCAACCTTATGCTTATGGGTGTCCTCAAAAAAAAAAAAAAAAAAAACGGAAATGGAAACGACTGAACTATCGTTTCCCACGCAGTAATAGCCTAGTATTTAGTTTTATTTTCGTTCTGATAACAGTGCCGGCTGTAGCAGTGAAACCCTGCTATTTTTAGATGTCCTCCACAGTTATTACCTAAACCACAGGTGCACTGCAGGAGCCACATTGCGTGTCACCGGTAATTAATGTGTAATTAACTACAGAAAACATTCCACTAAATCCCACTAAAGTTCTAATGCCGGAAAAATAATCCCAGCTAAACTCCACAGACCCAAACGGGTACACCACAGACACCGTGTTAAAGTTTATACAGTAAAAGCATACTAAAAAGACATCCAACATCAGAAAGATTGTTTAAAAACTAAGAGAACAAAAACATTCTACTGCAAGGCATACTGGGATTTTTGATACTACCGGGAATAAATATACACAGCAGTGATTTTCCTGTGCTGAGCCTGATTGGAGTCTTCTTGATACTCCACGACATTAACCAATTAATTCAGCAAAAAAAAAAAAATGTTTGAGAGCAGTGCATGTGTGTGTGTGTGTGTGTGTGTGTGAGAAAGAGAGAGAGAGTGTTTTAAATGAGAGTATATAGCCATAAACCAAACCTGCAAGCAAGTATAATTAAGGACGACTCACTGCTCACACAAACCCGCCATGAACTTTGTAATTTAGCTCACCCCAGATGAGCGACATTTTTTAAGCTTGGGCAGACGGTCCCAAAATACACCGCCTTTGTGGGAGTCAACATTTAAATTAAAATATTAATTAAATGAAACAAATGTAAAATAATATATAATTTTCTGATCCCTGTCAGATCTACTCTCCTTTTATTTGTGTGCGATGATTGTTTGCCAGTAACTTGCATTTCTGTACAGTTTTCACATTGTGGGTCGTGATTGTGTTTTAAAAGCTTGCATGTGTGTAGATTGCACTCATTACATTTCCCATGAAATGGAAAATAGAAATAACAGAATATAGACAAAATGAAATTCATGCAGTTATAAGCAAAATAAGGCAAAAAAGACTGTTTTCTTGAAGGAGTGGCAATTTTATTCCAGCTACAGTTAAATAGTCGCCACCAGTGACTCACGTTGTCGTTCCCGAACTAAAGTGCAGAGTTTTTTTTCTTCTTCACAGTTTGTGTAAAAAATAAAATAGAGAAAAAAGCGGGGGATACGAAAAAAATATATAAACATGACATTGAGCATCGGAGAGTATCGTGAAAGAAGAACATCAGCAGAACATCAGCAATGATGTAAGATCTGTACAGGTTCACATTTACAAGACAAAAATTCGCTCAAAAACAGAGACGCAGCGAGTTGTTGGCAAGGCCAGCGTTCAGCAAAAGGCACGGCAAAGTTCAGAGGTAAAAATATCATTTCGCAAATAATCACCATGGTAACATCTCCACAGACGCACAGAGACAGTCAACGTTGACGGACCGAAAGAATACACAGCACATCCCACTGCAGAAGCTTCTGAATTTCTGTGGCTACGTCACCAAAACGTGCATAAGACTGACTGACTCGGGTTTTGTAGGGGAGTCAGCTTGGTTATTTGAGTTTGTAAGCAGGATGACTCAAGATAACTAGCCTACTACTGCTAGCCTAGCCGCTAATGAAACGGATAATCGCAGGATAGATAACCAGGAGAAAAGTATAGATGAAGCGGTGCGCTATGTCTTTTTTTCTTCCTTATGAAGACGTTTGGATTCACAGACTGGAAGTAGGCCGAACACGAAGGAGCCAAAGTGTGGGCAAATTAACTCCCGCTTCCGGGAGATCGTAGCGCTTAGCGACGACAGACCCATCCCGGCTGAACACCAAATTTTACACTCAAAGACAGAGCCGAACTTTGGAAAGCCACTTTCCACAAGACCCCACACTTTTAAAAGCACTCTCCACGTGCGGCAAGATTTCCTTATTTTGGGCATTTTAAGAAGCTGTTCGTTTAAAGCTCTACCAGTAAATCTGCTGATTGGGTGCACACATTCGTACAGGTTGAACCCGTTGGTCTTTTGGGAGTTTTTTTTCCTACTGATGCCGTACAGGGTGTGAAATCTCACTTCTCTTGGATACGGTACACAAGGGGGAAATAAGCCTGCATAGTCCTCACAGATGCTTTCACTCTTACAGTTAAAATGGCCTCATGGCTTCTGGAAAATATAGTGCAATCTTTAAAATCCACTGAGGACCACAGCAGTTGCAGTTCATCAGAGAGTTTCTATGACGTTTTGTTTTTTAAACCTCGACTCCGCAGCAAAGTGTAGAAAAAGCTTAAAATGTGAAGCCAATATATAAAATATAGGTGTAAAATTTTAAATACATACGCTGGTAATGTCACTGCCACGTACTGAACTGCATATAAAGACTTTGGAGGTTACAGCATATGGAACATTTCAAACACAAGCGTACATTGACTGGTGCACCTATAGGATGCGTGACATTATGACCAATACATGCGTCGTCTCCTCTTCTCCAACAGATTATGCATAGCAGTTTCTCTATTACATCACACCACTGCACTGGTATAATCTTTAAATGAACATCATGGTGGGGAAAACATGCCAATGACTGACAGACAGCCAGAGAAGGAAAGAGAGAGAGGGAGAACATGACTGAAGGAAATGAGAGAACACAAGAGCATGTGTGATAGAGAGGGACACACAGACAGAGGTACAGGAAAAATGGGAGGAGAGGGAGAGAGGTGGAGAGACCAACATAGATGGAGAGAAAGGTATGTACATACACACTTACAGCTGCCTTTACCAGCAATGACAGGGAAGATTGCCTAACCCCACAGAATGCCAGCACTGTTAATAGTCTACCGATATCACTTAAAAACATAATTTTTCTGTGAGACAATTGTCCATCTTCTCCTTATCATTTATACAAAATAAATTAACAGGAATATATACCAATATCTGAGGCTGATCAACAATCCACAGGCTGATCGACAAGATGAGACATCCCGTTCTATGGGCATGGCCTAATCTGATTGGTTGGCCCATTTGTGTTCCGTGAAACAGTAACCAAGCAACAATTTTTAAAGTCAAAGGTTTCGCTTCCAAGACCACAGACAATGTGATCTCAACCAATGTGACCACAGACAGATGTATGATGGTAGAAATGGACTGGTGGTACCCTAAAAGGACTTCCTTCTCCATGGTAACAGGCGACCTGTTGACCTTTGACCCCCGGGTAACAGGAAGAGACCTCTGATCCCACCAAACAGCCATTATGCACTTTCAAGTACATTCCCAAACACTGCTGTTTTTAAAATCCCGATTTTTCAACATGTATCTTAGTAGAACACGGCCAAACAGTATAGAAAACAAGTATGTACATACTATATAGCATATTACAGAACATTTACAGTACACAATAGCATCAGCGAGCTATATACAGTACAACGATGGAAGATTTCAGCCAGGTGAAAAAATAATAAACGTACACGACTGAACTACCATGAGCTGTAGGGAGAGTTTGTTGAGAGAAAAAGGTACAGGCCGGGCCAACCAACACACACACACACACACACACACACACTCTCTCTCACACACACACACACAGCATGACACAACAGAGACATTACTCAAGAGCACGAAGCAGGAGTCACACACACACAGACCTACTGGATCTGACAAGTGGTTCGTCTCCGACACCCGTTAAAACGACTCCCATTTCCTGGTGAGTCTCAAAAGGACGCACACACACACCATGGAACATTCCGGATCATTCCGGAAAAATCCAGGCTGCTTCAGGCACACAGATACAGGTGTGCTTCTGATGGAGCCACACAGTTTACATGAGACACTTTAGTTTCTTATGGGCATGTGAGATCCAGTAGCCCTGTATCTATGGCCTGCCTACACGCACTTTGACCTTGTGGAAACAGGCATTTCCGATTGGTTACTGAGCGACGTGATTGATGCTGGGGAACCAATAAAAAAATTTAAACCTGACGATTACCTCACCGTTGGGAGTCCTAACGCTGAAAATGGGTCTTTGGGAGCTCTCGACATTTTAGAAAAATTTCAAACTCGTTTAAATAAATATATATTATTTTTTTGTCATTTTCAGGATTAAAACTGCATTCAGATGGAGTCTGATGCCCCTGTAGCCCCTGCTCTGTGAGTCCCCAAAACAGCCAGAGGGGTGGAGGGGGGGAACAACAACAAAACAATCCATGTTTTCACAGCAACACTTCAAGTGTTTTTTTATGTTTTTCTTGTGTTTTTTTTTTCAGGACTGCACTGAGCTACAGTGAGAGAAATGGACAGAAGAGACGGACAGCGTTCCGTGTTCCGCGTTCCGCGTTCCGTGTTCCACCTCTCTGGTTTGAGGCTGGCTGGTGCTAAAGCGGGAGGGAGGGGTGAGCGTGCTAAGAGCAGGAGACGCCAGCGATTCGCGGGCTGAAGCTGATCTGCGGATGGTTCTGAAGCTGAAGCTGAGAGATGCGGTGGTGGATCTGGCAAGAATTCCGCAGGAAGAAAAAAAAAAGCTGTTTTTTAATTTTTTTTCTCTCTCAAAGGAACGGTCCCCTGTTCTGGAAACACCCTCTTCACAAGCCCCCCTACAGAGATGGTGGTCACCGTTAAAGAAAAGACACTCCCCTACCCTTGCCATCTCATCGCCATGGCGACCCAACCATGTGACAGCTGCCTCGTGGGTGTGAAAGCGGGGTGATGAAGCCCCACCCCCCCTCTGCCCCACAGGGTCCAGTCTACTCCGGTTTGATCCGGATCGCTCTGGGTTGCCCCGGGCCTACTCGGGCTGCTCGGGGTGGGGGTGCAGTCTGTTCTCCGAGCGGACGTGGTTCTGCCAGAAGGCCTGGTCGACCTGGTCCAGCTCGGAGGCCAGGGGCAACCGGATGTCCAGGTGCATCTTCAGGTTCTCCAGCCACTCCTCCAGCTGAGAGAAGGGAGGGCTGGAGAGAGAGAGAGAAATATTTTTATTTACTATGAGACTCCGTTCCTAAAACACATGGTTGGGGGTTGGGGGTTCAGGGTTGGGGGTTGGGGGTTCAGGGTTGGGGGTTGTAAATTGGTGGTTTCAAGTTTAGAGGTTCAGGTTTGAGGTTCAGGGATTGGTGGTTCAGGGTTCGGGGATTGGGGGTTCAGAGTTTGGGGATTGGGGGCTGGGTGGTTTGGGGGTTCAGGGTTTACAGGTTGGGGGTTCAGGGGTTCGGGGTTCAGGGGTGCCTCCTCACCGTTTGTCTGGGTCCAGGTCACAGCAGCGGGCGGCGATGGGGAAGAAAGAGGGGGGGCAGTCTGGGGGGCAGAAGTGTTCCAGGAACCCCCCCACGTTCAGCCCAAAGTCCATGGTCCGGGGCAAGTAGTCCGGGTCAGCGTTCACCCTCCCGATAATCTGGGGGGGGGGGGGGTGGGGGGGGGACACACACACACACACTGTCAGACAGGGCACACACCAGCTCAACACCACCAGCCAAACTGACTCTGATCAGACTGTACGCCTCATAACACTTCCGTCCAATCGGATGCATCTGCACCGACACGATTTCACCTCGAGCGCCGCGCTCAAGTCAAGACAAATAAGGTTTTATTCCTCAGTCAACCCAGGAAATGAAATCAGACTCGGCGTTTGCTCTCATTTCTGCAGTAGAGCATATGCTCCATGCCAGGAGAGTATCATGGCTAAGGAACTGGGCTTTCGGGCACAGCTGTCAAGCAGAAATACTGAACCTGAATTGCTTCCGTAAGTATACAGCTGTATTAAATATGAATATAACGCATGCAAGTCTTCTTATATGTAACACAATAAAAGTAAAGTGCAGGACTGTACATTTCAGGGTGACAATAACACTGTCACTTCGGGATTTGAACTTGCAACCTCCTGGCTTTCCCTGACCACTGTATTATATTATGACCCATTCAGTGTCATATGCTGCATGGAACCATAAATTAAAAAGGAAATACAGCAGAAGAATAGAGCCTAAAATGAAGGTTATCCCGAGTGTGAATAATCCTACATTGTTATCCTGTGTTAAAATGCTTTATGTCATCCTGCTACAATGTTATCCTGTGTGCTGCATAAGCATACATTGTTATCTTGTGTTAGCCTGTGTTAAAATGTTACCGTATGTTACCGTATGTTATCCTGTTGTAATGTTATCCTGTGTGCTGCATAGCCCCACACACTGCCCGCGCTCGGTTCTCACCTCACACAGCATGATGCCGAAGGAGAAGATGTCCACCCGCTCGTCGTAGCTCTTCCCTGCAGGAGACACGCCCAGCGACGCGGGTTAGAGCAGCCAATCCCGGTTAGCAGTTAGCCAACCAAACTAAGTAAGCAAACCCTCCCAAATAAAAACTGAGCCTCGGCCCCGCCCCCTCACCATGGATCATTTCGGGGGCCATCCAGTAGGGGTTCCCCACCACGGTGTACCTCTTCCTGCGGTCCGGCTTCTTCAGGCCCGGGATCTTCCCCGGGGAGAGACCATCCTGGGACCGGTCTTCAACCATGAGGCGCGACAACCCGAAATCTGCCACCACCACACTGTTATTCTGCGGGGGGGGGGAGACAGAGAGGGGGGGGAGAGGGAAGACAGAGGGAGAGAGAGAGGGGGGGAAGGGTTAGAACCCAACACTTTTATCTTTGTAGAATAAACATCTCACTCTCTTTACAGACACACAGACAGAAGGGATTCAAACCCAACACCATCCAGATAGCAGATACTCATACTGATACTGGTACTCACTTCTCTCACTAGACAGTTGTGTGAGTTCAGATCCCTGTGGATGATGTTCATGGAATGAAGGTAGGTCTGAAAAATGAAGAGAGGGAGAGAGAAATAGGTGGTGGGGAGGAGGAGAGGGAGAGAAAAAGAGAGAGAAGGGGAAAGAGAGCAAGAGAGAAAGAGATACAGAAAATATTTGTTTATCAGAGCAAACCATTTTGTGGTATGTTCATTTGTTTATTTAACTTTAATATAATCTTGTTTGAGCGATTTTTTGATACTTAAAAAAAAAGAAGATTATTTTTACAGCTGGAAGTCAGCTCAGGACAAAATGCCTTTCCCCAGGGGTCCAACAGCCCTGTGTCACACCTGGGAACTGAACCAGCAACCCCCCAGAGCTACAATCCCAGTACACACACTTCCTTCACCCCACTGATGTACGCGCTGGAATTTCCTGTACAGCACACGGAGTACTCAGTGCGTTAGTGTGTAAACTCACAAAGGACCTCAGAAAAATCCCGGGGGAAATTTCTCACAAAACTGCCTTTACTTTGGAACATTTTTTCTGAGCCAATAACACTGAGCTGTATTTTTTTTTGTTTGTTGCTATGCCAATGCGTGACCACAAGGGGGAGCATAGTTGTAGGACACAGCTGCAGAGAGCACGGACTCGCTCACCATCCCGGCAGCGATGTCCTTGGCGAAGCTGACTCGCTGTTTCCACGGATACTTGCTGTCCTGTGGGGAGGAGATAAAGAAACTTTATCAGTTTGCATGTCAGAGAGGAAGGCAGTTTTGGCATTTTTGGAGCGTGACTATTACTGAGGAAATTACACATGAGAAAACAAACAACGTGTATTTCCAAACAGAAAGATAAGGAATGTACACTTCAGTGTGTCAAAGGGGGTAACACAGTGTATTTCATGGATACTAATATCACCCTTTCCTTTTGGACTTGTTTGGAGTGCATGCAGGTCCCCACAAAGATAGAAATGCAAGAGAAGACA
>CM045891.1:55140622-55273122 GCA_025169545.1 Anguilla japonica
ACACTCACTCACACACACACACACACACACACACACACACACACACACACACCACACACACACACACACACTCACTCGGACACTCTGACGGTGGGGCTGGAGTCAGGCTCACAGCTCCCCGGGCTGCAGCTCTGGTCGATGGAGACGGATAATCCCCGCTTCCCGTCCACGGAGGCCGGGATGGACACCAGCGTCACCGTGTGCGGAATCCTGGAGCACGACGAGTCCGGCAGGGTCACCGGGGTGACGATGTTCTGGTAGTAACAGTGCCCACTGCAGGGGAGGAGGAGTTATAGCACAAAACCCAAATATACATTCTAAGTATTGTGACCTCTACTACAGAAAAACATCAACAGGTTATGCTGTTTCTTTAGCTATAACTTTAGCTTCTGTACATGACGGTTGACACTAGCCTGCTGAAAACCCATGTCGTGGAATCTAAAAACACATCGCCCCAGTTTCATGGCTACTGTTTATGGGTCATATGGGTTTCAGCATTTGTTTGCCTGTACAACAGTATCCAAAGGGGTAAATAGTGAAGTGATGGTGCGGGGCAGTGCGTTACCGGTCCATGTGCAAAAAACAGGAGCCACTCTCTCTTCAGGTTACGCTCAGAGGACAGGACACAGCCAACTCAAGTCCCAGGATGTAGTTTTATAAAGCTTGACTTTATTCCAAGTGCTTTGTTTGTTGCTGCGGCTGCAGCATGTTAGGCTAATCTCACTTCAGTACTTTAACCTGAGCGCAGATGCAGACACTAGAACTTTCCATCTTTACTCATCCAGATTAGTCACCGATTCCAGTCTGCAGTCACTGCCATTGTTTACAACCTGACCGGACGTCTTAGGCCGATATCACTAGTATTTATGCTTCCACATTCACAAACGCAGTGTCATAACGGCATATACACATTGTGACCTCACCAGCATCATGACCTTCCTAAGTATGGCATTGTGACCTCACAAGGCCCCACTGAGCGAGGTCACAATGGCATTGTGTGGAGACACTTTACAGATTCTCCATGGAAACCTCACTTCCTGTACTGGCATTAGGCTGATCCTAGGTCAGTATATGCCCGACTGTTTTTGTGGATCAACACCAAAGAGCTCATGCAGAGACTGGGGGGAAATTCCACTTCAATTAAATCAATTAAATTAATTATCTTAAAAATAGCCACATATTTTCAAACAATTTCCTGAACTGGCAGAATTGAAATGGAATTGACCCCCAGGCCTGATGACCAGGAGATCGATCCCCCCCCCCCCCCCCCCTGACTCCACCCCCCCCCCTCCCTGACTCTCACACACTCACCAGTATAGCTTGGTACGCTCCACCAGGGCGTAGGTGTCCCCATCCCCGATGAACGACCCACAGCCCAAACATGCAAAACACTCCGGGTGGTACTTCTGCTCCCCAGCAACCTGAGGGGGGGTGGGGGGAGAGGGAGAGGGAGAGAGAGAGAGAGAGAGAGAGAGAGAGAGAGATGATTATAGAGTGAGTGGGACGGAAAGAGAGAGGGATGTTGATGACAGAGGGCCAATGAAGCAACAAAAACAACCTCCTGCCATGAAGGAATCCCATCCTCCTCTTCTCAAATTCCCCTGAGTCAGCAAGATAGTGGGTGTGCGTACGTGTGTGTGTGTGTGTGCGCATATGTGCGCGCGTGTGTGTGTGTGTGCGCGTATGTGTGTGGGTGCGCGCGCGTGTGTATGTGCGTCACAGCACTATAGAGAGAATGAAAAGGATAGATGAGGAAAGTGTAAATTCGCACAAGATTATGCTTCACACAACCTGTACACACACACACACACACACACACGCACACACGCACACAGGGTGTGTAACACGCTGTTTCAGAAGCTCAGCTCAGGCAGACACTAAAAGATAAGTCCAACTCAGATATACAAGCTGCTGTCTGGGGCGCTTCTATGGCAAACAGGTATAAAAGCATACAAAACTCCAGCATTGCTCACAAGAGGGTGACTTCACTGTCTGATTCATTTAGGACCGTTTCATCAGCCTGAAACAGGGGGTCAGACAGTGAGTTAAGCGCTACTTCAGACAACAAACAAATCAATCACTCACTCAACAGTGTGAGCTCCACAGCCAAGAAATCAAACACTCAACACCTACTGTGCATTTATTATATAATAAAACATAATAAAAATACAAACTCATGTATCTATCTCCTTTTATGTCACATTATGTCAGATTTTCTGCAGAATTTTGCATGAAGGTTTCTTGTAAATATATTCCTAAGATAAGGTAACAGGAAGATGATTAAGAAAATGAATTGCGAGTGTTTTTCCATTTTGTTTTTGTGTAAACTTTTATTTTTAGCCTTGTGGAGTTTCCTTTAAGAATTTGTGACTTGTGTAAGAGGGGTGAGGTAAGGGTTGGGGGGGGGGTTGGGGGGGGGTGACTTGCATTCTGTCTGCCACTTGTCACTCTATCCAACCACCCCCCCACGCCCCCCCCATGCCTTCCCCACACACCCCCCCTCCCCGCCACACACACACACTCATACACATACACACACACGCACACACACTCACACACTCACACACACGCACACACACACACACTCTCTCTCTCTCTCACACACACACACACACTCTCTCTCTCTCACACACACACACACACACACACACACACACTCAGTCACACACTCACATGCACACACACTCACACACACGCATCTTTGCAGCCACATGTCCATGAGTGACAGCCGTTTCCACCCTCAGTGGAGAGAGGCGTTCACTTCAAAGGCGGAGGAAGAGGAGGGCTAAAGACGAAGAAGAGAGGGGCGCTCGCGACACGCCTCGGCTAAAGACCCGCGCGACGCACAGCGTAGAGGGAGGACCCCCAACACCGCCGTCTCCCCTGGTTACCAACACCTGTTCATTTTACGGCTCATTTACTTCTCTAATTGATTTGATTGGAACTGAGTGGAGGAGTCCCCCTCAGTGGCTCTGGCAGATTCAGGGCCTTTCACTGGTGGTCTACAGAGTTCTGCAGCGGAACCACATGATGTTCTACAGAGTTCTGCAGCGGAACCACATGATGTTATACAGAGTTCTGCAGTGGAACCACATGGTGTTTTACAGTAGAACCACATGGTGTTTTACAGTGTTCTACCAGCAGAACCACATGATGTTCTACAGTATTCTACAGCAGAACCACACGGTGTTCTACAGATCCACAGGTTGTGTACACTCATCAGATACTCCACTCTTGTGATACTCCTCCTGTCCTCTCTGTGCTGCGCTGAACGCAGTCAGCGTTGAGCGTGTCTGGCATAGTTAATGCGTGAGCGGTAGCCTCGGGTCCTGCTGATTCTGAGTCGCGCTGATGACTCACACGGCAGTCAGGAGTCCGGCGCTAACTGCCGCACTAAAGACGGGTTCACCGTTAGCGCAGCGGCTAGCCTGGGCTCTGAGCGGCTAGCCTGGGCTCTGAGCGACTAGCCTGGGGCTCTGAGCGGCTAGCCTGGGGCTCTGAGCGGCTAGCCTGGGCTCTGTGCGGCTAGCCTGGGCTCTGAGCGGCTAGCCTGGGGCTCTGAGCGGCTAGCCTGGGCTCTGAGCGGCTAGCCTGGGCTCTGAGCGGCTAGCCTGGGCTCTGAGCGGCTAGCCTGGGCTCTGAGCGGCTAGCCTGGGCTCTGAGCGGCTAGCCTGGGGCTCTGAGCGGCTAGCCTGGGCTCTGAGTGGCTAGCCTGGGGCTCTGAGCGGCTAGCCTGGGGCTCTGAGCGGCTAGCCTGGGCTCTGAGCGGCTAGCCTGGGCTCTGAGCAGCTAGCCTGGGCTCTGAGCGGCTAGCCTGGGCTCTGAGCGGCTAGCCTGGGCTCTGAGCGGCTAGCCTGGGCTCTGAGCGGCTAGCCTGGGCTCTGAATGGCTAGCCTGGGCTCTGAGCGGCTAGCCTGGGCTCTGAGCGGCTAGCCTGGGGCTCTGAGCGGCTAGCCTGGGCTCTGAGCGGCTAGCCTGGGCTCTGAGCGGCTAGCCTGGGGCTGTGAGCGGCTAGCCAGGGCTCTGAGCGGGCTGCCAGAGCAGACACAGACACAACAGCACTAGCATCAGAGAGGGCTTCTCCCTGCTCAATAATGAGGACCAAATGCTTCTCACTCTGGGGAAGACAAAGAGGGGTGAAGATAGACAGAGCAAGAGAGAGAGAGAGACCAAGAAAGACAGAGAGAAAGAGAGTGAGAGAGGACAGCAAAAGAGAGTGAGAGAGAAAGTAAAAGAGAGGAAGAGAAACAGTGAAAGAGACAGAGAGACAGTGAAAGAGAATCAGAGAGAGTGAGTGAGTGTGAGAGAGACAGTGAAATAGAAAGTGAAAAAAGAGAACTGGAGATGCAGCTTTTGCCAATACGGGGAGGTATTTGAGCTCTCAGACTGACCCAGTGACTCCTACCCTCTACAGGCAGAACTGACCCAAACCCATTACATGCAGTTCTGGTTCAGTCAGATCCCAGCATGCAACCCAATCGGACCTGCCTGGATAACACCCAACACAATCGCTAAGACGCGTGCTGGCGCTGTTCGTCATTACAAAGGGCTCCTGTGTGACTGAGAACGAGGTCAGACAATGACCTGCTCTTCTCTCTACCGCTACGAGCTAAGCTCTGCGCAGCAGAGATGTTTTTTTTTCTGGCAGATGGGTGGCAGCGCCAAACTGAAGGAGCGCTCTGATAATCACCCCTAATAATGAACCGGAGCACGACAGGAACTGCCAAACAAAGATGCCATGGCGACCGAGATGACAGACTCCCATTGTTGACCTGAAAGTTCCATGCCAGGAACTCCCATCTTCCACCAGGAAGCTGGAAGCAGCGCGGTGTGTCTCACGGATAATAAAGTTATCGTGCCTTTAATTAACTCAGGCTGCAGGCCTGCTGGTACTTAAGGAGGTCTGTGCTATAACAGGATGAACAGGATCTGAAATCGTGAGAATTATTTCTCATTTTGAAGGCCATTCAAAAAGAACGGCTCACAAGGTTCAAGTTACACACATTAAAAGGTTTCTGTTTTTTCCTTGTTTGTTTTCCTGGTCTTTTTTTTCTTTCTAAGTCACAGAAGTCCTTTGAGGGTAGCTCTTGGAAATGAAGCACAGCCTTTTAAGCAGAACGAGATGTACCAATTCATCATACGATATGCCACTTGGACCCCAGGCTCACTGTTGCAACACACACACACACACACACACACACACACACAGAAGGACTCAGTGCCAATCACTCTGAATCCGAGATGAATAAGAGGGACATAAATGCATTAGGAAACCAGGCTACAGAAACATTAAGGAGTTCCATTACCCGGCCAAATTTAACTCCATGACCAGCCAATTCAAAGAACCCAAACAGCAGAATTCAGACAAGACCACCGGGCAAAGCTGGTGACCACCAAGGCCCAAGCTGAAGCCAGGAGAATCCTCCAACCCCACATCACTCACACAGATCATCATTTCCGTACTTAAACGATAATACTAAACACGATAACTTTCATCATGACATTGAAAAGCAACGATAGATGTTGTTTACTTGACCAATTCATTTTCATTTAATACATGTTTTTCATATTTAAAGTCCAAAAACTACGAATCTCTCCTTCTGATAGTTCTGTGTCAGTGTGTCAGGACTGCGGTGAGCTCTCTGGGAAAAGACAGAGTTTTGCTAGCGATCCAAAACAAGGCCTCAACACACACGCTCAGTCCGGAGAGTCAAAACAGAGTGTGTCAGAGACACAGCACAGGGACCCAGCATCGGATGTAAATATGCCACAGATAGGATTATGAAGACGAAGGGCTGAATCCAGAACTGGACTTAAGTGCATTTTCCCCAGAACTCACCAGTGAAATAGTGAGACTTATACGGAAAATGAACTGAAGCGCACGTCTGGATTTGTCCCTGAATGTGAAAGGGAGCGAACACACAGAGAGGCAGTAGGGCCTCATAACCTCATGCGGGCATCAATCAATCAATCAAGGAGTCAACGCAATGACTCAGTACAGAGTCTTAATCAGGAATCTGACAAATCGGGAGATCAAGAGCAGAGAACTGGTGCTCAGTACAGTAGTGTTCAGGTGTGTTCAACATACATACACACACACACAAACACACACACACACACACACACACTCATACACGCACGCCCACACACAGACAAACATACACTCACACACACATACACACATGCGTACACACATACACAAACATACACACATTCTCTCTTTCACACACACACACACACACACTCTCTCTCACACACTCCCTCTACAGACACAGACACACACACACACTCTCTCTCACTCACACACAGACACACACACACACTCTCTCTCTCACGCACACACACACACACACCATGTGGTGCCTCATAAACAGCTGCAATTCCATCAACCCCAGACCCTCCCCTCCCCTCCCCTCCCCTCCTGCCCCATCCACCCCTCTCAGCCACAGATATCTTTGCAATTTTTTTACCAAAAATAAAAATAACCAAACGCTAACACAGACTCTGCCAGGCTAAGAGCAGCTGGTAACTCTGCGTACAGGCTAACAGGGGGATAACACACAGAGAGCAAGCTGCACTAAACTCTGCTTTCTGCGCTGACCGGCCCCCCGCAGTACCCCACCCCCCAGCCGCTCACAGTCTATGGCGCACCTAAAAACCCATCAGGACACGGAGAGAGAGAGGGAGAGAGAGGGAGGAGAGGGAGAGGAGGGAGAGGAGGGAGACCGCATCTCCTACCTTCTTCTCCCGTTTCCACAGCTTCAGGCAGCAGAAGCCCCAGAAGAAGAGGTCCCCCACCATGGCGACCGGCGGGGCGAGGCGCGTTCACGGGTACGGCTCGAAAAACACGGTGAGCACCCCCCCAGCAGGAGGAGAAACAGCCCCGACCTCACCGCAGCGGAACTGTGCTCGTCCGCTCTCCCTCTCTCTCTCTCCACTGTCACAACAACACGCCGCACGCCAGAGGGAGAGAGGGAGGGAGGGAGAGCAAGAGGGAGAGCGAGGGAGAGAGAGCAAGCTGCCGACTCCCCTTCCCCACCTTCCCCCCCCCCCCCAACAATGAGCTCATCTGTGTCACGATGTCACAGACGCCCCTCCCCCCTTCTTGCCCAACCCACCCACACTGGCAGGCTGTCACCCAGGAACCACCCCCGCCCCATTCGCCCCCCCCCCCCACCACCCCTCCCCAACCACTCACCACTACAGCCTGCTGACAGGAAGTCAAATCTAATCCTCTATAAGATAATAACACTCCCCCCTCCCCATTTCCCAGCTTCAGATTTAAACAAGGGCACCCACCACCTTCCCCCCCTCCCTGGCCCAAAAACATCTAAAACCATTCTCTGTCGGGTCAGCAAGGCACTATTTTTAGACCGCCTAGAAAATTGTTATCATTATTATTATTATTCATTATTATTATTATTTGTAGTACCTATTTCTTTGCTTATTTCTGGGGGTGGAAATCATTCTCTGCAGCTTGGTCTCCTATATTCTCGCGCCAAACTTACAGAAAATAAAAATAAAAAATCAATACAAGCAGACAATCGATACAAAAATTCCCCTTATTCCCACACCCCAGTGCTGTAAATACCGGTGTGTGTTTAATACAGGAAGCGTTACAGCTCAGCGATACACTTTCTTTTCCTTTTATTTTCTTGCCCCATCCCCCCAACCCCCCTCCCCTCCCAGGCCCCTAACCACAGTCTGGATCAATATTCCAATATCCTGGGCTAAGTGTTTACACACAGGGCTTGGACCGCCCCCTCCCTCATCGACAGTGTCGAGGCAGACATTTTCCTGATGGCTGTTCAGACCATCTCTCTCTCTCTCTCTCTCTCTCTCTCTCACTTTCTCACTCTCTCTCTCTCTGTCTTTATCTCTCTCTCATTCCCCCCTCTCCCTCTCTCTCTCTCCCCCCCCCCCCCTCTCTCTTTCTCTCATCTCTCTCTCTCTCTCTCTGTCTTCTCTCTCTCTCTCTCTCTCTCTCTCTCTCTCTCTCTCCCAGAGCAGCTGCTCTAGTTGCCAAGGGCGGTATGACTCTGCAGATATTAATAAACCCAGGCAAGGTGTCCACAGCACTGCCTGCTGGTCCTCACAACACAAACACGCACTATGTGTGTGTGTGTGTGCATGAGAGACAGAGAGAGACAGAGACAGAGAGGCTGGCAGGGTCCTTTAGAGGAAGGGGCTGCCTTCTCCGTGCCTGCATCTTGACCAGGTGATACAAACAGGTGACTTGCACACACTCTCTCAGCTTGGCTTTGGAGCTTATGGAGAAGAGGGCCTGCAATGGCACAGTACCTACAGCCGTTAGAAAAGCTCTGCAGCACCTCTGCCTGCCTGCCTGCCTGTCTGCCTGCCTGTCTGTCAGTCAGTGTCTCTGTCTGTCAGTCTCTCTGCCTGCCTGTCTGCCTGCCTGCCTGTCTGTCAGTCACATGACGCTGTATCAGAGCACACAGTCTGTCAGCACGGCGGGCTGAATATTTAACGAGGCTCGACAGACACGGCGCAAAAGCAGCCGTTGGAAAGCGCGGCTGGCGCATCGCGAGCGACCGCCCCACAATGGGAGGCCTGTCAACGCCGTGGCTAGACCAAGGACGAAGACCAAGGACGAAGACCAAGGACGAAGACCAAGGATGAAGATCGCTTTCCGCGCGACAGCGCAAGTTTCCGAGAGGGAGGTGAAGTCACTCAGATCGCAGGGGCTTCATAATCCCGGACTGAGCGTCAGGAGGACTAACGGATGGGTCATGTGGAAATAAAGCTGCTCTGTCCTACTGCCGAGATCAGCTGACCACACACACACACACACACACACACACACACACACCCACACACACACACACACACACACACACACACACACACCACACACATACACACACACACACACACGGCGAGACCAGCATCCCGCCGTACCGTGAAAAAACCTGCCAAAAGCTGCGTTAGGCATGTGCGTGTTTACTGGCCGCTTTCAGCAATGCGGGAAAAACTCAAAACACGTTCGGCAGATTGTGAAAGACAGGAGTTTACTGACAGGGAAGACGCGCTCTTTGGCGCGAAAGGGAAGGAAGATTGAGAAAGAGGAGAGATTTCACAGCGTCGGCTGGCATAGGTGTCAGGTGCAGGGGCCTCTCTGCGCGACTCAAATCTCCAGAACGCTCTCTCATCCGATCGGTCCGAACGCAGATTTACACGGGACGGTACCTCCATCACAGCGCACACTCGGACCGCACACAGCAGGAGAACTGATGCTGTTAACATGACACAAGTTCCACACCTCAGCTATCCAACATCTCAACAGACCCACCCTGCTTAACGGTGATGTGTCCTGTTCCTAAAAAAAAAAACCGCTTTACACCGCGTTTATTTTTACTGCTGAGCACTGATCATGTCGAGATGCGGAGACAAACTTCCTTCCCTAAAGCCTAAACTTGAAATCTTCCTACCACCTTTCCGACAGAAACAGAGGGCGTGTAAATCAGCACTAAGATCTCCTCGTTACATCACAGTACACCACAGGCATTTAGCAAACGCTCTTCCCAGAGCGACCTACACAACTCTGCGCACAGAGCCAGAGAAAGGCCACTCTTGAGCAACACCGCCGTGGGGGGAAACCCTGAGACAGTCACACTTTCCCTCGAGGCCCGGCCGTTCCGAGGAAGTCTGACAGCAACCTGGGAGGGGGCCGGGGGGGCCGGGGGGGGGGGGGGTAATTATAACACCATCGCCATATGGCTGACACCCTGACCATCCACCCTCACATACTTCCCCTTCCACACATGGTCCTTCCTGTTTATGTTCCTGTGTGAGTGTGTGTGTGTGTGAGTATGCATGTGTGTGTGTGTGTGTGGGGGGGGGGGCATTGGTGACCTCATTATCTCCAAGGCAACAGACACAAGCGCATCTCCACAGTCCAGATGAATCAGCGTGACCCCCCCCCCCCCCCCCAGCCCCCTACCCCCCAAAATTAATCTCAGGTTGGCTGAGCACATAAACAATGAGCAAAGCAAACACACGGAATCTCCTGGGAGATTCGGTGAGAAGCGGCAGCTGCTCGCTTGCGCCCTCCAGAGGCAGCTCTCCAGGGCCAGCATGCGCACAGCGGTCCGCTCCAGGTCCGGAGGGCCGGTGCTGGTTTTTGCTCCAGCAGAACACGCTGATTCCTCTGACCAGCGGTATAAACGGACCGGTCCACCCCCGTATCGGACCGCAGCTTAATCAGCTCCACAGAAAGACGTCTGCAGCTGTGGGTCCCCATTAAGCGCAGGTCAGCGACTGGGGCTTAATGAGATCATTATGAATGGGAGCTGGACCTGGAACAGGCTGGCCCCGGACGGGCACAGGTGCTCTCCAGGCTGCGGGACAGGAGCTGCAGCTCGCCATGTCCACCGCAAGTTCACGTGGAAACACACCCCCCCCCCCCCCCGCCCCCCCGCCCCCCTGCTGCCCTGCTTGCATTCGCCCAGCGCCCAGGGCAGTGTGTGTGTGTGTGTGTGTGTGAGTTTGCATACGCGCGTGTGTGTGCGTGTGCGCGTGTGTGTGTGTGTGTGTGTGTGTGTAATTGTGCGTTTGTTGGTACCATGATGAGGCCGGTGCTGATGGTCTCAGTGCAGCCGTTGCAGAGCTCCCCGAAGCGCGCCCAGTAGTCCCTCTTACAGAAGAGCTGCCCCTCCTTCTCATAGTACCAGTGGGACAGGGACGCCCGACACTCACAGCACCTGGGGAGAGAGAGAGAGAGAGAGAACAAAGTTACAACAACATTACAACAACATTACAACAACGTTAAAACAACCCTGTGTAAATACACAACAGGGACGCCCAGCATTCACAGCACCTGAGAGAGAGAGAGCAACGTTACAGCAACATTAAAACAGCACTTCTACAACATACAACAGGGACATACAGCACCTGAGAGCAGAGAGAGGGAATTGCATTAAAACAACCTTTAAACAACGTTAAAAGAACACTGGCAAAGCTTATGACAGGGACCTGGGAACAACATTAAAAAAAAAAATTAAACACTGCCTCTCCAGAACATTCTGTCTCACACACACACACACACACACACACACACATCACATAGCACACACACACACACACACACACACACACACATCACATAGCATACACACACACGCACACACACCACATAGCACACACACACACACACACACACACACACATCACATAGCACACACACACACATCACATTGCGCGCGCACACACACACACACACACACATTTTTAACAGACGCAGCGCAGGCAGGTAAAGCCCGTGGTTTGGTGGGGTCCTGCAGCACAGCGGACAGGGAGGTGGAGGTGAGGTGGGTGTTGCGGTTTGCTGAAGCGAGAGACAGCGTTCTCGAACCCGGGCCCACCTTCCTGAGCCACAGCGGGCAAATGCACCTCGACCTGATACTAGACCGCCTGTTTTACCAAGAGGCATAACAAAAACTATCTGCAATAAAATCTGCATCAGCCAACACGCACTCGCATATACATGCATGCACACACACAGCACACACACACACACACACACAGAAAGGAAATGCACAGCGTGTGCCAGAAACAGACACAGCTGCTGGTTTAGCTGCTGGTTTCAGCCGCTGGCGCTTGAGGTTATGCTCAGATAGCGTGGATCGCGGCTCCTGCTCCCTCATCTCAGACGCCGTGGAAACGCGGCCGGCGGGCCTGGTGTCCGTCTCTCTCCGACACCCAAAACGGGAAGCTCCACGTTCACTCACTTCCTGTCCACACTGACACACTGGGATCGAAACAATAAGCAGTGTGCGTCTGTGTGTGTTCGTCTATGTGTGTGTTTGTTTGTGTGTCGGTGTGTGAGAGCGTGCGTGTGTGTCTGTGTGTGTGTGTGTGTGTGTGTGTGTACGTGTGTGTGGGGTGGGGTGGGGCTGAGTATGATAGCAAAAGCAGGACTTGGATTAAATTTAGAAATTCTGCACTGCAAGGTCAGAACAGAGGTTGCCATGGCAGTGATGGACCCTCACTGTTGACATGGAAACCCAGAACAGGACTAGGGAGATGGAATGGAGTGGGGGGGGCCGGGGGGAATCCCAGATCCCTTTCACAGAACAAAAGGACTGTTCCAGTTGTCAGGATGGGGAGGGTTTGGGGGGGGGGGGGGGGGCTTTGGGCAGCAAGGGGGTGTGGTCTCCACTGCTCTTCCTAAGAGCCCACATTCCGTCAGGAGGACGGACCGGCTCCAAGCCAGACCCACCGTCAGAGCCCAGCCCGGCGCCAAGTCCGTGATGTCACCAGACACCTCATCCCCCTCTCTCTACGGCTCGGTCGTTTCAGCAAACAAGAGAAAACCAAAAAAATTAAAAAAAAATACTTACAAATCACATCACTCAGATGCGAAATATAAACCTGCACACGTTAGAGTTCATAACGTGTGTGATAAACGTTGTTTAAAAGCGGAGCGGCAGGCGAGCGTTCTCCAGCGAGGCAGCCCCCGGCCGTAGCCAGAGCCCGTAAAGTCAGCAGAGGGAAGACTACGGGCTGCCACTGCTGGAATGGGAACGAGAGCATGATGTCATCCCTCTGTGGAAAGACATTACCTCATCGCCTTCCCTGGCCCCTCCCACAGGGGGCGGGGCCACGGCCCTGCCAGCACCAATCGGGGCTCTGGAAAGGGGGCAGAACCGCAAGCTCAGCACAACGGGGGTTTAACCCTTAAAGTGCTGGATCGGCAGGGTCCGGCTCGGGAAAAACACGCCAGACAATAAAGAACAAAAAAGAAAGAGAGAAAGAGAGAGAGAGAGAGAGAGAGAGAGAGAAAAAAAGAGAGAGAGCAGACACGACAACAGATTTTTTTTTCCCTTTTGGTTTTTGTTTTTTTGTGTTTACAAAGAGGAGGGGGCCAGCGTTTTATTTTTTTTGTGTGGGGGAGATATTTTTGTTCCAGAACTCCATTCAGGAGCCGGTAGCGGGTATGCGCTGGTCCGGCCTGCAGCAGCTCTGCCGGGACGGGTCTTTGTGTGCGATAAGCCCCCACGCTGGCGTTTAAAACCCCCCCCCCGCATATTTACCCCCCCCGCCCCCCCCCGGGGCGTGAAAGGGCCGTGTATTCCCACCCTAACCCCGCCTGTACCTCACAGCGCTACATGCCGCGCTAGCACCCCCACCCCTCACCCAGCCAGACGCCGGGGGACGACCTTCATCCGCCGCCCAGACGACCTTCACACACCGCTCCCCTCCTTTCTCCTCCTTTCCCCCTCTCCCTTACACACACTGCGCCCATCACTCCATCCATCGCCAAACCCGACACGCTTCCACCCCACACACAGAACAGCCCCGAGTTCGCACCAGATCTGGAGAAAGATCACAAGGTTTGGTATTTGTTACATAAAAGGCCTCTTTTTTTTATCAGCGAAGGCCAGCGCGCAGGAAACAGCAGCCTAAATAAGTTTAGAAACCGAGAACAATCGAGGAGAACACAACGCCCTGTTCTACTGTAAATGCCATCTCCCCTCTCAGAGAGGAGCAGCATGTGGGTAACAGCAGGATGTCCAGAGCCCAAAAGATTGAAGAACAGCAGGACAGTGCCCAGATGTACAGGATGGCCAGTGAGAGAAGCGCCCCCCCACCGAGCGGTTGGCCACAGGCAGCACCCGCCTGTCTGAGACTCCGCCCAGGATGTGTCACCGCGGTCGAACCCACTGCCACGCGACTAAAAAAATAACCACCCCCCCCCAACCCGACTCGCAAGGCCGAAAAAAGAGCTGCTCTACCTCTCAGCAGAACAACAGAAATAATCACAACGGCTCAACACCACACTTCCTGTCTCTCGCTACCGTGCCTCCAACAAGCTGTTTTTAAATCCAAGAAAGCCTGCAGTGTTTCTGCACACACATCCTGGCATGTACTCTGTCAGGTGAATAAGACCATGCAGAGCCGTGCAGAGCTGGACAGAGCGCCTCAGAGCTGGACAGAACTAGGAAGCGAGTCAGAGTGGTCAAAACAAACGTGCTGTTCTGTTCTGGCAGCCATCACATCACATTACAGGCATTTAGCAGACTCTCTCGTCCAGAGTGATTAACACAACTTTTTACACAGCATTTACACTGCATCCATTTATACAGCGGGATACACACTGCAGTTATGTACCTTGCTCAAGGCTCAAAGGGCCCACAACCTTTAGGTTAGGAGACCAGCTCCTTACCCGTCCACACTACAGCCATGTTCATAGGAGACCGTCGGCCCGAAAATCCCTAATGCGTAAATATGACACGGACATCTCACACACAGTTTGGCAACCACGGCTCCATAAGCCTGCATCTCCACACGGACTCTCCTGGCTGGGACTCAGAGACTGTGTTTCACTGCGAGTCCAGCTACGGACTGACTGAGCTTTACTGAGTCCCAGAGATCAGAGATTCAGGAGCACTGAAGTCTTACACGTTACACTCTCCACACCTCTCTCTTACTGAAACTCACAGGCATACACAAACGTTCACACACACACACACACACACACACACTCACACTAATGCATCTTCATTAACAGGACACACACTGCATCTTCCTACACAAACAGCGGCCACCTGCCCTACAAAACTTCCCCACAGAGAAGCAGCATCGAATGCCACATACAGAACAATGGCAGCGACCACAGCAGCAGCTGCAGCCCCAGCGCGCGGACACACCGGCTAAACTTCTCTATTTCACACAGCCAGCCCTGACCACAGAGCCAGGTAGCGTAGCATAGCGCGGCGTAGAGGGTAGTATAGCGCGGTGTACAGTGTAGCATAGCGCGGTGTAGAGTGTAGCATAGCGCGGTGTACAGTGTAGCACAGCGCTGTGTACAGTGTAGCATAGCGCGGTGTACAGTGTAGCATAGTGCGGTGTAGAGTGTAGCATAGCGCGGTGTAGAGTGTAGCATAGTGCGGTGTACAGTGTAGCATAGCGCGGTGTAGAGTGTAGCATAGCGCGGTGTACAGCGTAGCATAGCGCGGTGTAGAGTGTAGCATAGCGCGGTGTACAGCGTAGCATAGTGCGGTGTAGAGGGTAGCATAGCGCGGTGTAGAGGGTAGCATAGCGCAGTGTACAGCGCAGTGTACAGCGTAGCATAGCGCGGTGTACAGCGTAGCATAGCTGCGGTGTAGAGGGTAGCATAGCGCAGTGTAGAGGGTAGCATAGCGCGGTGTACAGTGTAGCATTGCGCGGTGTAGAGGGTAGCATAGCACAGTGTACAGCGTAGCATAGCGCTGTGTACAGTGTAGCATAGTGCGCAGCATAGCGCAAAGCGTAGCGCCCGTCCCGTACGCTAACGCCGCCATGCTTACTTCTCCCTGGTCCACCTCCGGTACCGCTGGTCCCGGCGCGACATGCTTCCCTACGGCGGAGCGGAGCGAGGGGCGGGGGGGGCGAAGGGTCGGAGGAGAGCGAGGTCAGTGGCACAGTCGCTATGCGGTGCCCCATACATAGAGACAGAGAGAGAGAGAGAGAGACGGAGAGACAGAGAGAGAGAGAGAGAGAGAGAGACAGAGAGAGAGAGAGAGAGAGACGGGAGAGAGAGAGAGAGAGAGAGAGAGAGAGAGAGAGAGAGAGACGGAGAGAGAGAGAGAGAGACGGTGAGAGAGAGAGAGAGAGAGAGAGAGAGAGAGAGACGGTGAGAGAGAGAGAGAGACGGAGAGGAGAGAGAGAGGCTCCCTCGCTCTTCGCTGCAGTCTCGTTTCCTGTGCTTTTTGCTCGCTCACGACTTCCTCAGGAAAAAAAAAATTCATGACCCTCTGACATCTAGAGGAACCCTGACTTAGTTTACGCCCCCGCCCCTCCCCCTCCATTACTTAATTATTTGTCGAAACATGCATGCGAGTGTATGTGTGTGTGTGTGTGTGTGTGTGTGTGTGTGTGTTATTTTACCCTAGGTGTTCAGGCCTGAAAGCTCAGAATCTGACAGGAGCTACTGAGGCAAAAAAAAACAAACAAAAAAAAACCATATACAATATGGTTCAGCTGACCAATGAGGACAGAGAGAACAGTCATCAGGTTTAGAGGGTTTTTAAGAGCCGCTACTGCAGCCAGCCACTAACACCTGACACACTTTCAGGTGACCCAAATCCGCTGGAGGGATGGGGTTTCAGCAGGGCAGAGGGTTTAAATACAGCCGTTCACTCCCGAGGGGGGGGGGGTGGAGGGAGGGGGGGGATGACATGAATAAGTCAGGGGTGGGTCCAGAGCTTGGGTGGCTGGCTCATATATTTTGGAGGTCACAGGCGTGAGTCATGGCAATATCAGAACGTAACGAGCGCTTGCACCATACACACGCGGTCTGTATGTGTGATGGCTGCATAAGATGACAGATCTGTGATTGGAATGTTCTCAGCTGAACATTCTGATGCTGATGTCACAATCACTGCTGGCGACCGAAAGCAACGGAGTTCCAGAACACTGACTTAGAATTCTGGGAAATAACATTCCAAAAAAAAACCCTACTGTGCTCTTCAAGGGGTTAAGCCTGACGGCGTCACGCTCATACGTTGCTTACAGTTTCCTACCGGCAGCCTTGTTTCTGCTGGCCTCTGTGCCTCGCGTGCACAAGCCCTGCCATTACGGCTCCAGTGCCGTAGCGTGTAAATAAACGGGCGGAGACAGGCTAGCCACAGCGCCGCGGCCCACTGCTACTGAACCCACTCAAACGCACCGGCGGTAAGCTAACCGCACATTACCGCGTTTACAAGCGCAACCCGTCTCTCTTTCCACTGAATAAATAACTAAATCAGGAATGAATAATTGATAGATAAATATTCCCAGGGCCACTCTCTCCCGCTCGAACGGGCACTCGGATCGGACGAGAGTCAAACGCTTCACCTGAAATGCTTAACCCTTCAGACACCAGTCAAATCCCCACAGATCACTAACAGCTATAAACAAAACACAGGCAGCAGAACAGCTTAGTGGGTAAAAAGCTGAGCCCGAAGGTTGCGGGTTTGATTCCCAGGTGGGGCACTGCTGTACCCTTGAGTCTGCTGTTTAACCTGAAATGCTTCAGTAAATTTCCAACTGTATAACCGAGTTATGTATAAAAGATGTAAGTTGCTCTGGGCATAAAAAATGACTGTCGAAGTTTCTCTGAGATCTTTTGAATTTTTTACCCAGCATAGAATGAACCCACGTGTTTCAGATGCATATTCAATGGATGTACTAGCGTTAGGGACCTGACCTTTTTTTTAGGACAAGATTGCACACCCCAGCTCCAGAGAATACGATATGAGAATAGCCACCCGGATTTAAACCTTTAACATGCGAGCGGAGGTTTCACTTCAGTTTCTGAAACTGTTCCCTCGCTCTCTGGCACACAAAGAACATTTAAAAAAATCTACTGCAGTCAGTGTCTGACTCTGCATGAACATTAACGGTAGCAGAAGGAGCACTTCTTTATCTGGAAAATGGGCAGGGCAGGGGAGAACAACAAGCCCCGCCCTAACAGGACCATAACAGGCTCCACCCCTAGGGCTCCCTGCAAATGACATCATACTAAGGTTGGGGGGGGGGGGGGGGGGGGGGGGGGGGGGGGGGGGGGGGGGGTAGAGACATCCAGCACGTGTGTGACCGCGGGGGTCAAATCGTTTGGCCCACTTAGGGAGAGACAGGAGTCCCCCTCGACCCCTGACCCCTGACCCTTGGGTCTCGTAATCCTCACAGCCAATTAATCAGCAGACCCACAGGAGTCACCCCCCCCCCCCCCCCCCCCCACAACACCCACCACCCCCCACACACACACCCCCCCTGGGCTTCTGAGTAATACCTATTTAGTGGTTTATCACACAGGGTGTGTGTGTGTGTATGTGTGTGTGAGAGAGAAAGTGAGTGTACATGTGTGTATTGCATGCATGTGTGTGTATGTATCCACACACATGTGTTTGTGTGCGGATGTGTGTGTGTACATATACAGCGCAATTCACTGTCTCATTACCATCAGTGAGTCTTTGTTAGCTGATGGTTGTAACACAGAAGGCCTGTTTTCAGGACACAGTGCATTTGACATCCTTTTATTCACAGCACACTGAAGAGCAGTGCAGGGCCGTCTGCCAGAAAACACTGCGCACGTGACATCGCTCTGCGCTGCTGCGTTAGCATTAGCACTGTGCGCTGCTGCATTAGCATTAGCACTGTGCGCTGCTGCATTAGCATTAGCACTGCGCGCTGCTGCGTTAGCATTAGCACTGCGCGCTGCTGCGTTAGCATTAGCACTGCGCGCAGCTGCGTTAGCATTAGCACTGCGCGCTGCTGCGTTAGCATTAGCACTGCGCGCTGCTGCGTTAGCATTAGCACTGCGCGCAGCTGCGTTAGCATTAGCACTGCGCGCTGCTGCGTTAGCATTAGCACTGCGCGCAGCTGCGTTAGCATTAGCACTGCGCGCTGCTGCGTTAGCATTAGCACTGCGCGCAGCTGCGTTAGCATTAGCACTGCGCGCTGCTGCGTTAGCATTAGCACTGTGCGCTGCTGCGTTAGCATTAGCAACGAGTCGAGCACACGCCTCCCATTAATGAACATAAATCACACAGAGAGCTGGATATTTACTCAAGTGCTTCAGGGTGTGCGTCTGGCTTCAATGCTGCAAGGGCAACCAACCTCCCCCCCCCCCTACCCCCCCTCCCCATCACCTACCCTGGCCCTGCCCCCCCCCCCCCTCACTCAGCACCAGGCCTGATGCTTTCCCATGATGCTCGGCGTCAAGGCCGCTCTCTGCTGCTGCCCCCCCCCCCCTCCCCCCAACCGTACTGCCACCGCCTCGCTCTTGGGAAAGGCTGCCGGGATCTCAGACCCCCCCCCCCCCCCCCCCCCTCACTGCCCCCCCCCCCCCTCCCCACTGCCCCCCCAGGCACAGTGCGTCTATTTGCAGCGGTCCTGAGGGACTGGGGGCGAGCCCAGGGAGCCGTTTGGGGGTTTCTCACAGAACGGCTCGTCTCCTACAGCCTCTGTAAATAATCTCACGGCCCTTTTCCTTTTTTTCCCCCCATCCTGTCCCACCTTCTTTTTCTCATGCAGTTCTTTTTCCCCCACTTTCTAAATCAGCGCGTTACGCAATGCGCTGTGAAAACACAGAGAAGCTAACGGAGATTCAGCTCGGCCTGCGATGAGCAGGCCTTAACCTGCACAAACAAACATGGCGGATTTGGGCATTTCAACAGGCCGCCAGAGGAGCCGCTCATCCCTCCGAGCAGCCACAGGAACGCTGGAGCACTGGCCTGCTTTCGGGACGTCCCGGTCTGAACTCCGTTTCAGCAGAAAAGGGAGAGAAATTGGAGGTATGGAGAGGCGGGGGAGTGAAAAGAAAGAAAATCAGAAAAGGTAGAGAGATGGAGAGGTGGAGACGTGGAGATGTGAAGATCCGGAGGTGGACGGGTATGAAGGTAGAGAGACACAGGAGAAGAAATGTAGAGGGAAAGGATTAGGTCTCTGCCTGGGTGGGCAGATGGAGTGAAGGAGAGGTAGAGATGGAGAGGTGGACAGCTGGAGCAATGGTGAGATGGAGTGATGTACAGATAGAGAGGGAGAGGTGGAGCACGCACGCACGCACACACCATGGGGGAGGGGGGGGGGGGAGACGGCTGAGCAAACACCAGCATAATGACTCACCCCCGGAAACGTTCCCTAACCACACATCAGACACATTACCACACACACACACACACACACACACACACACACACACACGCATACACACACAATGCCCCCGCCGTCCTGCTGTCGCTCTGGAGTCTACAGGCCAGGCGGCCCCTGGAAACCATTCTCTCTGTCCTCATTCTCTTACTCCATGAGCTCCTGCTGCTGTGGGCTGCAGTTCTGGCACTTTGCCACTAGGGGGTACCAAATCCCCATGAAGATGTGATTGACTTAAAAATGATGAACCTAATACAACCGTTATGAATAACACCATGAATTTCACACGCAAACAGCTGCTGCAAGACAACCAAAAGAGCAAAAAACAAACATGACACAGTTCAGGACACAAATCCTACACAAACATGACACAGGTAAGGCCCAAATCCCACAAAAACATGACACAGGTAGCGCAGGTAGCATAGGTAGCGCAGATAGCACAGGTAGCCCTGTTAGCACAGGTAGCGCAGGTAACCCTGTTAGCGCAGGTAGCACAGGTAGCCCTGTTGGCACAGGTAGCGCAGGTAGCACAGGTAACCCTGTTAGCACAGGTAGCGCAGGTAAAGCCGGAACGGATCCTCACCGGAAGCAGACGGCGTGCCAGTCGGCGTTGAGGGCCTGGAGGTACTGATCATCGTAGATCCTCAGCCTGCACCCGGAACACACCGGCAACCGCCCATCAGCTGAAACACAACCACACACACACAGGGGGCGTTAGACATCAGCTGCAATACACCAATCCACACACAGAGGGCATTAGGCAATCGCCCATCAGCTGCAATACACCAATCCATACACAGGGGGCGTTAGACAACCGCCCATCAGCTCCAATACAGTCACACATACACAAGGGGGCTTTAGATATTAGCTGCAATACAGCCAGTCCAATTAAAGCTGACATTAATCTAATTAATTATACATTATCGTGCAATGTCCGCTGGAAATAAACTGAGTATCTTTAAACCGTTATATTTTTTAGTCTTTCTCCCCTCCTCTTCCGCTTTTCTCCCTAAATGCTCCCCCTTGCCTGTTCAGGGAACACCAAAAGCAGGATATTGATTAAATGGGAACACGTGACTCAGGTATGTGAGCAGCTCGATACCTTGCACCTGACCTTGCATTTGCTCAACCGTCGCAAGGTCACTTCACTCGGAACGTTTAAACCGAATTGGAACTTTGCGTCAGTTGCTTTGGGAGCAGATTGTACTACAGTAGTGCTAAGAGTACAGCTCGTGCCTCTGAACTGCCTCTCTCCATAACGGATGGAAGCTGGACCGATTCTCCTCAGTCGGTGCCAAAAAGGCAGGCAGCCAATCAGGGAAAGTGAAAGCAATACACTCAGGACTCTATTCACCTTACGGCTCAGCTCTTCTCTCGTTCACGCTTCAGCTGAAACACCCGCGTTTCATTCAGCGATCTTTCCGCGCGTCAGAAAACAGAACCTTTTCCCTTCTCGCAGTCAAACATGACAAACGAAAAGAAAATAAACAAATAAAATGACAAAACATACAAAACAAAACAAAAAAATGCGCATAGTTTGTCATTGTTGTGTCCTATGTTTGCCACTCCGGGACGATTCACTCGTACTGTCGATATTGCATCCGTTCCAGACAGAAAGCAAAATAATCGATAGTAAATCTCCATTCGGCTGAGCGTTTTAAATTATGCACAATGATTAGCGACCATCACAATATCGATAAGACAATATTCTATATTTCCGTGGAGACTGACTTGCCAAAATCGTTATCTTTACTTTCCTACCCCTCTGGTCTATGTGCTGTGCATGTCATTAAGTAAAAACAGCACACATTTAACGCACTAACACTGAAATAAATGAACGATGTCATAACATGCTTATTTTCCCACAATGTCATAGCCAGCGAAAGGACTGCTTCATCGCCACGAGCAAAACAATGTCATTTTGTGCTGTCCTGCCAGGGCAGACCCCTGCTGGGTTTGGAATGTGCAGCTATTTCTTCGGAACTGTCAGGGAGCAACGGGGCGATTTTCCTCTGCGTGACCACGAAGGAAATCAAACTAGTTTGATAATTAGCTGCATTGTGTGTGTACCCTCAGAGTTTTCAGACAGAAAAAAGTATGTTGTTGTGCTAGTAGCAGCCTGGCTTCACGCTGGCTGCTCCGCGTCCCTCCTCCCTATCCTGTTTTCGCAGATGTTATTGCCGAGACCGCAGCCTGCGCCTTTATCCCCTGCTCGGCGCGCGCTTATTAGGAGCAGCCGCCTGGGTACGCCGCGTGCCTCCGTTTAACAGACAACCACACCTCCGGCATCCGACCCCGCCACCGCACCTGCCCGACTCACCTTCCTCATCTCCCATGCGTTCGTCCTTCCACGTGCAGCAGAACAGCATCAACCTCATTCACCCAACCGGCCAGCAGCTCCGTCGAGAGCTCGCGACAGTTTTTTTCTTTTTCAGGGAGAAAACTCTTGATAATCGCCACTGCCCCCGTATCCGCAGCTCGTCTCCGCACTGAAGTCAGCGAAAGCTGGAGGTGGAGGGGGGAGGGATGCGGGGCTATGGGAAAACACAGCGCGCAGTGCTGACTAGCGGAGAAGAGGAAAAAAAGCTCGCTGGTGGCCGACCGAGAGGAATCCCTGGAAACTGAATGGAAAGAATTTGCCTGCGCAATAAAAGTGGGAGGCGCGCGCTCGTGAGCGACAATGCCGGCAACGCAGGCTATAGGATCTGCGCTTTCCTGTGGATTTGTGTTAGCATCGACTGTACGGCAGAATCAGAGCAAACAGTGTCACATTTTAATGTGTGTAAATTCAGTACATTTTGAATGTCTATTGTACATCAGCTTAAGGAGTTTTATATGTAAGTTTATTTCAATTCATTGAAATATTGTACATTCTTTAAATACAACATGACAGAGTAATTTCACTAATTTAACAAGACATCACCCAGTTATTTTACTACTCAATATGTCCAAAATACAGGAAACGTCATTCATGTGTAAAAACGTTTAATGCAATAGGCTTATTTGTGGTAGCCTATAAGCCTAAGGACTGAATAAAAATGAATGTGTGTATGTAGCCTAACACGAGTAAAAGAAAAAAAATTGACAGCACACACATTTCAGGAGAAATATTTCGATTTATAACTTTTATTTACTGAAATTGTTACAAAATCGGGGATTTCCCCCGTACGTATTGGATTGTGCATCATGAAAACTAAGCATTGCTCCACATCTTTTAAACAATACAAACCGTCCCCCCGCGCATTAAGACAAAGAGACTGTTGGAATACAGCAAAAGAGAAACAATGTAACAGGAGCAAAGACGGCTCGTTTTCATCTGCGGTAAACACGGCCTCCTGCACGCGCTGTCACGGCGTACAGAGCCTACACAACACAGTAAGCAATGATTTTTTAGGTGTTTAAACAGCACCGACGGTTCCAGAACACAATCAGAACCGGGACGTTGGGGGGGGGGGGCACATCACAATCAGCCACCTCAGCATAATAAATACTGCTGAGGAGAAAGGTACACAAAATAGAATAAAATAAAAACTTTTTAATCAGTGCCCCACAATAAGCCCGAATGTATCAGCAATGGCAAAGGAAGATCATCTTATTTCATAACTTACAATGATCGTCCGAGGATTAACAAGCACAGTTCATAATGATGAGAGGAGCAAGAACTTTAACCTGGAAGCTTAGAAGCAAATTGGTTTTGACTTTTCATAGCTGCTCAGATATGGGCCCACACGCAAGAACCGAGAGGCTTGTGTAAGTGGGGACCCAACCTGTAGCCATGCATCACCCTGGATGCCAAATATTCTGTTCACAAAATAAAGTGTATGGCATACATGGTAACAGTAAACAAGCATAAAAATACAAAAACAAAACCCCAAAAAAAAAAAAAAACAACAAAAAAAACCAAGTTAAAGATGCTGTAAGCTATTATTCTTTCATTGCCTTAAAATGTCTGTGAAAGTTGCTGGTAACCCTGTTCCTACCTGCAACACTCCTTATGCTTATTTATATTTTTTTTTTTTCGACAGATCTCTGAAATAGTGCAGATTGTTGTTGGCCTGCGCTAAAGAGCAACCGTTAAAATGCCCCGAGTCCATCAACACCCCTAACCACAGAGTAAAATGTTCAGTGTTAAATCAGCTCTTACACTGGTCCCTACTGGACTCATATGCACTCTGTTAGTTAAATTAAGACTGGATATTTCACTGGCACTGAAGAGCTTGAGCTTCATCACAAACTGGGCGCATGCGGTTTGACCAAGCAGACCTCCTGCCCAAAACGTCACAGAATATGAACGTTATTCAACGTCCTGTTCCGGACATTAAACACGTTTCAAAATGTGGCACAGAGACCAGTATGGACAATGGGGGACTGACAAACAGGGAGCATTTAACAAATTCAGTGAGTGCCTTAGTTAAAAAAAGCAAAAAAAACAAGAACATGTGATGCAGGCAGAATCAATGTTTTTATGAAAATAAATGTGCCATGCAGTGCACACAAATCATTGACTACAAAAAACACTATCTTCTCATATTTTATTTTTGGCTTTCATGATTTTAAACGCAGTAAAAATTTATTTGAAAACCTTAAGATTTCAGTGACAGATGTACAGTACAAAATGTAAAAACAAATGATTTTGTAAATAAGAAATGTACATTCTCCAGATCATGCAATAGCACCAAAATTTCTTGAGGTCACTTCATTTTCGGGGCCGTTCACTTCCGCCGTCTGCCGCAGTACTTGCCTTGACATCCGGCGCCCCCTAGTGGACAAACGTAAATAGTGTTACTGTCACTACTGCGGTAAATCTGGAGGACGCGGGTGCACGCAGACCCTTTAAAGGCATGGCAAATATGTGATTAGGATATTCGTAACTGAACGTTCTAATACTGATGTCACAATCACTACTGAAAACAATGCAGTTCTAGAACACTGAAATAGAATTTAGAAGATTAAAAAAACTGTATATAAACAGAACTGTATAAATGGTATTTGCTTACTTGTAAAAAAAAAACCAGTTTCACTGGCACACTGGCACTCTCTGTTACACAGTACAGGAAGTGAGCTGGCAGTCAGGCACCCTCACAGGTGAATAAAACATCTTACCTCTGCTGCCTCCTCCACCCAGGAAGGCTTGGAGAGCAGCGTACTTGGCTGCTTTAGCTGAAACAAGAGGGAGGGAGTAAATGTGTGAGTAAAGGAGAGAGCAAGAGAGAGATAGAGAGCAGAGAGAGAGTGTGTGTGTGTGTGTGTGTGTGTGTTTAGGGAGATGGCAGTTCAATTTGGGGCTAAGCTTGTCTGACTCAAGTTCAGGAGACCTTCCGCGCGATAAATCAATGCGGTTCCATTAACATGCGACTCTCAATCCGCTGCGCTCGCGCGAATAACGGAACAGATGGAGCCGAACGAGGCCGCGGCCCTGCAGGGGCGCCTAAGGTCTCCCCCGCCACGAGAGATAAAGAAATGCGAAGCTGGTAGAATGTGCGGGATTTAACGGCGTGCTGCAGCTGCATCAGCGCCAAAAGGAGAGAAGCGCGCCCGCGTGCATTCCAGCTGTGCACGGTTTAGGCGAATTAGTTAATTAAACCAGGAGCCGTTCATTACATTACATTACATTACAGACATTTGGCAGACGCTCTTATCCAGAGCGACGTACAACAATGTGTATAACCATAACCAGGAACAAGTATTACGAAAACCCTAGAGAGAAGTACCGGTCCAAGTGCAGCGAACAACCGCATAGTTCAACTTGGACCCGTTCGCTCGGAAATAAACAAATTACTTCTAAATCTCGAATTCGGTCGTGTGTGTGTGCGTGTGTGCGTGTTTGTGTGTGTGTGCGTGTGTGCGTGCGTGCAAGAGAGATAGTTTCCCTTGTCGTGACTGCGAAACATCTGCTCGTTATTTCTTATTTCACCGAGACACGAAAGCGGGAAATTGGGGTAATTGCAAACAACAATAAAAAAATATTACCTCCCGTCGACAGGAAGTAGAAAGTGTCGGAGCCACAGCACGGGCGCATGAAAAATACATGCACATGCGCCGCGTGATCTTACATCATTAATGACATTTACAGCTGCTCTGGCGTGTAACAGAACCCTCGAGCCGACATTTTACATCTTCGCACATTCCTTTCTGTTTTTTAGTGTTTGAAGGTTACTAATTAGTAGACCTGACTTTACTGGACACATGTGAACGGTAAACCTGAATCTATAGGGTCTCTATGTGAGCGGTAAACCTGGGTTTATCGGGCAGTGGCTATTAGTTTAAGGTTTAACGAGTTGAAGGAAAAATAGAATGTTTCAAATAAAAGTCAGTGATAGACAGCTGAATGTAGCCCCGTCCATTATGCGGTTGATAAAACGACACTCTCCTGTCAGCTGTCTCCCGCGCACTGCTCTCTAGCAGTATGGCAGGATCATTAGCGCGTGGCAGCTGCTCCTATTTGTTCAGGTTTGAGTGCCACAATGCTGATAAGTGATCCTCATATTTCCCTGGTGAAAGTCCCACAGATCGTTCTCCATATTCTGTGAGGAAGCTATGATCTGATCTTTTTTTAAATTTAACCTTTGTTTAACCAGGTTAGTCTCACTGAGATTAGAAATCTCTTTTTCCAGACAGACCTGGCCAAGAAAGCAGCAAATCTGATGTGATTCATCTGATGTGATAGAGAGAGAGAGAGAGAGAGACAGAAAGAGAGTGATCCACCACACATACACATACTCACACACACAATATGCACTACATACTTAGACACACAGATGTACACGACACACAGACACACTTGAGGGGGACATGGGAGGTGCGTTGGATATACTACACCTCCATAGGCTTGTGGGTATCCACCAAAGCCCAGTATACTGCCCCCTGCAGGAGGAGACCAGCACATACAGTCACCTACTGCACATCACACAGGAGTCAGCAGTGTGTGCGTGTCCGTGTGTATGTACCAGTGTGCGAGTGTATGTGCGCGTGTATAAGCGTGAGTGTGTGTGTCTGTGTGTGTGAGAGAGTGCTGTGTGTGTGTGCGTCTGTGTGTGTGAGAGAGTGCTGTGCGTGTGTGTGTGTGTGAGAGAGAGTGCGGTGTGTGTGTGTGTGTGTGTGAGAGAGAATGCGTGTGTGTGTGTGTGTGTGTGTGTGTGTGTGTGTTAGAGAGAGTGCGGTGTGTGTGTGAGAGAGAGAGAGAGAGTGCAGTGTGTGTGTGCGTCTGTGTCACCTCACCTTGCTGATATCCTGCACCCAAAAAACCATACCCTGTTACCCAGGTGATGGTGTGGTGGAGGGGAGGTAAAGAGGGAAGTGGAGAGCAGGAGAGCAGTCAGGTTTGATTGAGACACACAGGCGTTTTAAATGATTCTGCATGCGTGGGAAAGGTGTCCCTGTGTGCCCTCATACTGCACCTGCTTTAGAGGGCTTCCCTGCTCCTGTTCCCACACCTGGATACGCTCCACCTGAAAAGCAGGAGAGCACCGGACCGGGTTCACACAGTCCCATCCACACCGAAGCTCTTCCAGTCCAGGTTTTCATTCCAGCTATGCATCAAAATGGAAAAGGTCCAAATCATAAAGATGGAGGAGTCATACTATACCTCCACCAGGCAGGCCTCCAGCACCAGGAACAAGGCCAGCTCCGCCCACTCCTCCTGGCCCGACTCCGCCCACTCCTCCTGGTCCAACTCCACCCACTCCTCCTGGCCCGACTCCGCCCGCTCCTCCTGGCCAAACTCCACCTGCTCCTCCTGGTCCGACTCCTCCCACTCCTCCTGGCCAAACTCCACCTGCTCCTCCTGGTCCAACTCCACCCACTCCTCCTGGTCTGACTCCACCCACTCCTCCAACTCCGCCCACTCCCCCTGGTCCGACTCCACCCACCCCTCCAGCACCTAAAATACAAACACAGAGATCAAAGAGAATTGTAAATATTTGACCTGAAAAAAAAAAAAAAAGGTCTTTGCCAAATCTAAGCACTTTTCTCAGCTTTGGATTGTTTCGGATCCCACGTGTAAAACCCAAACACTTTCGTAACTTTGGATTTTTCCATATTCTGAGTTTAAGTGCTATCGAGGTTATCTCCGACCCCAGTAACACCCTGTTCAGAGCACTGGGGGGGGGGGCTCATGTTAATGCCCCAGCGAGGCATGAGTAATCAAAGGCGGCCATTTTAATAAACTGCCACTGCATCTCTGTTCATACTGCACCTGGTTTAGGAGGCTTTCCTGCTCCCAGTCCAACACCTGGATACCAAAAACCTGAATAGTGATGATAATAACGATAAAGCATATTCTTAATAATACATTGCGACTCTCTTTGAAGGTGTTCCATTGTCACACACTGCCATCAATAAAGGGAGCTTTATTTATATTTAGGCAACCAATCAGGTGCGGCCGTGATGTGGATCCGATCCAAGGTTAATGAATCATGAGTTACCATGACGCCACAAAAAAAACACATTCTCCATTTTACCTATACCACACATACACCATTGACTCTATCACACCTACACACCACACACTGTTGCTTCCTTCACTCACATTGTGTATCGAATATAAATATTACACACCTTTACACTGTTATCCCATACCATAATACTACCGTATACTATACCACACATGCGTGCTACAAACTGTGTGCCCCAGGACACTACATATCGCCTATACCACACATACACTAGCGCAGATCATGCAGTACACCATATCACACACAACTATAACACCTGACACAAGCACATTTACACAAAAGCACCCATACCACACACACACATGTGCACATACACACATATACATTTAGAACACAGCTTCTGTGCCACAGACATGCACTAGAACATACCGAAGAAGCACAATACAGACATAGAGAGACGGTACTATACCTCCACCGACTCCTCCAGGTCCAACTCCACCCACTCCTCCAGGCCAAACTCCGCCCACTCCTCCAGGTCCAACTCCGCCCACTCCTCCTGGTCTAACACCTCCCACTCCTCCAACTCCGCCCACTCCTCCAGGTCCAACTCCACCCGCTCCTCCAGGTCCAACTCCACCGCTCCTCCTGGCCAAACTCCACCCACTCCTCCAGGTCCAACTCCACCCACTCCTCCAACTCCACCTACTCCTCCTGGTCTAACCCCTCCCACTCCTCCAACTCCACCCACTCCTCCATAACCTGAAGAATACAAGACAAGAACATGGTGAAGAACGTGTGTGTGCTACAGGGCTGGTTAAATATATGGACTTATTTAATGCTAATATGGTGTAACAAATGAATGCACAGATAATATGATGTTAATATGCTCCCACACTGTAGGCCAGAGTGTCTGTCTGCAGTCATACTCTACCTGGCTTAGGAGGTTTTCCTGGATACTTCACACCTGAATAATAAAAGAATGCACATTGTTATGACTGTCAATGACAGAAATCTGAGACTTGAGCGGCTATGCAGAAGATGGAGGGATCATACTATACCTCCGCCCACTCCTCCTGGTCCAACTCCGCCCACTCCTCCTGGTCCAACTCCGCCCACTCCTCCTGGTCCAACTCCTCCTGGCCCAACTCCGCCTACACCTCCTGGCCAAACTCCACCCACTCCTCCTGGTCCAACTCCACCTGGTCCAACTCCGCCCGCTCCTCCTGGCCAAACTCCACCCACTCCTCCTGGTCCAACTCCACCTGGTCCAACTCCGCCCGCTCCTCCTGGCCAAACTCCACCCACTCCTCCTGGTCCAACTCCACCTGGTCCAACTCCGCCTACTCCTCCTGGCCAAACTCCACCCACTCCTCCTGGTCCAACTCCACCTGGTCCAACTCCGCCTACTCCTCCTGGTCCAACTCCTCCTGGCCAAACTCCACCCACTCCTCCTGGCCCAACTCCGCCCACTCCTCCTCCTGGTCTGACTCCACCCACTCCCCCAGCCACTGCTCCTGGCCCAACTCCGCCTGCTCCTCCAACTCCACCTACTCCTCCGTAACCTGAAATGTGCAGAACACAAGAGTGACTAATCACATTATTACAGAATACTCTTATCTAAATAAAACTTTAATAATGTGTAGAGCAGAGCACCTGTGTACAGTCAGTACTGTACCTGGTTTTGGTGGTTTCCCTGGATACTTTCGACCTGAGAAAGATCAGTAAGTATATTTTAATCAATCACCCTTCTTCAAAATCAGATTCACACAGCATGATTCTAAGAGATGTGTCTGTGCCTTTAAGGATAAATGTGCTACCCATCGACTGCTATCTGTAAAACAACAGGAAATCTAGAAGGGGGCAAGTACTTTTAAACATAACATAATATAATGATGCGAACAGGCCATTCAGCCCAACAATGCTCGCCATTTTCCTAACTAAATGAGTGCTCTGATTACCCGCAGACTAAGTAGTATCTAACACTGTATCAAGCCTAGTCTTGAAAATCCCCAGAGTTTCTGCCTCTACTATGTGACCTGGCAGGCTATTCCACACATTGACTACTCTCTGCATGAAATAATTCTTCCTAATGTCTGTATGGATTGGAATCTACCTTTTGTTAATTTCCATTTATATCCCCTCGTTCTACTAACAGAACTCAAGCTGAAGAATCTCCTGTAATTCACTTTGTTGATCCCCTTTATGAATTTGAAAGTCTCAATCAAATCACCCCTGAGTCTCCTCTTACTAAGCTTGAAGAGGTTAAGCAAGTTTTTCCTCATAGCTTTTATCTTTCATACCAGGAATCAAATTTGTTGCTCTTCTTTGAACTTTATCTTTCTTCTAGCACGGTCCTCAGAACTGCACACAATACTCCAAGTGTGGTCTAACAAATATATTGCATGAGATAAGTATAACTTCCCTGGATTTATACTCAATACTTTTGGCTATATATCCCAGCATCCTGTTGGCCTTTTTTTACTGCTACAGCACAGTGCCTAGAACCAGAAAGGCCTTGATCAACTATTACTCCCAAGTCTTTTTCAAACTGAGCACAATATGGTCCAATTTTGTTCCTCCCATAAAGTTTTTATTATACACATTCAGAACTTTACATTTGGTTATATTAAATTTCATTTTCTAAGTTTCCGCCCACTTCTGGATTTTATTTAAGTCATCTTGGATTACTTTAGCAGCTTCCAAACTATTAGCTAGGCCTCTCAGTTTTGTATCATCGGCAAATTTGACTAATGTACTTTCTATGTCCCAGTCAAAGTCATTGATATAAATGAGAATGAGCAGTGGTCCCAGCACTGACCCTTGTGGGACTCCACTTCTAACAGCTCAGATAATATTCCTCCTACTACTCTTTGTGTTCTACCCTGTTAGCAGTTTCGAATCCACTCTGAAATATGTCCTCTAATTCCTACTGACTTAATTTTACTAATAAGTCTCTTATGTAGTACCTCATAAAATGCCTTTTCGAAATCTGAGTAGATAATACAATACGCATTGTTATAATCAAAACACTTGGTAGCTTCTTCAAAGAATGCTAGAAGGTTTGTCAGACATGACCTTCCCTTACGAAAACCATGCTGGCTATCCCTTAGGATGTTGCTATTTTCAAGAAATATTTTCATGGCACTGTATACAGAAGATGGAGGGGTGTACTATACCTCCACCAGGAACAAGGCCAGCTCCACCCACTCCTCCTGGTCCAACACCGCCCGCTCCACCAGGTCCAACTCCACCCACTCCTCCTGGTCCAACTCCACCCGCTCCTCCTGGTCCAACTCCACCCGCTCCTCCTGGCCACACTCCGCCTGCTCCTCCTGGTCCAACTCCTCCTGGTCCAACTCCGCCCACTCCACCAGGCCAAACTCCACCCGCTCCTCCAGGCCAAACTCCGCCCACTCCTCCTGGTCCAACTCCACCCACTCCTCCTGGTCCAACTCCGCCCACTCCACCAGGCCAAACTCCACCTGCTCCACCAGGCCAAACTCCGCCCACTCCTCCTGGTCCAACTCCGCCCACTCCTCCTGGTCCAACTCCGCCCACCCCACCAGGCCAAACTCCTCCCACTCCTCCTGGTCCAACTCCACCCGCTCCTCCTGGTCCAACTCCTCCCACTCCCCCTGGTCTAACCCCGCCCACTCCTCCAATTCCTGTCACTCCTCCATAACCTGAAGAATAGAAGACAAGAACATGGTGAAGAACATGTGTGTGCAACAGGGCTGGTTAAATATATGGATTTTAAATTAATGTAACAAGTGAATGCACAGATAATATTATATTAATATGCTCCCACACTGTAGGCCAGACTGTCTGTTTGCAGTCATACTCTACCTGGCTTAGGAGGCTTTCCTGGATGCTTCACACCTGAAAAACAGCAATAACTCAATGTCATCCATACGGTCTGCATGGAGGGGACAGGTCTTGGGCAGTAATAGAACAACCCGAAGGCAGGTGGCCATCAGGTGTTGTAATAAATGAATCAGAGGATGTCAGGATCAGTTGTCTGTGATTTGAGAATTAGCCAGTAGAGATGTCACTGTCTCCTTGGAAACATTCTATCCTACTGCTTTTCAAACTTGACATTCAGTATTTAGAATTTTCAACTCTGAATCACAAAACAAACAGACATACAGGTACTGTTATGAGAATAGTGTTATGTTAAAAACAATGTGAAAAATATGGTTCAAGAAACAAAAATGTAACAGTTCCTTTCAAAACGTTTCTTAAAGGTTGAGTGTAATTCACAGAGTGGGATTAATATCTTCTTATTTTCATAACAAGCTGGATTTATAGCATGAGACTGAAGCAGTTACACAGAAGATGGAGAGATCATACTATACCTCCACCAGGCAGGCCTCCAGCTCCGCCCACTCCACCAGGTCCAACTCCGCCTACTCCTCCTGGTCCAACTCCTCCTGGTCTAACTCCGCCCACTCCCCTGGCCCAACTCCGCCTGCTCCTCCTGGCCAAACTCCACCTACCCCCCCTGGCCCAACTCCACCCACTCCTCCAGGCCAGACTCCGCCCACTCCTCCTGGTCCAACTCCCCCTGGCCCAACTCCGCCTGCTCCTCCTGGCCAAACTCCGCCCACTCCTCCGGGTCCAACTCCACCCACTCCTCCTGGTCCAACTCCTCCTGGTCTTACTCCGCTCACTCCCCCTGGCCAAACTCCACCTACTCCTCCTGGCCCAACTCCACCCACTCCTCCAGGTCCAACTCCACCTACCCCACCTGGTCTAACTCCGCCCACTCCTCCAACTGCTCCTACTCCACCAACTCCACCCGCTCCGTAACCTGAAGTAAACAGGACAAGAACACTGAGAGTCAAATAAAACGTTGTTCACAGAACTGTAGCATATGTTTTTCTTGTTTACGTTTGGTAATGATTTAATCTGCTGTAAATGCCAGATAATACAGTGTGGAGCAGAGTGTCTGTTTTCAATTGTAATGTACCTGGTTTAGGAGGCTTTCCTGGGTACTTTTGACCCACTCCCCCAGGCCCGACTCCACCCACTCCTCCTGGCCTGACACCACCCACTCCTCCTGGTCCAACTCCGCCCACTCCTCCTGGTCCAACTCCTCCCGCTCCTCCAGGCCAGACTCCGCCCACTCCTCCTGGTCCAACTCCTCCCGCTCCTCCAGGCCAGACTCCGCCCACTCCTCCTGGCCTGACACCACCCACTCCTCCTGGTCCAACTCCGCCCACTCCCCCTGGGCCAACTCCGCCCACTCCTCCTGGGCCAACTCCGCCCACTCCTACAATAGCCAGATACAGCAAAAAATTTTGTCACAAATGTACAATAAAAATCTAACAAGTATTTGTAAAGACATATTTCATATGTATTTTCGTAATATTACAATTACTATTTAATACTATTTAATACATTACTGCAGATTATTGTGCATTATTTAAAAGTATTGGTCCACACAGGGAGACAATGTGAAAATGTGGACCAATAATTATAATTATCTTCCAGTGGGGAGAAAACCCTCAAATGGTGGTGAGAAAAAACTCCCCGATGGGAAGAAATCTTGAGAGTAACCCGGCTATAGAGGGGGAGGCCCTCCTCCACTGGCCGGCCTGGTGTCAAGTAGCGGAAGAATGGAATGTAACAGAAATGCTATAAGGGATTTATCACAGCGAATAAAATGAAGTGGGTTAAGCAGGTAACAGCTGAAGGAACGCTAGCAGGAATAACAGAAGATAAGGTGGAGGGTTCTGAGTGGAGTTGTGATGGGGGGGGCGGGGGGGGGGGGGGGCACCTGGAGTCTTCAGGGGCTTGGCAGCCGGCAGCAGCCCCCCCACCCCCAGCCGCTCCAACCGAGGCCACCGCCCCGGCGCCGGGCCCAGCCCCGACGTCGCCGCGTCCGGCCCCCACCCCGGCCACGGACCCAGAGCCCGGCCCGCCCCCGGCCGGACCGACGCCGGCTCCAGAACCGACTCCACCGAAGTACGGACCTGAGAGGAGCGGGAGAAACGCGTGAACACGTCTGGACCCGCCTCGTTCGCACAGTCAGTTATCGGCACTTCACACACACTGGACAGGAGGTACACGTCACACATGGAAATTTACAGCCCAGTTAAAATGGAATCTGGAAGTCTTGAGCATGGTTGGGGGTGTAAACGAACAAATATCTTCTAAATCAAACGCACTTTGATCCTCTGCATGTTGCATTTTGAACGCTGTGCATATTTAATGCAAGGGTCATTTCTCGGTGCATAAATATGAAGATGAATGTTTATCTCAGCTCTTACCACCATAGCCAGTGATTGGGAGTCCACCTGTACCCGCAGGACCTGCAGGAGGAACGGGCCAATCAGAACAGGGACCCATTATTATTATTATTATTATTATTATTATTATTATTATTATTAGTTGATGCACTGTGTTTAATCATGGCCCACCTGTGCCTGTTGGTCTGGGTGCAACGCCACCAGTGCCAATTCCAATTCCGACTCCAACTCCACCAGCTGGGCCAACGCCAACACCGACACCAGAACCTGTACCAACACCAGTACCAAAGCCTACACCAGTACCAGCGCCAGCACCACTGCCTACACCAACCCCCAAACCAAAACCTGCTGAACAAACCAGAACCAGCCATTACCAGGAGGCTCAGTGCACCTCACCATAGGACGATGGAATATTCTCCCTCCTCTCTGTGCTGCTGGGCTGAAGACTACAGTAATGTTTGGTGTTTGTCGCCACCCTGTGGCGGAAAGGGTGAAACGCATCCCAATTCCACACCATTCGTAATCTGGGTTTGCTTCCTGGTTCGGCCCCAGGGAACGGGAGCATGCACTTTTTATAAACGCTTCAGCCACAAATATTACAGCATTTTAAAATCACTGGTCATCTGGTCATTCAGCAGGGAAAGAACTGTTAACTTACCAGCAGGCTGAGCGCCTGTAGGACCTGAGAGAGGGGGAGGGAGGAGGGAGAGAAAGAGAGGAGGAGAAAAGAGAGAGAGAGAGAGAGAGGAGAGAAAGAGAGAGGGAGAGAGCGAGAGAGAGAGAGGGCGGGAAGGAGAGAGAGAGACAGAAAAGGAGGAAGGGAGAAAGCAGGAGAGAGAGTGAGAGAAAGAGAGAGAGAGGGAGAGAGAAAATATTAAACTGTTGATTTTGTCTTTGTGCTGTTTGTAAGTCATTTACATAAACACATTGACTCTATACAAAGTTCTGTTTGCCTGACTATCAAGTATACAACACACCAAAATCCTCCTCATACTTTGCTATGCCTAAAGCTCCATGTCTTTACCAGCTTGCAGCCATGCAGAACACAAAGCCGTGGCTAACTGAGCTAACAGAGCATTTCAGCCCATTTAGGTCTTGGATAGAAGGCACATGTGCATGCAGACTCTTCAGCTGACGAGTGGCTTAAACCAAACAGTTAAGTGTGGGAGCACATTGAAAACCAGCAAACACTGCAGCCCTCCAGGAGCTCAGTTTGAGACTTGGGCTAAAGAGTCTAAAATGCTGCTTAAACTGGATGAGTGTTGGAACACTGATGAGGTTTTTGCTCTTCAGCTCTGTATCACCTGCTATGGCAACCTCAGCTTACTCTTACTGCAGTGGCTCAGCTCAGAAGGGCAGGCAAGTGACATCATCAGTCAGCGCCGAGACCAGCTCAGAAGAACATTAGGGACAGGCAAGTGACATCATGAATCAGCACCGTGGTCATTTCAAACAAACAATAGGAAGAGGTATGTGACATCATCAATCAGCGCTGTGACCAGCTCAAACAATAGGAAGAGGTATGTGACATCATCAGTCAGTGCTGTGACCAGCTCAAACAATAGGAAGAGATATGTGACATCATCAATCAGCGCTGTGACCAGCTCATACAATAGGAAGAGGTATGTGACATCATCGATCAGGACTGTGACCAGCAAAGAACAGAAGGAAGAGACATGTGACATCATCATTCAGCGCTGTGACCAGCTAAGAGCAGTGAGAAGCAGTGTGTGTGTGTGTGTGTGTGTGTGTGTGTGTGTGTGTGTGTGTGTGAGAGAGAACGAGAGAGAGAGGCAGCACTTACTGCCAGCAGGGGCTGCCATAGCTGTCCCTCCTGTAAAAAAAGGAAATAAAAGAACATGCTCACAATATCTTCAACACAGAATGGTGACATCATCATCCAGCGCTATGAACACAGAACAGTGACATCATCATACAGTGCTCATCATTTAGAGAAACACCTACTTAAAAACTTTCTCATCCAGTGTGCTGAACAAGTGTACTCAATAGTAGGCAAGTGTGCTATTTCGGACACGCCATTGAGATAGCCAGGCTGTATTTCCCTAATGGTGTGTGTCTGTCATCTAACACAGTCACATGTAAAACACATAATCCAAGAAGGAAAACTAAGACTCACCAAGACCTGTTGGAACTGTAAAAAAAAAAAAAGACAAATTGGGTAGAATTAATTATGACTGTATATAATTATGTACATAATATCACATATCTATTGTTTTATAATAATTTGTGTTCTTGATGTGGAAATAGTATTATTGATCATTATATGCAGTAAACCATTACAGTGAGTACTGGTCATTGATTTAAAATTTGATTGCCGAACATTACATCTTGCCAAAGAGAAGAGTTACACTGAAAGAACTTGTGTAAGAGTGAAAACTACTCACTGCTGGGCTGGACAACCCCATTTCCCACTACAAAAATAAAAAATAAAAATAAAAAATCAGCATTTATAATATTAACGGTATAACCAAGATAATAATGATAACTATTATTGTAATTCAAAAATCTAAAACCTACCGTCAGGCAGCAGGATTCCTGAAAGCAGCAGAGGAAGAGCAAAAATAATAAGATATTTTAATGCTCAGAGTGATAGCAGTGATATAGTGCCTTTGGGCAGTGGGCGCAGTGTGAGTGACAGGTCAGGCAATCGAACGTTCTAGAAGGTTCCACCAGCATCATACTCACCTTGGTGACCCCTCGTGCCATCTGCAGTGGAGAGAGAGAGAGAGAGAGAGAGAGAGATACAGAGAGTGAGAGATAGAGATAGAGAGATACAGAGACAGAAAGAGACAGAGAGAGAGAGAGAAAGAGACAAATGTCACACACAGATATCTGCAGGGGAGGGGTGGTTGTGGATGGGGGGGAGGTTTGTGTTCCGTAGTGTTAACACTAAGGAGGGAAACATGAATTCTAATCTACCAGGTGCAGTTACGGGGTTTGATGGAGTTTGACGAGGGGGGGGGGGGGGGGGGGGGGGGGGTTCAGGCAGGGTGGGGGCACCGTGAGTGTAAGGGGCACTGGGGTGCAGGAGGCGGACACGGGTTCGAGTGCAGAGAGCTACGGGGTTAACAGGGACAGACGGACGGGGGAGTCTACAGGACACAGGGATGGGCAGCGTCTCAGGATAAATACACAGAGGAACGTACTGCACAGGCACTGCAGCGGCTCGTCACAGTTACGTTTTCACATTCTAATCGAGGCGCTTGCCGCTCTTTTGATTGGTTGGTACCACTCCGCCATTTTGGCTGACGTTTACAGACGCATCTATCTGGGGAGGTGGTGCTGTACGTCCGTATTCCGGAGCAGAGAGACGCTCTAGCGTGCTTTTGCCCATCCCTGTTTGGCGGTTTCTAACGCGCTGAAGCCGCGGTGGCGTCGGCCGCCCCGGCGCATGCAGAGCCGCGGCATCGCGGCATCGCGGCACAGCGGCACAGCGGCTCTTACTGGACTCCGGGGCGGAGGCGGTTGCAGTAGCGCCCGTCGGTCCTGCCAAAAACACAACAGGTTACAGCCTTCAGCGCCTGTGGCTCCACCAGCACACTGTACCAGTGAGAGCCAGCCGTGCAGCGGGAGCAAGACTCCACACACACACACACTCACACACACACACACACACACACACACACAACACACACACACACACACGCACTACTACACACACTCACACACACACACACACACCACACACACTCACACACACACACACACACACACACACACTCTACACACACACACAAACACACACACTCACACACACTCTACACACTCACACACACACACACACTCACACACACACGCACTACACACACACACACACTCACAGACACATGCACTACACACACACACACACTCTCACACACACACACACACACACTCTACACACACACACACACACACACACGCACTACACACACACACACACACTCTCACACACACACTCACACACACTCTACACACACACACACACACACACACTCTACACACTCACACACACACTCACACGCACTACACACACACACTCACACACACACTCACACACACTCGCACACACACGCACTACACACACACACACACACACTCTCACACACACACATACTCACACACACTCTACACACACACACACACACACACACTCTACACACTCACACGCACTACACACACACACACACACACACACACACACTCACACACACTCACTCACACACACACACACACACACACACACTCACTCTACACACACACACTCACACACACTCACTCACACACACACACACACACACACACACTCACTCTACACACACACACACACACACACTCTACACACACACACACACACACACTCACACACACACTCACACACACACACACACACACACACACACACACACTCACACACACACACACACTCTACACACACACACACACACACTCTACACACACACACACACACACACTCTACACACACACACACACACACACTCACACACACTCACTCACACACACACACACACACACACACACACACACTCTACACACACACACACACACACACACACGCACACACACATATCATACTTTAACACATAAAAGCAGACATTAACATGAGCCCTTTCATAATCGTAGCGAAGCATTAGCGCTGTCACACCAGCAGCCGTTTGTTCTGTAACAGTCACGTACAGTAACTGCCCGTCAGTCCCCTGTGGAGGACAGCAGGAGTTATCTGAGCGGGTGGTTAGGTTTCGACCATGAAAAGCAGAAGCCGCCATTTCCCTAGCGTTAGCCTGAGGCGCGATCGTTCCCCGGCCTGATCCTGGCTTATTTTGGGATGGCGTGCTGGTCAGGGCACCGCGCGTTCTGACAAATATCTTCCTCAGTTTCAACGGCCATTTTGAGTCAACCAAGCAGCCAGCCCTGATTCAGCTCGGTGATGCTGTGCCATGGATGTGAGGGAATTTATTCTGGATTTCCAATCACATTCACATTAAAATCAACATGCTTTTGTGATTGTGTGCAGAATAGCTTGACAAGGCCTGGACATTCATAAGTGTGGTATGTACTCTAAACGTGTAACCTAGCGATGAGTGTTATAGACTGAGAAACCCTCTCCTTCACAGAGCATGGAGGGTCATTGCAGTAACACTGTTTCACCACTAGAGGGTGATAAAGGGCCCATGGAACACTCGCGGTTCTCTAACAGCTCGTTCTTGTTTCAATGACAAATAAACAAGATTCCGATCTCAAAAAAAAAAAAAAAAAAAAAAAAACAGACCCAACGGGACTCTCCATGGTTGCACTCCAGGTGGAAGAGTCAGAAAGAGAAACATGGTTAATTTAAGGACTGAATAGAATCTCTGCATCCCCTTTTTTGTCTTAAGTTTTTTGGAGACACAATTCCCCCATCTATGTGTGTGGGGTACAATTTCCTAAATTCCTACCTGGGATCGGAGTTCCTCCAGGAGCCAGTGTTGGCCCCTTTGCTGCAAAATAAAGAATAAAAAAATTACCATTTGCTATTTACTGTTAAATATACCCTAAAACTAAATAAAAGGCCAATAACATGCCGTGAGCCCCATATTGTTTGGGACAAATACGTTTTTTTTTTCTTGATTTGGCTCTGTACTCTATAGTTTTAGATCTGTAAACAAACAATTCAAATGTGGTTAAAGTGCAGATTTTCAGATTTTATTTAAGGGTATTTCATACATTTTGGTTTCACCACATAGAAATTACAGCACTTTTTATACATAGTCCCCCCACTTCATGGGACCATAATGTTTGGAACAAGTGGCTTGTGATTGTGATTAGTCGGGTGTGTTCAATTGCTTCCTTGGCGAAGGTATAAGAGAGCTTTCAGAATCTAGTCTTGATTCTATGGTTTTGATTGCCTTTGGAGTCTGTTATTGACATTTATTGACCAGAGGTGTGTCAATGAAAACCAAGGAAGCTATTATGAGGCTGAGAAATAAGAAAAAACAGTCAGAGACATAGGCCAAGCCTTAGGCTTACCAAAATCAATGGTTTGGAACATCATTAAGAAGAAAGAGAGCACTGGCAAACTCAGTAACCGTGAAATGCCTGGTAGGCTAAGGAAGACCTCTCCAGTTGATGACCGAAGAATTCTCACCATAATGAAGAAAAACCCCCAAACACCTGTCCGACAGATCAGAAACAATCTTCAGGAGGCAGGCGTGGATGTGTCAGCGACTCCTGAAGACTTCACTAATAGAACTAGAGAGGCCACACTGCAAGTTTTTTTAAAAAGGATCGCCAGGATGCTGGTGGGGTGTTATGGTTTGGGTATGCATGGCTGCCACAGGTACTGGTTCACTTGTCTTCTTTGAATGAATTATGAAGTGTACAGAAGCATCTTATCTGCTCGGGTTCAACCAAATGCCTCCAAACTCATTGGACGGTGGTTCATCCTACAGCAAGACAAAGATCCCAAACATACCTCTAAAGCAACACAGGAGTTCTTCAAAGCCAAAACTGTAAAATTCTTGAGTGGCCAAATCATTTACCAGATCTGAATCCAATTCAACATGCGTTTCATATGCTGCAGAAAAAATAATAAGATAAATAGCCCCCAAAACAAGCAGGAGCTGAAGGTGGCTGAGGTACAGGCCTGGCAGAGCATCCCCAGAGAAGATACTCAGCACCAGGTGATGTCTATGGGTCACAGACTTCAAGCAGTCATTGCATGCAAAGGATACGTGACAAAGTACTAAACATGACTACTTTCATTTATATAACATTAATATGTCCCAAACCATATGGCATCCTGAAATGGGGGTTCCATGTATGAAAACTGCTACAGTACAGAGCCCAATCAAAAAAAAAGTCTTTGTCCCCATTATGGAGCTCACTGTACATCCTAAAAAGCACATTTGAAAAGAGTAAGAGGGAGGTGTGCTGTACCTGGTTTTCCGCTGGGTTCGATGGGCTGTCCTGTACCCCCTGGGGCCAATCCTGTTGCCGTCCCCCCCGGGACACCTCCCGTACCTGGGCGCGGTGTTGCTCCGGGCCACACACCTGCACAGCCAGGTGTAACCAGGTGTAAGCACTGAACATCCTCACCATACACTGCCAGGTGCAACCATGGGCAAGGAGCCAAAGACATCCTCACCATACACTGCCAGGTACAACCATGGGCAAGGAGCCAAAGATATCCTCACCATACACTGCCAGGTACAACCATGGGCAAGGAGCCAAAGATATCCTCACCATACACTGCCAGGTACAACCATGGGCAAGGAGCCAAAGATATCCTCACCATACACTGCCAGGTACAACCATGGGCAAGGAGCCAAAGATATCCTCACCATACACTGCCAGGTACAACCATGGGCAAGGAGCCAAAGATATCCTCACCATACACTGCCAGGTACAACCATGGGCAAGGAGCCAAAGATATCCTCACCATACACTGCCAGGTACAACCATGGGCAAGGAGCCAAAGATATCCTCACCATACACTGCCAGGTACAACCATGGGCAAGGAGCCAAAGATATCCTCACCATACACTGCCAGGTACAACCATGGGCAAGGAGCCAAAGATATCCTCACCATACTGTGGTCTGAATGGGTTTAAAGGTGGCCTTACCTGAAGCACCACCTGCCACACCTGCACCACCACCGGCAGCACCACCTGGGACGCCTACAAGGCCACAGGAGAACATAGGGATGAGAAGCCTTTCAGGTAAAGTCTGTCCTGTGTTACAGCACACGTGAGAACAAGCGGGTGGGGCTACGGCAGGTGAGGGGTTAGATCCTGTTTGAGTAAATGCGCAGGTGTACAGGTGGTCTGGACCTGTGCACTTCCTGTTCAGTGACAGCTGGATTTCACTTTTTTAAATCACCTTGAGGAAGCGGATCACCATTAGCTGATGCTTTCAGAAAGTGGTTAGAGAAGCCCTTGATATAAATTGAAGATGAAAACTTAAATCACAGTGCTCTTTTTATTCCACGTTGCATATGTTTATGCATGATCTGAAACTGAGCAATGCCAAAAGCAGATGCCCAACATTAAATATCCCTACCATATTTAGGAGGTTTGGCTCCACCTCCATACCCTGCAATGAAGAAATGTGAGCCAGTGAAGATACAAGCTGACTGACCTCTCCTAACCCCTGCTTCCCTCTAATAATGTATCAAAAGGGCTTAATGGCTTAAATATTGTAGAACACACAAATAAAAAACCTCAAGATCACATTAGACCTTCCTGAACTTCACATTTCTGAGCAGCAATCTAAAACTTCTGATTACTTCAAAACCGCTTCTAGAATTCCTGACCGAAAATAGAACCCCCAACCAAAGAAGCTGTTGGAACCCCTGACTGAATCAAAGCAGCTTCTAGGACCCCCAACTAAAACAAAGCAACTTCTAGAACTCCTGAATGACTCAACAGGTGTTTCAAAGCCTCTCTGTGAAACCCCAACAGGATGTGCCTCTCTGTGAAACCACAACGGTATGTGCCACTCTGTGAAACCCCACAGGATGTGCCTCTCTGTGAAACCACAACGGGATGTGCCACTCTGTGAAACCCCACAGGATGTGCCTCTCTGTGAAACCACAACGGGATGTGCCACTCTGTGAAACCCCACAGGATGTGCCTCTCTGTGAAACCCCACAGCGTGTGCCTCTCTGTGAACTCCAACTCACCACCGACTCCAGGACCTGGGACAGCGTTGGCTACACCTGGGACTCCTCCAGCTCCACCTAGTACTCCACCCGCACCTGAAGACCAGGCACATTCCAGAACAATGATGCCTTTGGGTGACGGTTTCAGAGTAACAGCAAGATGTCTACCATCCTGCAAGCAAGCAAGTTTATACCCCCAGGAGAAATGTTCATACCATATTTAGGTGGTTTACCCCCAGGTCCATACCCTGTAATAAAAAGAACACCATAGATGTCACCATAACGCTCTTCACCTTAGACTGTTCTGGAATGTTGCTTATAAAGCAGGTTGTTTCGATCCTGGATGCTGATTGGCTGAGACCGCATTCTACAGTGATAGTAAATCCGATACAGTAACAGTTATTTAAACAGCCTGTTTGTAAAGAGTGTCACCGTTACTTACAAATAATATTGCAAAAGAAATAGTATTGTGTCAATTAATTGGTTCTGTATGTCGTAACCATATATAAAAGTGAATCGCTCCTATCGCTGGACGACGCTAGCACCAGTCATGCTATGCCCTGTGATGCTGCTAGCCAAAGATGGCATTGGTACAAATTCGATACCAGACCAGAGGCCCCAGTTTATAGCTCTAAACTACTACAGCAATTCGGGCTGTCCTGTAAAGATCAGTGCTGCAGTATCCAACAGGGAATGGGCTAAAGGTCAATCAACCCTCTAATGGAACATGCCAGGATCCACACCTTGCTACACCCAAAACCCTGTCACTGAAACATGGCTAGCATTACCTCCAGCCCCCGGTCCATATCCAGCTCCGCCTCCAAATCCAGCTCCAGGCACGCCCCCAGCTCCGCCTCCAAATCCAGCTCCAGGCACGCCCCCAGCTCCGCCTCCAAATCCAGCTCCAGGCACGCCCCCAGCTCCGCCTCCAAATCCAGCTCCGGGCACGCCCCCAGCTCCGCCTCCAAATCCAGCTCCGGGCACGCCCCCAGCCCCGCCTCCAAATCCAGCTCCGGGCACGCCCCCGGCCCCACCTCCAAATCCAGCTCCGCCTCCAAATCCAGCACCTCCAGCACTTAGTACTCTTCCACCACCTCCTGGTGCTGCATACACACACAAAACACACAGACAAGACACACACACACACACACACACACACCCATGCGCATGCGCACACACACACATGCACACACACACACACACACCCATGCGCGCGCACACACACACACACACACACACAGACTAACTTAAAAACAACATACATAAATGAATATGGCTCTGTGCAATCCTTACAATACCACCAGTACTTTAAATTCAACATTATAACACAGAAGCCAACAGGTACAAGACGGAACAGGAAGAGGTCAGCTGTATGGTCATATGCGCTGTTAATCCTCTGCTTCTGCATGTCCTAAAGGACTGTTTATTTTCCTACTCGCTAAGTATGTTTTGCACGCATGAGTTTTAGAAGTGCAGGAAGTTGACGCGTTCTTACCGTATTTAGCAGGCTTGGCACTGCCACCGTACCCTAAAGTAAAGCAGGACACACTGCACATTACAATCAGGGGGAAAGCATTCAATGGGCAACACAGGTGAAGTCAAAAACAGGAGAGTGATGCACAGTGTTTACTCACCCCAAGGGTACGCACCTCCAGCTCCACCGGCGCCCGGAACACCACCAAAGCCTGGAACGCCACCAGCGCCCGGAACGCCGCCGGCACCCGGAACACCACCTGCGCCCGGAACGCCACCAAATCCAGGAACGCCGCCGGCACCCGGAACGCCACCAAATCCAGGAACGCCACCGGCACCCGGAACTCCACCAAATCCAGGAACACCCCCAGCACCCGGAACGCCACCAAATCCAGGAACACCCCCAGCACCTGGAACGCCACCGGCACCCAGAACTCCACCAGCACCCGGAACGCCACCAGCTCCGGCCACACCCCCTAATCCACGTGGAAGTGACATCACAGCCATCACTCAGGAAACAGCCCAGACAGGAACAGAATGAAGTACAAAGGCCATTGACCCACTTCCGAGTGTTGGGTTCTGAATATTACAGAATGCTATTACGTGGAAAGTCGAACGATAAATTGAAAATCCTGTGTGATGTGCATCCACAAGGTGGCGCTCTATCATTACCGTATTTAGCTGCTTTAGCTTGAGCCTTGCCGGCTGGAAGACAGAGAGAGAGAGCGAGCGAGAGAGAGCAAGAGAGAGAGAGCGAGGGGAAGCACGTTAGTCTCCTTGTGTTCAGTGCCAGAAAGGTTTCAGGATTTTGTGTATCACTCCTTATTTGCATACCTTGGGTTTTGGGTGCAATGATTGGATACCCCCGGAACACACCTGGCTGACGTGGATCAAAGGCCCCACGTCCACCTGCAAAGGAACACACACACGTACATGCACATAGACATAGACACACACACACATTTCCCCATGCAGCATTATCTGTAGGACTCACATACAGCAGTTTAAGTTATTTTTTAAATACTCCATTATTTTAAAGGTAATAAAAAAAAACCTGCACATATTTTAGATAAATATGAAGTACAGTACAGTTTGCCATAGTTTCAATTTAATACAGTGGCATCTCCCACAGACACAAACAACTGTCAGTGACTCTCACCATTAGTTCCCACGGCAACCGGGCCCAGATGCCCTGTCCATACCACACAGACATGGAGAGGGAGGGTTAGAGTTCATTGGTGCAGGACATTGCCATAGCAACCATTTGATCATGTGTAACAGTCTCAGCCAATCAGAGAAGCATGCTTCCACATTAGCTTTTCGCATTAGCACACATTACTTGGGGTTGTCCTTCAGCTGCGGTGAAAAGAATGGCATTGTTATTTTCTGGGATTTCAAACCTGGGATTCTGCCATTCGACCACTCAAACTCAATCAATCAATCAGTCAATCCAATTGATCGATCAATCGATTCAACGATTCCTATAGTGCTCCTCACATGTACATAAGCAAACACAGAGATGGCAGGTTAGCTGTGGTATAGAAGGTAAAGGGCAGAGGTAGATCACCTGTTCTCAGGTAAAGACAGGAGTGTGTAGAGCCCTCACCTGACTGTCTCACTCCGTTTCCTGTGGCCACTCCAGGCAGGACTCCCCGACTCCCAAATCCTTCACAGAGAGAAAAAAGAGAAAAAAGGGTTAATGTTCTGCTCAAACTGCAATAAAGTCAAGGGCTTCTAAAATCTAAGCCTTTTCTGAGCCAAGAGCCCCCACCTTGTCCAGGCACAAGTCCACCTTGATAGAGTCCTGGCATTCCCACACCTGCATGGAGGTGGAACAAGAAGTAAATACATATAAATCAACTCCTACGCAAGATGCTGAAGGCATTCACAACACAACACCTGCAATACGATTTGGGTTCTCTATGTAGCTATGGGATAGCACTATGTAGGGGTTCTCTCTAATAGCTATGGGGCTGCACTGTGTTAGGGTTCTCTTTAATAGCTATGGGACAGCACTATGTAGGGGTTCTCTCTAATAGCTATAGGGCTGCACGGTGTTAAGGTTCTCTTTAATAGCTATGGGACAGCACTGTGTTGAGGTTCTCTCTAATAGCTATGGGGCTGCACTGTGTTAAGGTTCTCTTTAATAGCTATGGGACTGCACTGTGTTGAGGTTCTCTCTAATAGCTATGGGACAGCACTGTGTTGAGGTTCTCTCTAATAGCTATGGGACAGCACTGTGTTGAGGCTCTCTCTATTAGCTATGGGACTGCACTGTGTTGGGACTACGGTAGCAGTAGGATGCTCATAGCTTTGACCTGGGACTTTTGAAGCCTTTCCTCCAGTCTTCCCAGCTGGCAGGCCAGTCTGAGGAATAACAGGTGCTGGGAGAGAGAGAGAGCAAAGCTGTTAATCGTAGTTCCCTTCTTAGCATTGCGATACATTGCTCATCAAATGTGTCCAGATGTGTCCCCAGCACTGAGTGTGTCTATAATTAGTGTCAGCCATGGTTCTTGGTGTTGTAACTGAGCAAACATGAAGCCTGTTTTGAATTTCACCTCCAGCTCCGCCTCCGGGCCCGCCCCCTGCTCCACCGACCCCACCCCCGGCTCCTCCGGGCCCGCCTCCAACTCCTCCAGCTCCGCCCCATGCTCCTCCGGGCCCGCCTCCAACTCCACCGGCTCCGCCCCATGCTCCTCCGGGCCCGCCTCCAACTCCTCCGGCTCCGCCCCATGCTCCTCCGGGCCCGCCTCCAACTCCTCCGGCTCCGCCCCATGCTCCTCCGGGTCCGCCTCCAACTCCACCAGCTCCACCCCCTGCTCCTCCGGGGCCACCTCCAACACCTCCTCCTCCCAGGACAGTCCCCCTGGATCCAGGCCCTGACAGAACACACACACAGCCCCCCCCCCCCCACACACACACACACGACACACAGGACACAAGTGTGAGAATAATATCAGGCATCTAGCTGGACAACTCAAAGCGAGGACCCCTTCCAGCTCCTCCCCCACCTGTTTTGGGGGGCTTCAGCCCCGTCCCTCCTGCTCCAGGGAAGAAGCGACCAGCACCAGGTCCGTACCCACCATAACCGCCTGAGGGAGGGAGAGACAGAGAGAGAGAGAGAGAGAGAGAGAGGGAGAGAGGGGGGCAAAATGGCACAGTAATCACACATAGCTTCACAATGGACGGTTTTTCAAAACAACAAAAACAACAGAAAGCCCAGCTGATTTCAGTGTGCAAAAAAACTTTAAAAAGCCATCACTGTCCTTTATAAACGGCAAGGGTGAAGAATAACATCTTTAACTGAGAGGTCGCTGGGGCAAAGTGACCTTAACTGACCTCCTGATGAAAACAACCTAAAGCCTTTGGCCTTGGGTAATATGTCCTTCAGCTCTTTAAAGGAAAAAAAGATTGCCCTCTAAGGTCAATAAGTATAAACACATCCAGAGACTAACAAGGTTCTTTCTCAGATCTGGGGACCAGAAACACCTTTGGCTGATTGGGGTCCTGCTTCTCTCAGAGTAAACGGTCTGATTTCCTCGGTGAGGCCGAAGGGATATGTCCCACAGCCAGGGCAAACTGCCACCTGGATGTTCAACACCCAGGAGGTCTCAACTAAGGCTGAGAAATTGATCATAATTTTAAAAAAAACAATAAAAAAAACGCAATGCTTTCGGTTCGTAGGAAAAAAAAAAACCTGAAAAAAGAAAGTAGGTTGTTGGAGCTGTTCCAAAATCTTATCGGGGGTTTCCCGATTTAAGTTGTTCCTTATCTCCCTGAACACATAAGCGTGGTCGTGAGCAAATTGTCGCCACACCATCTTAGGAAATTGGATAATGGAGGAAATGAATGCAGTGAAGCGAAACCACACAGAGCAGAGGAGGGAAAATATTTAAAGTACGGTCCTGGCGCTCTGGACCGACGGGCCGTTTCTGAGCTGAGGTTTCCACTTATTGTACGGCCCTGATGCGGCGATAAGCGCTAACCACAGAGCCGCCACTGTTCGGCTAGCGCTGAAGCTGGTTCACACCACGTCGGTTATCGCCCGCGTGGAGGGGAAATGGCTCGATCCTGCATCCGACGAGCTCACACACTTCACACGCGATGACCTAACACTGGTGCCCCACCTGGACGACCAGCGACCAGAAAGCATGTCTTCCCTCATGGTCTGTGAAGCGAGAAGGAACTAATTTTTTATGAAATAAATCTTTCAAAAAACTTAATGGAGATATTCGATTATCCTTAAAAACCAGACAAAGTTTTGTTTTTTGCATTTCAAGTCAGGAGCACTGTCTTAGGTTATGCACTTGCAGCAGTACAAACTCCATGTGAAGCAAATGCTAGGTAAAAGTGGGGATTATACGCACTCACAAAATGAGTTCAAATATGGAGCAAAACCAGGTTGGTCAAACAAACATCAAGGTTGCTCAAATTATTAATACGTTTTGAAAATTGAAATTGGAAAAAAACTTGGACAGAGAAAGCAGCCCACACAGGGTCTGCGATGTTAACGATCACCTGAAGAGGGCAGTAAACAATAGACATAAACTTAGACATAAACAATGGGGCTAACAGCACTCTCTTTCTCAGTCTCCTTCTGCTTCTCTTTTTTCAGTGATAACCAAATAAAAAGGGTTCCTACCTGGTCCAGCTCCAACTCCACCTGGTCCTACTCCACCTGGTCCTACTCCACCTGGTCCGACTCCACCTGGTCCAACTCCACCTGGTCCATAACCACCTGGCCCGACTCCACCTGGTCCTACTCCACCTGGTCCAACTCCACCTGGTCCATAACCACCTGGCCCGACTCCACCTGGTCCTACTCCACCTGGTCCATACCACCAGGCCCGATACCTCCAGTTCCAGTACCAGCTCCTACTCCACCTGGTCCGACTCCACCAGCTCCTGCACCAAGAGCACCGTACCCGTATCCACCTGCAGGAGAACACAGCACACCTGAGGCTCGATGACCAGAGCACACCTGAGGCTCGATGACCAGAGCACACCTGAGGCTCTATGAATACAGCACACCTGATGCTCTATTGCCACATGCTCTGTACAGAGCACACTCATACACACTTACTATGACTGCAGTCACCGTGGTTTCTAAGCACATCACACTCACACCAAAAGTCCCTTCACCAGGCTTACAATGAGCATGGTAAAATTTGTATGTCACTTTTTTATCCAAGTGTGGCCCTACTCATAATCTGCTATGCTGGGAGTCACCTGAAGAGGGCAGTGTTCAGACACCATCCCTTACCTGGCAGTTTTCCTGGCTTTGAAGGTTTTCCACCAGCTCCTGTCCAGAGAAACAGAACGAGACCATTAGGAGTGACTCAGGGGACCTCTCTTCTCTTGCAGAGCTGACTAAACTGGGATTATTGCGATGAGTATTGACTTTGACACTAACTCCTCAACACTGTTTCCTTCTCCCTATCTCTCTCCTGTTCCTGCTACACCTGTCCCCTACCTTTACTTGATACACCTGTCCCCTATCTGTACCTGTGCCCAGCCTGCTATTGAGGACACCCACCAGGCCGGACTCCACCTGGTCCAACTCCACCTGGTCCGACTCCACCTGGTCCAACTCCTCCTGGTCCAACTCCTCCTGGTCCAAACCCGCCAGGCCAGACTCCTCCTGGTCCGACTCCACCTGGTCCAACTCCTCCTGGTCTGACTCCTCCTGGTCCAACTCCTCCTGGTCCGACTCCACCTGGTCCAACTCCTCCTGGTCCAAACCCGCCAGGCCCGACTCCTCCTGGTCCAACCCCGCCAGGTCCAACTCCTCCTGGTCCAACCCGCCAGGTCCAACTCCTCCAGGTCCAACTCCTCCTGGTCCAACTCCTCCAGGTCCAACTCCTCCTGGTCCGACTCCGCCAGGTCCAAACCCACCAGGTCGGACTCCTCCTGGTCCAACTCCACCAGGTCCAAAGCCACCAGGCCCCACTCCACCTGCTGGGGAAGATAACATGCTTCAGACCCTCTCTCCAAACGGGATGGAAAACCTTGAGAAGATACTCTTCCAGGGGTCTGTGAGCCAGGGCTGGGGACCCATCTGTTTAATCAGACGGTCAGTTTCAGCCTGGAGTTCAGAGGAAAGGGGGTGCTGGGTGTACCGTACATTAGAACCTCTAACTGCGAGACACCCACTTCCTGGTTTCAGTAAAACTTGAGCCGAGCTGTTTACCCCCAATACATTCCAAGGGTGTTGGGTATGGTGTGGGGGTTAAATTGACTGATTCAAAATCTGATTCAATATTCAATGTCTTTTCTCTGTGCTAGTCACTCCAGTGTGTTAAAATGCATCCATTTTATACACAGAAATGAAGGTAACAGCCATATTTTAGCATAATATTTCATATGTCTCACATGTTCTCCATGCCCTCTGGATAACTAAGAGTCAGGACGCCTCTCCAGCAAGCTGATCAGCCAGAGTTATCCACCCCACCCCCATGCCCCATTTCCACACTGGTTACCACGGCACTGGGACAGGTGCTCCCCATCCCACCTCATGAGTCCCAGTTCATCCCTAGCTAAAGGTGGAGAGTCTGGGGTCTAATAAGCAGGAAGAGAATTTTCACATGCAGAAAAACAAAAGGATGAAACACATGCTGTCATATACCTCCTGCTTTGCCTGGTTTGTATCCTGCAACCCCACCAGCTCCTGTTGGAAAAAAAAATATACTATTTTAAATTTTTTAATACGCCAACAATATGATCTGCAATGATATATACAATACAGTAACTTAATCTTTGTAATCTCCATAATTTACAATTATATGAATTTTGCCTTGCAGCTTCCACAATCCATCTCTGGGCTATTAAACCTTGCCCCTGGATGGGTGCAGTGTCTGCAGGGTTATAGAACCTTGCCCCTGGATGGGTGCAGTGTCTGCAGGGTTATAGAACCTTGCCCCTGGATGGGTGCAGTGTCTGCAGGGTGCCTGCATGACCTCGGCTGGAGTAACTAGAAGTGTGTTGTTTAGAACCGGGGGAGCTCTGCAGTATCTGCTCATGTTTACTAGAAGGTTTATTCGGGGCTGGATCATGTTTATAGAGGATATTGCTGGATCATCTTATCTGCTATGAAAGATAAAGACCTACTCTTGGAATTTTAAGAGACTGTCTCTGTGAGCCTGCCCAAGGCTGGCCTTACTCTTGCATGGGTGCATCGCCTTCTCACTGGACCAAACTAGACTTTGGATACTGAACATTCCACTTTGGATTTCTCCCTGAACGTGAAAGCGGGGTCACTCAGACTGCACGGTGTACCTGGGTATAGCGGGTATTGCCACGTGCCAGCTCCGATACCTGGACCAAGACCGCCAGCTCCAAGACCTCCAGCTCCGAGACCTCCGGCTCCGAGACCTCCGGCTCCTAGACCTCCAGCTCCGAGACCGCCACCTCCGAGACCTCCACCTCCAAGACCTCCAGCTCCGAGACCGCCACCTCCGAGACCTCCAGCTCCGAGACCTCCAGCTCCTAGACCTCCAGCTCCGAGACCTCCAGTTCCGAGACCTCCTGCTCCTGGTCCAACTCCAGTTCCTCCGGCTCCAAGACCAGCTATGGCTCCACCAACTCCACCCCCAGCAGGTGGAGCGACCCCTGAAACGAGACCGCAGCTCAGTGACAAATTTCAGCACGTTGCACGAACCTCGCGCCCCTTTTTACACACCTATAAATAAACCTCACTGTATTATGAAATATACTCCACTGCCCTGTTGTCTACTTCTTCTGAGTAATTACAGGTGGAACAACGCTTGAATTCTCATCCAAAAAAAATTGTGTTTTTCCTTATAAGGAACTATTTCGCTGGCCGACCCCATAAATCAGTAAAAAATCAGAAAAAATGTGTGAAAAAAAGCTACCTTAGCTGATCTGAGGTCAGTAATTGTTCTCTCCTGGAAGTCTTAGCTGAAGCATCAGTTATTCCTGGGAAAGCTATGTTTGCAATGCACTCAGTGTACAGGGTTTTTCAAACATTGTGTTTGTAGGCTAGTAAATTTCAAACATATGTCAGCTACTTGGATATGTTAATTAGAACATAGAGACTGCAGGTCTTTGCTGCTAAGCAGACTATTATTGTGTATGTGTGTGCATGCTTGCGTGTGCGTGTGTGTGTGTATACATGTGAATGGGTACGTGTGTATATGAGCATTTGCATGAGTGTGTATGTGAGTGTGTGTGTGTGTGTATGACTGCATGTGTGTGTGTGTGTTTGTGTTTATGTATTTGTTTGCACAACAAAACCTCTGTTCTCAGTCGCATAACAGGCCAAATGCTTTACGAAGTTAATTTTTCTCCAGTATCACTCCTGACAAATCCCAACTCAAGATTGCACATGTTATACATTACGCTCTGTGGCCTGGGAATGTTTTCAGAATGAGGTATTTTGGGCAACGCTAACCTATGATTACTCATTAAGTAATCAGTCCAGGCCATATGAGGGAGAACTGTGTGCAACAAAAACCTGAGCACTGGACACACAACAACACCCCCCCCCCCCCCCACCGCAAAACCCGCACCCCCACTGTCTCTGATTTCCTTGTATTGCACACAACAATACCAGCACAGCCCTCTCACGCTAAACATGGCTTTTTACAATTTATTTACCCCCCCCTGCCCAGTGGCAGGGAAGCACATCTGTTTTCACCCATATTCAGATCGAACCTTAATATGACTTAATATACAAAATCCTTCTTCCAGTTAGAAACACGTTACCATGACAATTCTCAGGGATCGGCAGGAGCCTTTTCAGATTCTTCCCAGCATCCAAAGAAGTTAAGGATCTAAACGTGCATGTGATTCAGGTCTGGTTCTAAGCAGGCACGGGGTCAGAGCACGTTTGTGTCGAGGCCGAACACAGCGGCACGGCAAAACCGAACGGAATAACGAAGAAACAGGACGGCTGATGAAAAGAGGACCCTGACGGAACACGGGCCAGGTCAAAGGTCAGGAGCTGGAGATGATGACCTTGAGGGAACAGAGGGCAGGCTGCGTGTGTCCAGGAAACAGGCGATGCTAAGAGAGAGCGCGCAAAGCGCTGCTGTTTTCTCAAACACATTTCCACTTTCGAACCGCCGCCTCACTGCCAAATTGGAGCTTTGCCTTGACACTGCACCCCCCACAGCCCCCCCAGCGCCCCCAACACACACCGTAAATCGGGATTCCTTCAATACTTATGCTATGTGTGCTTAAATCTATTTTTTGCAACATGAAATTTTTGCTAGCTAAAAAAGGGAGTGTTTCGAAAGGGAGCGTATGTTTGGGGGGGGGTGATATGGGGTGGGATGCCCTTCCACTGATGGATGACCTCACTGCTTTACGCTGACAGACTGAGAACACGGCTTTAATGGGGGCAGCTAATGTGTGCTTGGATTACTGGAACTGTTTATGCGCAGTCAGTGTTGTCACCAGAAGGCTGTAATGTTCGCGTTATCGCCTGCAGGAGCTCAGGGTACCCAGAATATTTTTGGGGCGCGTCTGGAAGATTCTGAGAATGCAAAAAAAAAAAAGAAAACGGAATTTTGGCCAGCATTTCAGCCAATCACAGACAGGATAGCTTATATACTATAAACTATAAAAAGTCATAACTCTCACAGGTATAGATTCTGAGTCTGGCCCTAACGGTGATGTTTGTTCTGTCACCTGAGCAAGAACGCATCAAAAATTAATTGTCTCCCACTGCGATGTGGGGTGGGGTGGGGGTGGGGGGGGTGTATATTTTTCTCTCTTGTTTTCTCTCTTTTGTTGTCTTTGCGCACACTGTTCAATAATTTGTTACAATGAGCGAATAGCGTCAATAATAACTGACCACTGCTGACAGAATGGTCATTCGAGGAGTGTAGCCACGCCCATCTGAGGAGTGTAGCCACGCCCATCCGAGGAGTGTAGCCACGCCCATCTGAGGAGTGTAGCCACGCCCATCTGAGGAGTGTAGCCAAGCCCATCCGAGGAGTGTAGCCACGCCCATCCGAGGAGTGTAGCCACGCCCATCTGAGGAGTGTAGCCACGCCCATCTGAGGAGTAGGCCCATGCCAAGTTATCGAAGTGTAGTGAATATTTGTGGGGATGCCACACCCAGCCATGAAGGTGCTGCACTGATGCTCTGCCCATCATCGGGGGTACCACACCCCTTTGGGGAGCTGCCACGCCCAGCTTTGGGGAGCTGCCACGCCCAGCTTTGGGGAGCAGCCACACCCAGCTTTGGGGAGCAGCCACGCCCAGCTTTGGGGAGCTGCCACGCCCAGCTTTGGGGTAGACGGCAGCTCTGTGGCAGACGCAGGTCACCATGAACGGAACACTGAGGAAGGGCGGGACTGTTTGCACCAAGTCTGGGGCTCTAATTGGGAGGACATCCTGTCTGGATGCGCACTTGCCCCACCCTGGACATGGCCCCGTTTCCAGGCAGCCCATCTCAAACTCACAAGTTTTAAGGGCCCAAAGCTTCACTGAGTAACAGAGTGGTCAGATCCCTGCCGATATTTCTTTAGCAAATTCCAAGAAGCTGTGTGCAACTACAAAAAAAAAACAAAAAAACAAAAAAAGGAATTACAGTAAATTTGCTGGCATTTTGCTGTCGCAGTGAACCCCATTTGGGTCACAGGCACAGTCCCCTCTCCGCTCCCCAATGTTGCCAAATAAAAACAGAGAAGCCTGTTTTCCATGTAAAAAAAAAAAAAAAAAAAAATGAGGCTCCGCCCACGACACGTTTATGTGACACTGTGAGCGCTGTCATGGCAACACAATGGAAGCACTGTTACCTTCCACTGCCGGGGGTCGGATGATGGGATTAACCCTAAACTCTGATCGGGGGCACGCTGAAATTTCACATTCCTGTGGATTTAAATCCCATGGAAGTACCCCGACCTGCCCTCGTACCCTCCTCCCCCATCCCCCCCATCCCCGTCCCCATCCCCGTCCCCGTCCAATGAAAAACACAGCCGTGAGTCTGCTGTCAGCTGGACACGGTTAGAGACGGAAACACACACTGATCTGCTGCAGATGGGAAGGCAATCAAAACCACAGGCCAGTGATAGGGGTGTGAAACAGTACCGCATGAATCAGGTGACACACCAATATGGGGGGGTAAGAATCCACCCATGACTCAGGGAGGTGAGAGCTAACAGGAGTGTTTGGGAGGGTGGGGAGGGCATCTCTAAAAAGGCCCCCCCCCCCCCGTGTCTTTGCATGATGGTATCCTTCCTGCACCTACCGCCAGGTCCATCCATCACAGTAACAGCATGACCACGTCGTTAGGCGAAGCCATTACGCTCTCTAACTAAGCGTGTAATTGGCCTTAACAAGGGCCTTTGATGTTTTTGGTGGTTTCCCTCCTCTCTGTGCCAAGGCCCATTTAAACCCACCCCGATCCATCCTGTGTAATAAAACAAGCTTATATCCTGAAACCTGTACAGCACAGTGCCCTTCCCAGGCTTTCAACACTAATGTTTTCATTTTTGTCCCCCTCAAAAGAGAATGAGTGCGGATTTGTGCTGCATTTTTTGTCCATTCAGCCATCACATATTCCAGGACAGAACTCCCTACAGTTAATCGCCTCTGTTCTTGTTCCAGGGCAGAGACATCTGTGGTAGAGTAGCCAGGCCAAAAAAGAAAAGAAAAATACAAATAAATAACAAAAACACGGAGGCCCAAAACAAGGGTGGGGGGGGCGGGGTGGGGTGTGAGATGAGGACATGGACAGCAAGGCAAGGCTTTTTTCTAACAAAACAAAAACCAGCAGCACCTGATTTATTGTTATAACTGCACATCCAGTCTGTAAAACTGTTTATTTCAAAGCACAACACTCTTATAATGACTCAACAGGTTTAAACAGGGAGGCTCAAGCGGGCTTTAGATTTAATTCATACTGGATCAACCGAAAAGGAACACAATACAATGGACATGGCAGAAGGATCTGAAGTCACATGGACGGCAGGTTATTTTTTTGGTAAATGTCTCACCATTCCGCCTTTTTCCCTACAGACCCATTTTGGCTCACAAGCAGCACGAGCCAAGTAGGTGCGAAGCCCTCGGGCACTTCCCAAATTTACCTCTAGAGGTCAGTATAGATTCCAGCAGAAATCCTCCCGGTTTAAGTTACCCTTATCGGAGTGACACTCACAAGCTTTATCCTTCTGCAGCTGCATTGGATACAGACGCTATGACATCACTGAAGACTCTGGATGCCAAGGGCAGCCATGTTGGATGGGTTTTTTTTTTAAACATCCAGGTTTACATATATCGAGGTAGAACTTTGGCTGACCGAAATGCAAACACCTTCCAAAGAACATCACCAGGAATCTCCAACAGAGAGCAGGCTGATGAGGCTATGAAATGTTAAATTGTGACCATTACATACAATAAATCTGCACCTGTGTGATGAGAAAATGGCGGTCAAGTCACAGGAGGGATTCTGCAGACTTCACTACATGTGATGGCAGGGCTGTCAAACCCGGCTCCTGGAGATCTACTGTCCTGTAGGTTTTAATTTCAACCCTAATTTGGCACCCCTGATTCTGTTAATTAGCAGCTCAATGAGATCTCTAGCTGTTGAATGAGGTGTGGCTTTGTTAGGGTTGGAGTGAAAACCTACAGGACGGTAGATCTCCAGGAACAGGGCTAGGAACCACTGCTTTAAAGCACTATGTTTTCAACCGTGTAAAGTTACTGTAAAGCCCTGTAAACTTTACAGTGTAAAGTAAAGCCAGTCAGATGGGAGTGGGACCTTCTGTTTAGAATCAGTTACCGCAGCAACACGGAACTGCGGAGCACGTTGCCATAGCACCCTTTAAATAGTTCTATAATGAAGGGGGGGGGAGATAAGGAGGGGATCCAATGACTTCTAGACCAACAGAATCAACACTGAATCAAAGCAGAGGTCAGGCGGTGCCACTCACTGTCCAAACTGTCGCACAGTGACCGCGGAAACACAGAGTAACCATGACAGCGTGCAGCTGTGAGTGAGGCCACCGGCCTCCGAGTATCAACAGCTTCACTTTGACATCTCAGAAAAACACAAGCACACGCCCCATTAAAAGCCCTTACTCCGCATTACAGAGCTTAACAGAGGGTGTTAGGAATGCTCTCATAATCCCGGCGTTAGCATAAACAAGATTAGTGAGTGGGAAACACGTGTAAAAAAAAAAAAGAAACCTCTCAAGACATCAACATGTTGATGGAGAGATGTTAAATGTCATTATTATTCATATTAAAATGCAAAAGATGGATCAGAACACAGCTCAATTTTTCTGGAAAAAAACTTTTTTTTTTCAGGGGGAAGAGCTGGCTTTCCGGTCTCGGCACCACAACAAACAGCAATAATTTTTTACAGCTGGACAAGCTAAAATGACAATAGGCTGCATTATTTTTAAACCGGTCCTTGGTAACATTTCCTTGAACTCTCTCATATGTCTATAATTAAAGCACAAACACTGTCACACAAACTTCAGACAGGACAGAAGATAGCAGGTCTTGCGTGACAGACGGAAGTCCGTGTGCACAGCTGTTTGGCTGGGCAGAACATCTTGACCATGTCCGTAAGCCCGCTGGATATACAGTTATACAGAAAACTTGGGCAAATTTATTCTGAAATTAATTTAAATTAAGGAAGGCATGATTCGGTTGCAGTCCAGAAGTAAAGGATCTTGGCCTTGCTGAATAAGTGAATGCTAAATCTAAGCAGGTGCTAATTTATTTCCATTCCTCGCAAAACATCAGGGAGTCATTTTCTGGAGGACGTGAAAAACATTTTGTATGAAAAAATAACATTAAAAAATCCACAGCCGCACTAAATCAAAACAGCCCTTCGTACAATCTTTGCTTTATCTACGGCACTTTACACGCGCTCAACTGTAGTTTTTTTGGTCATTTACACATTTTCTAGGCGCGCGCGTGCGGTCAAACCCCCTGGGGCTCAGTCTGTGGCCGGGAACGGAAGACTGAGAACTCGACTCTTGTCTTGGGATGCTGTCAGGGAAATCATAAATGACAAGCAGCCTGTGAACGATGTTGGCCGAAAGCCGCACGAACTGTACTGCCACCCAGATGTTCGCGTACGCCCGAACTTTCACTTCAGGCGCGTCATTACGGGAAATTCTGCATGACGCGATATGTTTTACAGTATGCGGGAGGCTTATTACAGCCGTCACTCACGCGCCGAGTGTCAGGTCCGCTACGATGTAGCGCACGACGCGCAGTCCTTCTCCTGAACGAAGATTATGACTTCATCTCCTGTCTGAAACGAGCTCACACAGCCAGCCGCTCCGCTCTTAAGTTTAAACAAATGTGCTGTACACGATGAAAGATTCTTACTAAGTGGACAGGTGCGTTTTTTCACAACTTAATCTGATCATTTGCTCCAGGATTTGGTGTCTATACTGGTATATAAAAAATACACGCCTATTGCAAACATTCTTTATATTTATCTTATTACACAAAGCAGGTTGCTGTAGAAGAATGTTATGTTTGTGAAATGTCATTCCGGTGACAACGGAAAAGTTTATTTCTTTATTGAAACGTGAAAACAAAACAAAAAAAAAAACTGCCAATATACACAGATTCTGTTCATAATATCTATGCTTTTCAATAAAAATATTCAAATGATATCTGTGGGAATGTCGTAGCAGGAACCGCAGCCAACAGGTAAAGCTGGCGTGAACTAAGAACAAGAACACGTTTCCTCTACCGGAAGCTCCGTTCCTCGTCATTACGGTGTTGTACGTTTGATCCCGAATGCGCCGCGCTTACTGTAAAAAGCATTCCCTCCTTTCGCATTGTCTCACTGCACTTATATGCTAGTTTGGCGCTTCTTTCGTACCCTTATCTAGCCCTTATCTCTCTCATCTTTAAGGTTGTTATTTTTAAGGTAAAATCAGCTGCAAATGGGACGAGCTCTGAGCAAAGGCAACCCTTTTACTCCCCTGTATAAAGCATAAGAAAGAACACGCGGGATATTCTGATGTACCACTGATCTACCTTCATGTTTGATCTCTTACAAGTTTACATTAACTTACTCAGCAAATCAGATGTCCATCTACGGCTGTACAGCTTAGATTTTAACATTTTCACGTGTTCGCCCATTAATGCACGAAACTGATATATATATATATATATATATATATATATATATAAAAAACTGAAATATATACATTAATAAAACTCCAAGTTCTTTGCTCTATGTTACAACAGCAGTGCTGCACATGGGCATTGAACCAGCAACCTTACGGTTATGAGCTCAGTCTCTGGGTTATGAGCTCCTCACTACCTGAGGACGATTTACAGTTTATTACAGTGATACCAGTTCCTCTCCTACTCTCGTTGAAAAGCCTTGTTTCTCAGCTTTCACCTTGTAAGCTGAATGTTTCTTATCATGAACATCACCGAAAAAATGTCACTAGGCACCAGTAATTCAGCCATTAATGTTTCTTACAACAAACGCTCTTTGAATGTAATCTGAAATGTAATCAGAAATTCTAGATTTCTAAAAAAACTCGGTATGCCACCACTGGGAGCACAGCGAACAAGTGCTGTGCCTTCGGATTGCGGGTTAATTTATAATAGATACTCAAAAAGAAAATGTGATTCTTATCCACCGCAGCGCAGCCAAAAAGACTCAAGGGTTAGGGGATAATTCAGTGCATCCCTCTTTTTTTTAACATGGAACACTAACAAAGATGAGAAGCCCGCAGTCATGGTCTGGAACGGACACAAACAGTCCTTATTTAAACTTTAAAAGAGATAATCCTCAGCTGAAACATCCATAAAACCACAGAGCTCTGGGAAAACTTCCCTCTGACATCAATGGTAATGTTTGCTCCCCTGAAACCCTTAACAACCATCTTCTAATATATCTTCTGTAGAGAATAATCCTAAAGTGGAATACGGTTACCTCTGCATACAGTGCACTGTTAATTAAACTCGTCGGTGCTCCTAAAATCAAATTAATTTTCTTTAAGTTTAACTGTTAAAGTGAATCTGCAGTGTGAAGTTACAGATTCACAAAAGAAACAGACTGAGCTAAACAGCTAACGCCATTCACTGGATTAGAAAATTCTGCTATCAATTATAAATGTTTTTTTCACCTGAGTAAAAATCTGGAATTGAGTCTGAATGACAGAAAAAGGTGCATTTGAGCTCAACGGCAGGGCCAGTGACCACAAGCGCCTCTGCCCAGAAGGACAGCGAGGACACAGTCGTAGCAACGGATGCGAGGTAACACCTGGAAATTATCGGGGATGCTCACTGTAAGGTCCTCTACCTGTCTGACTCCAAGAGTGTCACGAGAACAAATCACCGAAGTGCATGCACGTGCTCACCTGCATGCATACAGTCATACACACACACACACACACACACAAACACGTGCATGCACATGTAACAAGGTAGCCTTACCTCCTTGCAGAGACGGTCGATACAGAGCTAAGGAGAGCAATCCGTACAGGAGGCACAGTGCCGTCCTGTTAGCCATCTTGCTCCAAAATGCCCGGTCCTGTCCCGAGCAGCTGGTTTTATCCTCCGCAAGTCAATTACCAATCACCCAGGTCTGCGAGTCACAAAAAAAAAAAAAAACATGAAAAAAAGAAAGGGAAAAAAGTTTTAAAAAACGACAGAGCCAATGCTGGACACAATGTAATTAAGAACCTCTTGGTTCAATGGATCACTACACTTTTTTTTTTGTTCTCACTCCTCAAAGTCTGGGGTTCCTGTTTTTTTTTATTCTGCCAACAGAGTACGGACAGCTGCCAAGGAGAAGGGGAGGGGGGTGGAGAGAGGGATGGGAGAAAGAGACGGATGGAAGGAGAGCGAGAGAGGAGGGGGATGGATGGAGGGAGAAAAGGTGGAGAGGGGAGAGAAAGGGCACCTCCCCTCCCCTCCGTCCATCCCTCCCCACGCCGAGTTCAGCTCAGATTCAGTTTGCCAGACCGCTGCAGGGTCCCTGAGAAGGAGCGAGAGGTTCCTGCAAAAAGAGAAACACACGTCTGAAGGGCAGATAAGGCGATCACTCTCTCTCGCGCTCTTTCAGTCGGTCTGTCTCTCTCGCTCTCTCTCTTTCTCTCTCTCTCTGCCACAGCCTTCCTGCGTGGACCTATATGACTAACACACTCCAGTCCCCAGAGCTCGCACACTGTAGGTGTGCTTATCTGAAAAGCAGTGCAATTACACAGATTACATGGACAATCTCACGGCTATGTATGCACAGAAAGCACACACACACACACACACACACACACAACACACATTCAGGCAGGCTGAGCACTGACCTTAGTAATGTTACCCCTCTTGGTCAGTTTTTACTTCATTGTGGGGGTCTAGTCATCATTTAAACACGATTTAAAGCATTTGACAAGAGGGGACCTGGTAACCCAGTGGGGACATTCTCCAGGTCCCCACTTGGCAAGTGCTTTAATAGTGTTAAGATGATGAGTACACCCCTCCAGTGAGTTTATTTTAAAAAATCGCAAGTGGGGTCACTAGATCCCCCTCTTTGTGGATGTGCAATGATGCCATGGTCTCCAGTTAGATAGGTAGACGAGCACAGACAGTCATTCCATTGTTTAATGTGACTCACAACATGGCACGTTACCTCAGCAGCATCGCGTACAGAACTCGTTTAAGTGATGCTTTGTTCCTGACTCGCCAAAAAAAGTAAATAAATAAATAAATAAATAACAGAGCCTGAAATCAAAGCCTCCTGCTGACAGGATGAGAGGAATTTGTGCACCCTTCCTCTCCCTCCCTCTTTCTCTCAATCACACACCTCTCTCTCTCCCTTTCTCTCGTTCACACTCTCTCTCTCCCTCTCTTGCTCACGTTCTCCCTCCCTCTCTTTCCTCTCTCTCTCACACTCTCTTTCTTTCTCTCTCACTCACTCACTCTCTCTCTCTTGCTCACTTGCTCTCTCTCTCTCTCACTCTCTCACTATCCTTCTCTCTGTCTCTCTCTCTCCTGCCACATTTCACTCACTGGTCTCAAACCCTTCTTTGTATCTGCTAAAGAGAGCATTGGGTTGAGTGGTCATGCTAGCCGTGAACCACAGCACCCTGGGTAATTGGGTTTGAAACTTAGGAACATGATCGTCTCCTGGCTCCTTATGAAAGGAAACCCCCCGTTCCTGTTCTTGGTGTAATTCCGGTACACCTCACACTCCCTGGTCCCGTCGGTCAGTTCTGCTGATGATACTGCCTGACTGTTTCACAGGTAGATATTATAATACTCATCTGCCGTGTACCTGTGCACGTGGATCTATTTTTCTGACACCTGCCCCTCCCTTTCTCCTGCATGAGCATGTTTCTTGAGTCTCTGTTTAGGGTGTGCACTTCTTCAGTTTTGACAACCGGTCAGCTGAGATACTCATTTCAATCCCATGATGCACTGGAGGTGGTGGTGGTGATGTGGGGGGGGGGGGGGGGGCTGAAAGGCTTGTGGATGCCAGAATTACAGCCCTGCTATTGAACCTTATTACAAGGTTTGCCTCATGTACACAATCAGGTGCCAGACCATGAGTCAGTCAGCCCTCCTATCTCTTTGTGACATCACAGAAAAAAAGGTCACGGCTCCCTTCTATTGGCTAATGGCAGTCTATTGCAGCCTCCCACTGCTTGGAGCCATGTGAGGGAGAATTGCATTATTTTAATGTGGATTTTTGTTCCTCCTTTTTAAAAAAAATATTAATCAGCAGAGGGATGGTGGTGAGAATCAGTGAGGAGCTCCAGAACATCGCCAGAACTCCAGAACATCGCCAGAACTCCAGAACATTGCCAGAACTCCAGAACATCGTCAGTGCTGGTCCGTGGTGACTGATAAGCATTACACGATCGAGTTCAAAGCCGTTTTCTCTAGCAAGGCTCAGATTTCCAATGATGTGACACAAAAGTTTGTGCGCACGCACACACACACAGACATACACACACGCACACACTCATTCTCTCTCTCGCTCTCGGTCCAACACTGAGGTAAAACCGTTTGGCGTTTGGCCCAGAATTCAATCTGTAATGGCAGAAGCATTAGCTTGTACACATCTTGTCATAACCGATTTAATAACTGGCTCTAGAATGGCTCCATTGGTAAAGAACATTGCCCGTTTCTTTCTAGGAAAACTAATTGCATTCATTAAGATTGCCACTCATAACGACTCTCATAAGTCTCTCTCATGGTCATCCGCCAAACTCCGATCTTTGGCTCGGCGAACTGTGAGAAACGCCCCCCTAGTGCAGAGGTGCATGCTGGGAAGTGTAAGACCTGTTACGGTATTATGGATGTCTATTTTTTCTTGCTGTTGGGGTCCACCCAGTTCCTCCATCTGATAGTGTTAAATGAAAACAGCGACAGCTAAATGGGTACAGCTGTTGGTCCCCCAGTGTTTCGAGCGCTCGAACGAGATGAGGATCAGCTGTTTAGGGATGAGGAAATTGTTGTTCGATGGTCCTGCCACCGCTGGACCACTGTAGTGCCGGTTTTGAGAAACGCCGGTGTGCTGCTTGCTGGGAAATAAGCCTGTGCCTATGTGAGCGTGACAGAGATTTCCACGCCATTGGCTGGGGCCCGGCTGGGACCTGGAGACGGCCAGTCCCATTCGCTCTGATACCCTGCAGGGGGATGGGAGGCTGCCAGGCAACAGGGCTTTATCACTCACTTTTAGCAAAGACCTGTCTGATTGGACCTGAGCTGGCACAGAGACTCGTCAGATTGGACCTGAGCTGGCACAGAGACCTGTCTGGTTGTGTGTGTGTGTGTGTGTGTGTGTGTGTGTGTGTATATGTGTGTGTGCTTCAGTCTGTGTGTGTATGTATGTGTGTGTATGTATGTGTGTGTGTGTGATGGAGCAGCATAGCTATGTGCTGAAATCAGACATATGGTGGAGATGCATGTGTTTCTCAGGCCAGGACTCAGCTGATAAAACCCTCGGGCAGAAAGGGGCCTGGCCAGCACCGCAGCAGGGGCACGAGAACCGCGCCTGCCGCAGGCTGCTGATTGGTTCATCCTGTTACGGCGCTGTTCCAGTGGACGGATGGGCCCCACAGTCAGGTAACAAACCCAGACTTTCCTAAAGCCAACTGTGGCCAGCAGCCACTCCAGGATGGCGTATAATTGGCCGAGAGGGAGGGTAGACTGTGTCCCAGGTACAGTGTGACTGCGCTGCGATGAAGAAATTATGGGATGTTTTACTGTCTTATGTGGGAAAGGCACAGTGATTTAAAAAACTTGCATCGGGCACAGGTTTCCATATATAAAACATATGCCGACTTTACAATGTGCCAATGCTGTCTTCTTGGGCTCTCTGCACAAAAATGCAGGTTCACCAACCCCCTCATCCCCCATGCCCCCCATCTCCCTATCCACCCTTTCCCCTGTTTGGTGTCAAGTTCTCAGAAAATACCACTGCTTGTCAAAACTCAAGCAATGACATCAGAACAAAAATAATAATAACGATATCAGAACGTCTGAGGAACTTGGAGCTGCAAAAAAGTTTAAAATATTTCAGGGCTTATCGGCTGTGTTCTCATGGCTCCTCGGGGAAGATGGAGGCTTTTCGGATTCTCCACCGCAGGCACCTGATAGTGCAGTGACCGGGAGACTGGAACGCGCTCCAGCCTTCATCAGCACGAGAGCCCAGCGTCAGCCACAGCCTCCTTCACAGGGACACATCTGCATGTCTGTATGTGTGTCCATATGCAAGTCCACCTGTGTGTCCGTCTGCATGTCCATCTGGATCCACAGAAGTCATCTAATGTAACTGATTCTGTGACAAAGTGTGCCTTCAGCCAGAATTTTATGGGCATAAATGGGAAGAGACATGGGGCTGTCATCAAGAGAAAGAAACAGAGAGAGAAGATACACACATACAAAACACAAATACACACACACACACACACACACTCAGACACACATACTATGGATAATTGAGAAAGTAAAATTAGTCAGTCATGGTTCCTCAGGTTTCTGTCGCACAAGTGGCCCCTACATTGTAAGACAATGTTTGTGGTCTGTCGGGTGTAAAATATAGTCAAGTGAATAAGAGAAGTGCACACAGCCAGCTGTACTGCTTTGCAGTGTGGGAGGCAGTGAAGTATTAGAAGAACATAACTTTGACTCCATGAAGGATTTGAAGTGAGGAAAAAAAATCCCCCCCCCCTCGATGTGATGACTCACTAATTAAGATGACAAAAATAAACTGAATTTCATTAAAAGGTGTAGGCTGCCAGTAAATTAAGATCCGTATTTACTTGATGATGAATAAAATAAACAATGACAATACACAGGGTAAAGCCAGGTCTCTGTGGTCATTGGGCACCCAGAAAGGTTGACTTTGGACACGTCCTTTAAGGCCAAAGTTCTTGGGGCTGCTTGAGTGGTTCATCCTGCTAAAAAGCTGGGTTCCAATGCAGCTCACACTCCCCGCTACAGGGTATCAAACCCAGACTGTGTCAGAACTAACCGGGCAACATTTATATTACAAATATCAGCATCCCCACCACCACACTCCAGCCCAGGCTATACTACATGTAAATCTCTTCCCTTTGAGCCTATAGTTCACGTAAACCAAATGTCTCCATAGTGTCTACCTAATATCTCCATGGTGTCTACCTAATATCTCCACAGTGTCTACCTAATGTCTCCATAGTGACTACCTAATATTTCCATGGTGTCTACCTAATATCTCCACAGTGTCTACCTAATGTCTCCATGGTGTCTACCTAATGTCACCATAGTGACTACCTAATGTCGCCATAGTGACTACCTAATGTTGCCATAGTGTCTACCTAATGTCTACCTAACATCTCCACAGTGTCTACCTAATGTCTCCATGGTGTCTACCTAATGTCGCCATAGTGACTACCTAATGTCGCCATAGTGACTACCTAATATCTCCATAGTGTCTACCTAACGTCTACCTAATGTCTCCATGGTGTCTACCTAAAGTCGCCATAGTGACTACCTAACATCTACCTAATGTCGCCATAGTGACTACCTAATGTCTACTGCCAATCAAAGGGCTTTTCTGGCATCGTTGCTGATTTCAGAATGCAGGGTAGTGGTTATAAACCGCCACACTCTCACACCATGTAGGATGGTGGGACAAGGCAGGGCAGCCCATCTCCCGCAGTAGACCCTGCCAAAAATGGAACAATTGAACAGGGCAGACCCGGTCCTGGCGATCTTGAGAACCAATTAACGGCTAAATCAATCATCCTAAAAAAAAAATCAGGCCCCTTGCCTGCGTCCCGTGTTCGCACACGGCCTCCCATTGTTCTCCACCTCCAGCGAGCTGGAACGCCACGGGCCGTGTAGGCCAAACAAACCAGCTTCATCCATCTAAGTTGTTGTTGGCCTCCAAAATCAAAATGGAAATCAAAATGTTTATCCCTTATTTAAGACGTAACAAAAAAGGCTTTGTAGTATCCACTAGAGCTCCAAACATGCCTGATGTAAGCCTTGTTGGAGATTTCCCGATTAAAACTGAATCATAGTTTCAAAAACTGTAAAAAAAAAAAAAAACAAAAAAAACAAACAAACTTTTTTTCGAGGGGTTCGCCAAACCTTGCTAATGGGATATGAACATTTACATGTCGGTTTGCTCGCTTGCCACAATCCCCCACTTAATGACTCCAAGGGCGCCTTCGATGTTGTCGGGAGAAAACGCAGTGGGTGGGTCTTTAATTGACCGATCATGACAGTGGAAAAAGACAGGCATTGTGGTTCTTGTGAGACAAGGTCTATTCCTTCTCTTCCCTACAGCTGCAACAAAAGATATTCATCAAAATAAGAGCCCTTAGTCAACTATGCACTCCAGTGCCAAAAATGTGTTAGATATATACATTGACGTAGTGGACCTCGACGCGACTCTATGCAGGCTTGCCAGAAAAGAATAGATACACAAAGGAAACACACTTGGGGCCATTAGCATAGTTTACATTAGCGACTTATCAGCAGAATATTGTTTCGAGATTCATAAAGGAGGCTACCAGCAACGCTGCAGTTGTAAGTTAGCGGGGAGAATGTGGATTGAAGGATAACGTTCCCACATAAGACAACACAATTAATTCACCAGAGATGCGTTATTTAATTACGACAATTTCACAACTCACAACTGTCAGCTGTGTTGTTTTTAATAAAACTGTCAGTGTTACTGACATACGTGTGTTTTTTTCGCAATCTGGCCAAACCCGTGAGCCTTGGGACTTGGTGGCTGCTGTGTGGAGCTGTTACAAAACTCATTCCACTGCACCGGCCAGGTCCCAGAGGACTAACGCTGTGAAAGACTGAATTACATTGCAATGTGTGTAATGTACAAACCAACAATTAGTATCATAAACATAACTAAGTACCATGACACAGCTAACCTGTCTTTACATAGCTATACCTCACAGGTACTGAAGGGCTAAAGAATTTTCACACCTTGTTTCCTAGGCCCAAATCAGCCTCTGATTGATCGAAAATCACAAAAACCTTCAGAAAAAACCTAGCATTCCCTCCAGGACCGGGGGGGGAAAAGGGCAATCCCTGGTTTTTAGATCCCCACCTTCCACCTGAAACCTTATCCAACTGATAACTGAGCCAAATACTTTTCTTAAATTAGCTGGTTCAGCCTTCCTCCACTGTAATGAGAGTTAGCGTTTACGGAGAGCTGGACACCATACAGTCCTGCAGCCCTTCCTAGACGTGTAGCCCAGCAGAGCTGCTGCAGGTCGGCACGGCGATGCCTCAGAGACAGAACTACAGCACACCACACGGTCTCCATACATGGTAAAGTATGCATAATTTGAAATAGACCTGTTTTATTGCGATTTGCAGGGGCCAGTAACGCCTGAGACAGCTGTTAGTGAGGTTGGAGGCTCATTGGACAAGACCCCCTTATAAAAACCCGTTAAATTAAATTACAATAACCTTTGAAATAAATACCAAGATATCATATTTAAGTCACCAAATAGATTTGACATTAACTGCTGAATTTAAGTGCTGAAAATAACAATAGCTAGAATAATGTGTCAGCCAACATAAAACAAAGCAAGATAAGTAAGAGTTTTAATTATATATGAAAAGGCTAGAAAAGTAGGTCCACTTAAAGTGGCACTTGTTGATGTTTGGAACGGTGGTGGGACAACTATTTCACTGTGAACCAATCACCAGTCTGCATGACAACTATTAGCCACAGGGAAACCTCTCTCTTTCAGCAGAGAGAAAATGTTGCAATGCTTTGAGTTAATGTGTACAAACTACACCGTGGTACGTGAGGAAGTTACACAACACGGTTCCATAGTGTAGTGGTTATCACGTCTGCTTTACACGCAGAAGGTCCTGGGTTCGAGCCCCAGTGGAACCATTCCTTTATCTTAAAGTCAAAGAAAGCCTCTTTGAGAAGTGAACTCGTCCTTTGGTCTATTTCAAAAAGGAGGATTTAAACCTACGCAGGGAAACTCGAATGGATCTCAAGTCCAATGCCATCACAGCTCAGCACTTTAGTTTCCCCACACATGGTTTAAATAAAAACTAATCTGACAATCAAGCTGTGGCACTGCTAGAACATTGATAAAAAGAGATTAAGGATGAAGAAGAGCTGCGTGTGAAAAACGTGATCTTTGCTACAGAAGAATCCTGCTGAGCTTCGCGCAGAAAAGAATGTGCTGCTCACAGCAGCGTCCTGCCACAGCAGGCAGACCTGGACACAGGCCCGGCAGTATCGACCCCGAAACGAGCCAAGCAGAGCAGCCGCGATTATCTTATCGTCATCTGGAAGCTGCGCAGAAGGCTGGGTCACCGTTGCTCACGGAAACGGAGAGAGAGCCGGAGAGTCGCGGCAGGAGCACGGCTTTTATTTGCCACACCGTTTGCTGGCTCCCGATGACGCAGCCCCAGAGCTCGCGTCGGTTAGTCAGTCTGAGCGCCTCGCCGGTTCAGCTGCGCCACGGTGCCAAGCGTGTGGTCCCTCGCCAGCTCCGATCTCGTCGGTACAGGGGCCACTACACACACACACGCACAGGCACACAGACGCGCACACAGACGCACACGCGCACACACACACACACACACGCACACACACACGCACACACACACACACACACACACGCACCTTATCCAGGATCTGAGGGTGCTGCTAACTGCTGGCCGGGGTTCTTGGCGTTAGTGAGGCTGCTGTAGCTGGGACATACCCTGTGCATGCGATTGCTCCTGAAGAACAGCAGATTCATTAGCTCCCGCAGTGAACCTTACCATCACTGTTAATTAAGCACTAATGAATCTCCATGGCGACTGGCTTGGGCCTGGATTGACCCGCACGCTACTATAACCGCACGCCACAGAGCAACTCACATTCTCATTCTTACCACACATGTGGTTCGATACCACCTGAGACAATGCAGGAGAGGTAACAGGTACAGTGGGTAGGACCCCACCTTGGGCCCAAACCAACAACCTACAAGCCCAGTTCCCCAACCATTACGATACACTTCTGGCAAACACTAAACAGTTTCTTCAACACCTCTCTGAGGCTTTGTTTCCATTTGGTGGGTGTGCCCGTTGTTCTGGTGTGTATTGCAGGAGGGTCTGGACCTGGACTCACCTGAATCGCCATCTGGACCTCTTACGGGAAAACGCTGGTTTAAGCCATGGGTCTGAGTCTCTATGAAGAAGGTCCTGTGTGTGCAGGGCTTTGTTCCAGCCCAGCACCGAAACACTTAATTGAATTAATCAGCTGAGGGCTGGGTAAGGAAGGAAGCCCACTTCCTCACATATCCATTGCAGTCAAGATTGGGTGCCCTTGATTGGAAAACCAGGAAACACCGCTCAGGTGTGCTGTAGTGGGCAGTGGGTTGGGCTTTATTAGCAGAGGTTCAGGATTGATTCCAGAATGAGGCACTGCTGAGAAGGCAATGAATAATTGCGGCAAACAAATCAGCAATTTCAAGATTAGGTTTTTTGGAATGTTTTTTTTCAAAATTCTAAGCCAGTGTTCTACAGCTGCATTGCTTTCAGTTACCAGTAGTGATTGTGACATCAGCATTGGAATGTTCAGTTATTTGTGATCTCACACGGATGGCTCCCAGGAGGACTGAGTTGTGACGGAAACAATTAAATGTAAAATGTGACTGGGGAGTGAAATATTTCAGAGAAATGGAGAATGTGTGGAACAGGAAGTACATCCCCAAACATAAAGAGGCCAACCCCTTTCCAAAACGGATGTGAAGACCGGATGGGTTTACTTTCATATATAAATTTAGACAACCGCCCCCCTCTCCCATCACGCAATCTTAAATCACAGCTGAATGTCGTTCCACAAATGCACACCCCTAACCACTGGCAGTGAAGGTGGGATTAGTCCTGTCATCACTCAGATTCCACAGCATCTTCCAGCTGGACACAATTCACCGACAACCCTTCAGCACCGGAGTGTCCCTCCCCTTTTTTCCTGCTGACATCATCACCGACCAATCAGATGGAAGTTTGCCCCTGTCTCTTCCTGCTGACCTCACTGTCGACCAACCAGAAGAGAGCTTGGCCTTCTTACTTGTTCGCGATCCAGAACAATTAACTAATGCTGAGCCATCTCCTCAAATGTTTTGCCTGATGCAATTCATGCAAACGTAATTTCATCCCACAATTTCATTGTACACTTGACTATTGATTTCTATGTGGCACAGCCAACAGAAATGAATCAATTACATCACCTATCCCCTTTTTTATTGGTTAAGAGTAGATGGAGCTCAAAGATCTGCAGGGACTCAATTGCTAGAAAGTTTTTTCCACACTTTTGTAAAAATTGCAACATAATCTGTGAGGTTTATCGAAAGCAAGTACGGTTTGTCAGGGCTGTGGACGTTATGGTCTTCCAGTGTTCAAAACTGCTAACCTGCCCTGAACACGTGCACATGCTTTGCAATCAAGTGATTCGTGAAGTAAAAAACAACACTCACTTTTCAATTTATGCAGTAGTTAAGGAACTGCAATTGGATTCAAAGCCACATGTGAGTGGTCTACAGTTATATTGCTCTTCAGGCCTACAGTTATACTGCTCTTCAGGCCTACAGTTATACTGCTCTTCAGGCACACAGTAATACTGATCTTCAGGCTGACAGTAATGCTGCTCAGAGCAAATTTCATGTGTCCAGGGCCTCAATATGTTTCTCATCAGTTACAATAATTAAACTACACAAATTCCAACTGAATCCATTGTGGAGAACGTGCCTCCCCAGTGTTTAGAGTTTAAACAAGGTAAAAAACATCCATCAATTTATGAAAGCTTGGGTTCATTGTTATGAGGAATTTCCGTTTGATAAACTCTGACTGGTTTATTTACCTGAATTGTTCCAATAAATAGATATTACATCCTTTTACAGTTCTGCAAAGCTGATTCTATTCAACAAGAATTGCAATATGAAAACAGGACCTGAACCATTTACACAAGCATGAAATACATGACAATTAAATAATAAATTAGCCTGCACAATTATAGCTTACTGTTTCACATATGTCCAATGTTAAACATGCTAAAAGAATCAAATTTGAGTATGCAGCGACTGACATAATTTATGGAAATGTTAAAAGCAAACTCCCCATATCATTGTTTCATGTGTGCTATGTAGCAAATGTAAATACCCAGTGTGGTTTTTAAGGTGTTTGATGAACCCCACGCACAGTGTTGGGTGTGTTACAGATCAGACATCTTTTAAAGCAAGGCTGCTTTTTACGTGTTGAGCATGGTGAACAGGGAGCTCACACTAACCACTGATCCTCCATCCTGGTCCTGGAGAGTACCACAGAGTACTGGTCTCTGTTTTCACTTGATCAGCAACCGATTCAGACCCAAGAAACCAGGTGACCTGAGTTAGCTGTGTAATCAACAACTTTAACTGGTCAATTGCTGTGCTTCACAGACAGCGTTATGGGAAATAATAGTTTCTCCTCAATAGTGGCCACATAAAAGCCTTAGAAAGCTGAGCCTACACTGTGAGCAAGGTTTGCCTTAATCAAAGACTGCTTTTTAATTGATGCTCTCAGAAACTTGAGGCTTGTAGTACTTCTTCTTTCTATCCTCTTCCAGAAGGACCTTAGAAGAAGGTTGTACTGCGAGCAGGGTTCAAACCTGCAAGGGGAAACCCCATTGGACTTCGAGCCCAACACCTTAACCTCTCGGCCATCACAGCACTTTTGTGGAATTTGAGCAACATGTCAAAGTCTTGTCAAACTTAGAAAAGGAAATTTACATTGCTGATAAAAATGGCCCATTGTCAAGAAGAATGTTATTGTTTTGAAGTAGTGCTACACTTTGATACATGAGCTTCTGTCCTGCACACGGTTCCATAGTGTAGTGGTTATCACGTCTGCTTTACACGCAGAAGGTCCTGGGTTCGAGCCCCAGTGGAATCATTTGTTGCTCTTTAAGTCATGGAACGCGTTGACTTTGGCTGCTGCAATGTGCTCATCCCTCCTGGCTGATCTAGGCGAGATGTTCACATCAACGTCAATGCGGTGATTGATCTACACTTGATCTACCCCACAGGTCTCAAACTCCAGTCCAGTGTCTGCTGATTTTCAAGGTGTTTTGGCGCCAGTGATTCATTTAAGTAACAGGAATCACACACCTTGCTCTCAAGGCGTTAACTGGCAGCTGATAGGAAGGAAACCACAAAAGCCCACAAACACTGTGGCCCCATGAGGTTCGTTCTGACACCCCAGATCTATGCATACATGACAAGCATACAAATATGGATGCCTTAACCAGAACCTGCTGTTCCAGGTAAATACATCTTAATCCTCACACGTACCAGTGACTCATCATTCTAATCCTGGAGAGCCGAAGATGCTGCTGGTTTTAGTTTTTGTTTTTTGGAAAGACTAGTTTCTCATTTTCAGTGAACAAGGAAACACTGGCCCCAAGGTCAACCAAAAGCTCGCTTTGAAGATGATTCAAGCTATAAACTACACTGGGATATGTGACGGTGCTTTGGTGGCTGATTTAAAGAATTAACTGTATCGCTGCGAGCAGGGTTCGAACCTGCGCGGGGAATCCCCATTGGATTTCAAGTCCAACGCCTTAACCACTCGGCCATCGCAGCTCCCGATGAATGCAAGTACACTAGTTCAATTTAACTATGCAAACAAGGAGCTGAAACTACAACACAAACTCCCAAATTCAAACAAACTACATGCAGAACAAGCCTAAACCAAGTAAGAGATAAGGCCATAAAAATCTAACCTGAAACCATTAAAATACCATACCTGAGGTGGAAACTGTTCAAAAACCCAGGGAGGCAGTACATTTTATCCTTTAAAACTAGTCATGTTGCTTTTTTTATTGCAGTTTTGAAGACCATGAGTTACACACAGTCTGGAGGTAAAAGTCAGTCTGCAATGTGATTGAGCTCCAGGTTGGGAACTGGGCCTGTCTGAGTAAATCTTCTCTGCGTCGGCTTGTTGGAACATGGCGGCTCCGGCAGTTAATTTTTTAAATGGGGAACCGTGATTGGCTGACACTCGCGGTGGGAGGGACCTATGAGCTGTGTTAGCGGGAGAGCCCATTCCAGGGCCAGTGGCACCCCAATCCCTCATGGGATGTGTGTCTGGGGGGGGGGGGGGGGGGGGGGGGAGTTCTCTTTCTCAGACCAGCCCCCACGTCGTGTCGACGGCCGAACTCCTACGCCTCCTCCCAGCCTGACCCGCCATCCCGCGAGAGGCGGCTGGCTCACCGCCCGGCCTAATCTCCCCGACAGCCTCCCTACGTCCTGGGGGGGCCATATGGGGGGGGGGTCTGCTTCATACATATGGGGCTCTGGCTAGCTCAGGGACAGAAACTCCCTAAAGCCCAGGGGGGGCCCCTTCACATTCACACTGGGGTACCCCAAAAAACATCTGTCTGCCATGAAGTCACAGTGTACACTCACCATTTTTAAAAACATATATATTTAATCACCTATTTAAGGCATATATCAAGCGAACTTTTTATAAGTAGTCATAGAAAAGGACCGGGTCAGAGAAACTCCTCTGAGTCATGATGTAAGCGGGCTGCGGGTTGCGGGCTGAGGTTTTTTGGCAAACGTCGGGCAGTTCCCGCGCATCTGTTCCACACCACTGCGCCGCGTATAAAAACCGGAGGAACTCCCCAGCGGGGCCCGAGGGGCGTCTCTGTGTTTTTACCGCGGCGGTTTTCGCGGTCCCGCGGCCTCGGGGCGGCCGTTCTTCTCCCGCCGCCTGGCTGTGGGAGCGGAGGGGGGGGGGGCGGACGAGGCGACGCAGGCGGTCCTCGTTTTTTTTTGGACGGCCCCTATCGAGGGTCCGTCCAACGTCCTGGCAAACCAAAAAAAAAAAAAAAAAAAAAAAAAAAATCAGATTAGAGGGACATTAAGATAAGGCGAAACGGGTCAACAATGCGGTGGTACCCTCTGGAATGGGGGTCAGATAAGAGCAGGAGTTTCACGCCAGCGGCTCGCGAATTTTAACACGCTCCCTTAACGGGAGGCCACGGGGTGCAGCCAGGGCCGGCTTTTCAGGAATAAGGCAGACACAAGAAAAAAAGAGAGAAAAGAAAAAAAAAACTTCATTCGCGTCATTTTTCATGTCAAGTCGTTGCTGAGAAACAGACGCTTGGGGGCTGTGACCAAAAATGCGCTAAAAGAAATACTGAGATACGTGTGAAAATGACCGATCTTTGGCTACAGACCTGACGAAGCTCGACGCTGCTACAACAGCGCTGCCTGGCACGGCGATGAAGACTAAATAAGCAGAAAGCCAAATCATCTGATAACAGACATGAAATGCACATATTACACTCTAATTTACTGATTAAACCCAGCTCTGTGTTTTATCTTTTTTGAATTCAGGAATGGAACTCACACACCCACACAATCAAAAAGCGGTCCATATTTGTATTACTGTCAATTTCGTATGTTTTCTTTCATTTTTTCCTCCAGTTATACTCGTCATTATTTATTTTTCACCATTTTTGAACTCACCTGTTTTAGTTATGATTGAGCTGTGCTCCTCCACTGACCATGTCGCTATGTACAGCGACTAAGACACACCCAGCAGGCTACACACAGTCCTACAGCTGAGACCTAGCACTTCCTGCTGGAGTGGCGTTAATCTACCTGACAACACCTGGTCACCTGTGGACACCTTGTGTGTCGGTGGGACGAAATAATGCAGCGTTAGACTCAGCAAAATACATCCTCTCCAACAAGTCTGGAAAGCAAAGTTACAGCTTGGCTTCCTGCAATCTGATTGGCTCGAGCTAGCCAGTCTTAGCAAGCTGTTGTGTCATAGGTCAATGGCTTGAATTTTCTCCAACTGGAGCCGGACCTTCAGGAGAGCATGATTCATCAGAAGAAGCAACTGACTTGGGACTCACTTGGGAAGTAAATCATTGGGTTTTCTCACGTCTTGTTGTTCAATCCCATTTTTGTACACATATCATAACCGCGTGATACATTAATCAACATTCACATTGTTTACTTAGAAATTTTGGTTTATATTATATCGGGAGAGGGAAAACATAAACAGATCATTAAAAAACAATTTTTAAAAAAACTTCAAATAATACCAAATATTTCCAATTGCTTTCAGGTGGGCTGTGGTTCAAAATCACTTTTTCTTTCCAATTGAAAGCCTCGGGTCAGATGTATGCAGTGTGCGCTGCCGATGCGTTTAATATCATTAGCGCTGTTTTATCGGCAAAAACGCTGTTAGAACTCTGGGAAAAGAAGGGTTTTCCCTTTCTGCACATTCAAACTCCTAAAACAAGCGGCAGGGCTATTGTGGGAGCGTGCCGTCAGCCGTACAAGCCCAGGGGGACTATGAAACGGGAACACCCAAAACATCACGACGGGTCATGTATCTCCCTAAAATAAAAATGAGAATTTTCATAGCTGTTTGTGCTTTTTTCTTTTTTTTTAAATGTCTGATCACAAGCAGAGAGTACACTACTACGAACAAAATATAACCAGTCCCATACGGTCAGTTCTATGAAAGACATTTAATTTGTGCACAGAAAAATGCAGTGTCAATTCAACAACAACAAATCACATATGAGTCCAATAGGGGCCATATGTACTCTCTAAGAGCTGATTTAACACTTAACATTTTACTGTGTCTCGGCTGTCATTAATGTAAGTTTGAAATAGAAGTCCAAGTCCTTCTGGCAATGAGCAAGATGTCAATAAATAAAAACGTAATGAAAAATGTGTAAAAAAAAAACAAAACAAAAGGCGACGTGTGTTCAGTGCTGACAAAACGTTTGAAACACCATGAAGACGGTGAGCTCTCTGTCTTTGCTGCAGTGCAACTGTCGATCCCGTGTGCGAAGCGATCATTACCCAAATGCTTGTTTTCTGACGCCTACTTTTTAAAACAATGACTAAAACTTTTACTCAAATCCAGCTCTTGGCCAAAATAAACCACTCCTGGGTCTGTTGGTTGACGTAGTTGACAGCACTGATAAATTTACACAGTTAGTCATCTTGGGGGGTGGAAACGGCTCTACTGGGAGATCACGGTAAGCCTCAAGGTCCAGATTTAAATCCTGACCACGCTGGTACTGACCGCAGCCAGCACCTCCGCAGGGCAGCTAATCGCCAGGCTGAGCCAGGCTAACCGGCGGGACCCCGGCACACTTACCTTCTCCGGATGTGCCTGCTCGCACACAGACAGGGAATGCAAAGGTCTGTCAATGAAAGAGGCGTGGCATTGGCATGTTCTCACAGGATTTCACAGGCCGGGGGCAATAATTGGAGCTCGGTGCCCAGCGGAGGGTGGAGGATTGTGGGTAATTGCGCAGACGCCGAGCACTGTGGCAAGTGTGTTTTCGCGGGGGATAGCTGTGTGTGAGGAGGTTTAACGAATGGCGCAGGATGTAAAAGGTGACAGGCCGGTTTTTTTTTGCACGACCCCAAGCACTCAAAACCAGACCAATCACCCTTTTCCATGGGAAAGACTTTCTTGTGGAGCCCCCACATGTCTCTTAGACTTAAGAGTCACTTGCGGAAGGTAGCAAGTTGCTACCAATGTGATGAGGTGCTATGTTTCAAAGGGCATCAGACAAGGGTAGGCCTTCATCGACTTGACAAGAAAGACATGATTCCACTGGGGCTCGAACCCAGGACCTTCTGCGTGTAAAGCAGACGTGATAACCACTACACTATGGAACCACGGTTGAGGTTTCCCGTGTACCATGGCATCCTGGGAAGTCAGTCAGATGCGCATCAAGGAGGGAAGGGGAAAGTGGAGCTCGCCGTAGCTGTCCAAGGGAAACACAAATTTATCTTTGAATCTTAAAAATGAAACCGCAAAGAAAGTGCCGTTGGGCTTCAGCCTTGCAGCTTTGAGCCCTGCACACAGTGTGTCAATATTTAAATAAGAACCGCAACGCTGCGAGCAGGGTTCGAACCTGCGCGGGGAAACCCCATTGGATTTCGAGTCCAACGCCTTAACCTCTCGGCCATCACAGCACCTCACAGGGAGGTCATGACCCATGAGTATTGCTTAAACCCGTGTGGGACAACCCCCATTGGGTTTCAGCACCAACCCTCTTTCTCAGCCATCACAGGTATACGCAGGCACCTTCAGAACAAACAAAAAAAAAAGAAAAAAATTCACGACAGGATATGTTGGCACATTGGTAGCAAACCTGCATGGTCAAGTGGTGAATATGCAATCTCCTGGCATCTTCTCACACAGCTTGCAGCTAGTCAGGTCTTCAAGGTTAATTGAAGTAGGGTTGTATTTACTGTTAAAAAACCTTTGTGGTCAACATAGGAGAAAGCAAGGTCTAACTAAACTATGACAAAAAAAACACACCAGCCCTGCAGGAATGGCTTGACAAATATTGTGCAATTGATATATTTAACCTTGGAAGTCTAGAGTTGGGTTCAGGGTTATCCTTGGCCATAAGAAGGAATTTGTTGACACCCCCATTTAGTTTTCCACATTGGCTTGAGAGAAAAAATACGAGCACAAGGTGGAGCTGGGGCTCATTAAAAGTGGACATAAAACAGTAAAGCAATTATTCACAACAATTATTAAACCTGCAGAGGGCAAATGAGCTAGTGGGTGCTCAGAAACTTTTCTCCAAAAATCACCGTTTAAAACCGTAAAAGGCGGTATAAACCACGTTCCCACACAGCGTGGTGCCAACAGACAAAACGCAGAGCAATCAATTACCGCGATATGAATATCAAAGTGGTCTCAAAGACGCTCCGGCGATACCATCTCTTCTGAGGAACAGAAAAACAGGAGAGGCGGGCTTTTTCAAAGCAGGCCCAAGCCCTGCACTGCTTCAGATACCGACCCTCTGGCCAGTACAGGGGAAACTGCTGGCTCTCCCTTCAACCCTGTACTGCTGGCAGCACTTAACACTGCCAGTCTCACCCACGCCAAATCCGTTTGACCACACCCCCTTATGAATATTAATTAGGAGACAGCGAATCAGAACGCAGTCACGTCCATGCTGAGTGGCAAGTGGAATAAAATGTGCGGAAATTAATATTGTATCGCGACCCACAATAAAATTTTACACAGAAGGTGACGTTCCAGTATTACCAAATGAAGGGCAGCCTTCCTATCCTGAAATTAAAGGGAGAAACTCTGAGCTTCCGGGTAAAAAGTTTCAGTTCATGCTGAAAATTTTCCCATCGAGGTAAAGGAACGAGTAAAAATTTCCTTGAACGAAACTGACAAAAAAAAAATGTTATGTACGATGAAACGCAAACTTTTTCTGAGTAAAAAAAAGTCCAAAGACGATGTCATTGTGAACGAGAAAATGATTTCCAGCCGGATAGCATAATTTAATAAACATAAGTGCGTGAGTCATGCGAGGGTCACCGTGCCACAGGGTGTGACGGTGATGATGTCAGACCTCAGCGAGCTGAGCTGACCTCATGCACATCAAAGCCCGACGCTGGGTCCCGAAGCCCCCCGTGACCGAAGAGAGGAAGAGGAGCATCAAGCTGTGAAGAGAGGAAGAGGAGCATCAAGCTGCGAAGAGAGGAAGAGGAGCATCAAGCTGCGAAGAGAGGAAGAGGAGCATCAAGCTGCTCCTGCAGGGTTTACCAACGGTGACACACCACATATAGACTCTGCTAATGATGACATCAATCTTTCCAAAAGGGAGAAAAGTGGGAAAGCATTGATTGGGTTTCACACTAAGCCTGTCGGACAGGCAATCCAACCCCAACTCCCCTTTCTTAGTTCGATGGTGTGCAGTGTTGAATGATCTCACTTCCTGTTAACCTCTTTCAGACAGGGCATGTACACACAACCCAGTGCCCTTTCTGACTGGCCATATACCTACCTGATTGGGCATGAGTACAGAGGTGTGGCATCCTACTTCCTGTTTAACCCTTCCTGATTTAGCATGTGATGACTGAGAGGTTCAGGCGTTGGAATTGAATACAAACTTGGCTTACGGTGCAGATCTGGATAGTCCTTTAAAGGTTTTTGGAAATGAATAGGAATTGGCATGATGACAGGTGGTATGTTTCAAAGAGCAATAGCCCCACTGTCAGCAATGTGACCTTCTTTTCATGATGATTTCAACTACAAGCTATACTTTGGTACATAAGGATGCTACATCACATGATTCCATAGTGTAGCGGTTATCACGTCTGCTTTACACGCAGAAGGTCCTGGGTTCAAGCCCCAGTGGAATCATTCTTTTGTCTTAAAGTCTATGAAAGCCTCTGCTTCTCTTGTGCTCTTTGCCAAGTTTCCTTGTACTCTTCCCCATTGTGGTTATTTATTTTTTTTTTTAAACAGTGGTTTGATGACAGTCTCGAGCATCAAACTCAGCTGTTCCCTCACTGGGCAGAATAAGGCAGATCTTTGAGGCCCACCTCTACCAGACATGGAAAACAGCACTGAATCACGTTTGCAAACACATCCTGTACTGAACAGAATGGAACTTCCGGGTTGCTCTTCCAGTTAAGCCAGAGTTCTAGAGCATGACTGTGCCCCACAGTCGGGTATTGAATCCTGCCTGAGCCAGTGCCAGCTGTGGCCAGTGGCCTCTGCAGGGCAAGCAGATAAGTGGAGGCAGTATCGCCGAGGGTGAGGGACGGTTCATTGGGCAGGGACCCAAATCCTTCTCAAGCGCCCCCTGCTGGTTGGCCGGCATCCGCAAGCCCTTCTGTTAAGCTGCACGTGAAGAGTCCTCCTCTGACTCATCCGTTTACCGGTCATGCTTGCTTCAGAGGGGAGCGCGTGATCATCTGCGCGCTCCAGAATCGAGACAGGAGGACGTCTTTGCCCCACAGTCCAGACTGTACCTCTGATTCCCGAGGGACGTGAAGTAGGCCACAGCGTCGCTCAGGGCAGAAGGGTGTTGCGTCGGCCGGGTCGCCCTGGATACAGAAGAGAGCAGCAGCGTCTGCACAAGCCGCTGGAGCTCCTGTCCTAATCACGCAGTAACTGCGCAGTTCTGCTGTTGGACTGTAGAGTGAGAAAGAAGTGGTTTCAGGTGTGTGGCACGTGGGGCGTGGGGGGTGTGGGGCGTGTGGGGTGAGGCATGTGGCATGTGGCGTGTGGGGTGTGTGGAGCGTGCCATGGTCCATGGGACAGCCAGCCCTCGGTATCGTGTGGATCCCTCCCTAGTGTGTACAGGGGTTCACGCTCTGAATAAAGCTGAAAATATGAAACTTAAAAAAATAATAATAATAATAATAAGCTTCTTGGAAGCTGAACACAAGAACATTATCTCATGCGCACTTTTAATGAAATAATTTACCAAAATCCCAAAATATAAATTTGGATTCAACAGTTTTTGAGTCATTTCTTCCAGTTGTGAAGGCCTTCATTGTTGTTCATTCCACAAACAAAGAGTCAGTCTTTTCCCGTGTAAGCGGGAATACGTGGACCTCAATCACTAATCTCCATGGCAACCTCAGAGGTATCAGCCTGTGTCAGCCATCCCATAATTCTTCTGAGGGGGGCCCGTGTCACCCCCGGTGGGGGCTGGTGTGCATCGACATGTGGCTGTGAGAAAGCCTTATCAAATGAGCGCTAACTACGCGACAGACCAGCGCTCGGTTTCGCTGAAACGTCCCAGCTGCCTGCCCCCCCCCCCTCCGTGTAATACATTACCTTTTTAAGTCAAAATGGCCTCTGCCTCACATTCTGTGTGGCACCCTTGCATTTCACCCCACTACGGTAATTCAGTCCAGCACATACATTGGCTTCCCAGGCTAATCTGACGGGGGGGGGGGGGCATTCAGAAATGTCTTTATCTCCTAATAGGATGCAGATTTTTAAGACGACCTCAGGCTTGGTTCTCAAATGGCGCCCAGCGGATAACCAAATCTCAGCCCCTCATCTTACATCACTTCCTGTCTCTCGACACTCACCTACCAGGAGTGTCTTAGGTGCAGCTGCTCGCTTTGCCATACAGAATGTGTTGTTCAATTTCTTTCGTGCAGATTTTTATAAACTGTTAATGCACATCAGTGGAAACATGCATGTGTGCATGTGTCTGGGTGTGCGTGTGTGTGTATATATATGTATATATATTTATGTATATTCACGTCTTATAAATGTGTGTCTTTGTGTGTGTGTGTATGTGTGTAGGCACGTGTGGTGCATGAGTGTGTGTGTGTTGTGCGTGTGTGCCTGTGTGTCTGTAAGCGTGAGTGTATGTGTGTGCCCATGTCTGTGTGTGCATGTGTGCCTGTGTTTGTGCGTATGTAAGTGTGTGTGTCTATGTGTGTATGTGTGTGGGAGTGCGTGTGTGTAAATGTGTATTTGTGGGGACCGGTCAGACTCCTGCACTGTTCTGCAGTCCCTCTTCCTGAAGGCAGATGACTATAGTATTACGTGTGTTTTAAAGAATGCGCTCCATAAATCAATCACCATGATGTACTGCCTTAAATATTCCAGGCTGGCACGCACAAACTGGACAGATTGCCTCATATTTAGCCAACATATCACCCCTCCCATTAGAAAACAGTCCATAGGAGAAAACAGACCGAGCAGGCTAAAAATACATATTATTCTAACTTTGTTGTGAGGTGGTCATTCTAATTTTTTATTTTTATTCTGGGAGCCCACAGTGTATGGTGTTTCGATAGAGCTGTTAATTGAACTTTGGTCGAGATTTTACCTTAAAAGATTTTACTTACGTGAAATTCCTGCCTGGATTACAGCAACTTGATTATTATCTTCATTGTTAACTGTAACCCAATCGGCTGATCATATTTAAGATGATGTCAGACGAAGCGTTCCAGTGTAATGACTGAAAACTGAACACAAAATAAATAGATTTGCAACCTGTGGGGTGTTCTCACTCAAATGGTTCATGCAGAAAAGGTGTTAAAAATAATGAAAAACAGTTTGAGGATCAATACTTGGTTAAAGATCTTCGCTATGGTCGCATCCCCCCCCCCCCCCCCCCCCAACTACTGTGCCCTCAAATTATGTACTGTCCATAAAACACACTGGTTACTGTTTAAGACACGATGGGCAACCATACTATTTTCCAAAGGTACTGTGGAAGAGTCACAAGACGATCCGCCCTTGCGCGACCATGCTCACGTGTCATTGTTTTGAAAGGAAAATGTCAGCGAAGCTGTGCGTTATATTTATGCGACCAAATTGGCCGTTTACTTAACCACCTCTGCCCACTCAGAAACACACAGGTTCCCCCAAACCTACGGGTTCTCCCAAACATACGGGTATCCCCCAAATGTGCAGGTTCCCCCAAACCTACGGGTTCCCCCAAACCTACGGGTTCTCCCAAACACACGGGTATCCCCCAAATGTGCAGGTTCCCCCAAACCTACGGGTTCCCCCAAACCTACGGGTTCTCCCAAACACACGGGTATCCCCCCAATGTGCAGGTTCCCCCAAACATACACGGCCCGCTGTCTTTTCCTATAACATTACATAACTCAAAATGAAGCACTTGGATTTACCAGTCCGTATCACACTGTATTAATGCACCAGTACTAATCTAGCTGCACACGTAATTGGACATACTTTGCACCACAGTCATAACGCCAGGGTCCAGAAACACCGGCCAACTCAGATTAATTAAAGCAGAGCGGAACACAGGCTGCTCATTAAATAGCTCCAGCACTTGTTGAAAGCCGTGCTCCCAGCTGTGCTCCAGTCTGTTTCAGGAGGCATTACGCAGGACAAGGCTCTGCTTTTCACAGGACGTATCACCGTACCGGCAGGAATCCACCAGGGAACACGGGCCCAGGAGTGATGTTTTAGACCGGCAGACGCGCGAGGATGCAGTAAACTGCACGCATGTGCGTGTTTGTGCCGCGGGTCGGCTGCACGCGGGCCTGCTCGCCCCACACGGATCGGCTGCACGTGGGCCTGCTCGCCCCACACGGGACAGCGGACGCGGTCCTGCTCGCCCCACACCCGTCCTGCTCGGGACAGTGGTCACACGGGTCAGCTGCACGCGGTCCTGCTCGCTCGGTCGGTCAGAGCTTATCTGGACTTATCTGCAGCTGAGTGGATTTGGTCCTACAGGTAGGTCAGAAAGTGAGAGGAGTTCCGTATGTAACTGCAGTCACAGTACAGCAGCATGCAGCTGTTTCCCCAGGGTGGGTTCTAGGGTCCCAGCGGAAATTTGGGAGTGGGGGGGCAGCCGTCCCTCTGGTGTGCCAATGCTGCTGGGGTCTCATGGCCTAACGGCTGGCCTGTTTTCCTTTCTTTTGGGGTAGGGGGGGGAAAAACACATGAAGTCCATTTAACACACGATGTGGTTGGTTTACCGGTAGCCATGGATGCAAACATAATCCCAGCTGTACGATCTCCGCAGTATTGGCGGTTCCACTCTAAGGGCGAATCTACGTGTGTTTACAGCGCTGCTCGTGCACACTGTCCACCCCACCGATGAAGACTTACAGTGCGGAGTAGGGTTCGAGGCCCTGGCCACACTCTAAGCAAAACAAAAAGGGGAAAGTATTAAAACTAAATAACATCAATATGTTGTTCGTGTCCACGCTTATGAATGGATTTCCGAGATGATATCACAGTGTTTGTTGGAGATGCTGACATCATTGTCATGTAATTGGGGCCAGTTCACTTACACATCGGACAAAAATGGAAAATTTAGTAAAAGGGCCTTTATGCAAAATCAAGGTGGGGGATACTGTGAGCTGCCAGAGGAGCATGTTTTAGCTCTGTGTGTTACTCTGTCATACACACACACACACACACACACACTCATACACACACACACGCATACATATACATGCATACTCTCACACACAAGTACACACTCACACACACATATTCATGCAAAAATATACACACACACACACACATATGCATACATGCACACTTTCACACACAAGCACACACTTTCACACACAAGCACACACATTCATACAAAAATACACACGCACACCCAGATACAAATACAAACACACACAAGACAGAAATCAGAAAAATGTGTACTGCATTTAGCCTATGCCTCCTGAGGTCAGAACTCGAAGCATTTTAAACAACTGCAGACCATGCTAATAGCTTGTTTTCTGATTTGCGACGCATCTTTCTGCAACCTCCTGCAACGGCAAATCAAGTGTTCCTCAAACCAGGACTGCAATCTCACATATTTATTAGGGTAACTTTTTTTGTTTTTGTTTTGGAAAACTGTTTAAACAGGATGCACCCCACCCCATTATTTATTTATTTGTTTGTTTAAATGTATGTGTCCTCGCTGAGAAATCCACAGGGCTGACTGAACAAATCTGCTAAATAAATGTAATGAACAAACTGACTGACTCCGCCCCCCCCCCCCCCCCCCACCCCAAACCCTCCCTACCTGCAGTCACAGGTAGGTGCTGTTCTAACCGAAGGAAGTTCTGACATGTGACTGCTGCCTGTGGCCAGAAGGTTATTGGTTTAATTCCCCTTCATAAACTTTCTCATTAATGAGTAAATAATGTATTTATGACACACCCCATAATTAAAACCCAACATTCACTGAAAAATGGAATAGAAAATATTTTTTCCTTAAAAAAATAAACAGTCAACATGCAATGTGACCAGTCCAGTACGCATGGTACCTGGAAATGTGAAGTGCGCCGACTTTCTGGTCTGAAAAAACTTGAATCACTACGTCTAACAGCTCAGCGGTGTCTTAATGCACGCGGCCTCGCCCATGAAATTAGGAGCGGAGAAGGAAATTCGGTCTGAAAGTGCAGCTGATCTCCCCTGCCCAGCAACGCCAAGCTCCAACAACCAGGTTAAACCAACTCATCCGCCGAAGTGATGTCATGGGAACAGACGGGATCTCTATACGCACGTGGGCTGAACGGCAGGGACAAGCCGTCCAGGGGGTGGCGGGGGTGCAGTTCATTACCCTTCATTGCACAGCCAGAATAAAATACGTCACCATGGTGGGACTCAGGGTGTTTCGCCCTTAATGTATTTCTGCAGCCCTGGACCCATATATACACCCTGCCAGTGAGCCTCGCCCCACAAGCTGCCTCTTCCTTACTCGCTTCCTTCTCAAGATGCAGGCTTCTTAGCAGCCCAAGAATACCTAAAAACTCAACGGGCGGAAGAGCATTCCTCTACAGAGCCCCACTACCGGGGAACACCCTTCTAAACTCCATAGGGAGACAGGCAGTCTCAATACAGAAGTGTTCATTAAACATGCACCTTTATGACCAGGTTTAAAAATGCTTATAGTCTGTGGACGGGGCAGGAGAAGTCGATAGCCGTTGAGTATTTTGGGGTGTCCCACTTTTCCTGGGCTGGCTCTTGCTACGCAGAGTCTCGTGACTGCATGGATTTTCTGTCTCTGTCCTAGTACCTGTGCAGCTATAGGTTGCTCCTGGTGGGGGCGCTTGTGTAAGCATCTCTGATTGGTGTCCCTGATTAGAATCTGCGCCACTTCTCTAACTGCATGTACACTGTACCCCCCATACCGCCACCGAGGCAGCTGCTCCAAATCCCAAGTGCCGTCATCCAGACCCCTCCGTCCGCCCACCCCGCTCACCATCGTTGCCTACCCCTCCCTACCAGCGCCGCCCGGCCTCACCCACCAACCCAACCGCCATCTCGTGACTGCCCCCTAGCTGCCGCTGATTCATTACCGTGAACATTGACTGATTGACCACGTTGGTCATTAAAATCCAAACCTTGAGCTGGCCAGAGGAGTATGGGCCTCCCCCCTTGAGTCTGCTTCCTCCCATGGTTTCCTGCTGTCTGTCCCAGCCAAGTTTTTCCTTGCCACCAGTGCCCTAGGCTTTCTCGTGTGGAGGTATAGGCCAAGGTCCATTGCAAGGCGTATTGCGACAAATGCTTGCAAAATGCACCGGACAAATAAATCTGATTTCATTTGATTTGATTTACTCAATTCTGCAAGGAAAAGAAAAACAAAACAATATATGATTCTATGGAATTGGAATGGAATTTTCCACCCCCCCTGCAATGCTAAGACTCCATACTCTGGCTCTCCCTTAACAGACAAACCCTCAAAAGTAGAGACGCACAGAAAACAACTTATGCACAAGTAGATCTCATGGCCATTGGCCATACCACGCACTACAAATGATATGCCACATATCCTTATATCACATACAGTATCACACCCCATACACCATATACATGTACATAATATACACATTTACATAATTGTATATCACCTATCCTGTCATACAGCATGCTTGCCTACAGGTTGTCAAGCACTGCTTTACTATGGACACTTTCCAGAAACGGCTGAAGAAAAAACAGCTTGTTTTAGCTCGCGGCGGTTCTGTTATTACAGGGGTCTGTCGCTCTGGTGCCTGGGAAGCTGCAGGGTCGGCTGGATTTGTGTTGTTTCTCTGCTCTTAATCAAGCAGTTACAGCAGCTGATTAAGCGCTGACTGCGCCTGGGAGCTCCGCGGGGCAATGTGCAAGGGCCGATTGCGTCACCCAGGGTATGAGTGGGTTCAGTTAGTTCAGGATGCGTGCTCATCACCATCTAGCGACCCCCACTGGGCAATCGGGTGCCTGCATGGGAAAGCCGCACTTGAAAGGTCTTCCTCTGACTCCACTCTGTGCGAGCTTACCTGGAGTCGGCGGTGTGAAGAGAAGCAGCTGGCGACACCATGTGTTTCGGAGGAGAATCGTGGGGTTTACACTCGACCAAAATGGCAGTGGGGTTCTCAGCATGAACGCGTCGGCAGTTGCAGACGTCTGGCCATTCCAAATTCGTAAAAGACTGGAGATGCTCAGCCCCATATTGGGTGCCAAATTTATAAAAACAAAAGATCACATTAAATAAAGCAGCTGCTTACACTGTTATCTCACCCCAGGGCTCTCCAGGTTTAGGATCTCAAACCCCTGTGTTAGACAAGGCAAATCTGGGCCCAGGCCTAGACCTAGAGAGTCTACAGTGAGCCAGCTCCAGAAACAGGTGTGCCTTCAGCAGAGAGCAATGAATTATGGGAAAGAGAAGCCTCTGGCTCCACTCCCGGTGTCAATAGGGTAGGGGTGGGTGTGGGAGGCGTGTGCCTCCTGCACATCCATGGCACTACCTAACCCCCCACCCCCCCACGCCCCAGCTCCCTTACTGCAACTCGGAGGGAAATTATTTCCCATAAATGGCCACACGCTCTCCCTCGTGTTGGGGGAGGTAGGCACGTCTGCATCCGTGCGCATCTCAGCCAAAAACACAAAAAAGGCAGTGAGTGGACAGACAGACAGAGAGCGAGAGCGAGAGCGAGAGAGAGAGAGAGAGAGAGAGAAAAAAAGAAATTATGAGCGATTAAAAGAAAAGAATACATAACTGGAGGGGTTTTTTTTAGCAGAAAGGTCTCCTGGCATGAGGAAGGCCCAGGGGCTATAGATGGCCCAGCACAGCCAGACTCCTGGAATTCCCATACCTCATGTCGGAGGAAGGCGGTCTCGGCTCCCAGGGGGGGCTCAGCCAGATGTGGAGAGAGGCAAAGTGGGCCGTCTCACCTCAGACATCACCCCCGACAAATTAATCAAGCCATTAATAACACGGGGGGGGCGGGCCCGGGGTTTGCAGGGGCCGCCGGCCTCAGACCTGAGTCCGTCGACGTTCAGCATGAGTAAATCAAGAGGCCTTCCTAATAGCTTCCAGTCCCCACCTTTTAACGGACCCTAATCTGCGTTTGAACACATTCCTGTGGCCCTATCGCACCGCTCCTGTCCCTCACAGCGCGCTGCCTGTCCCCCTTAATTTAAACTCCAGAAACGAGGGCCAGGCCAGGAGCAGGTGGCAAGGCTCAGGGTTGAATCTTACCCAGAATGCACCGCTGCTTTCTGAGCAAGATTATCTGGGTTACTGCCAAAACCCTGCCCACCTCTATGAGACCATGGATTAGTCCTTTGATTAGCTGGTTCTTTTATTTTTTCTGTTAATTTCCAAAGGCCATTACAAAATTAACTGGTTGAGCACTGTAAGCAGCGTCTCCTCCTGTCCTAAAACATCTCATGTGAGAGACTATGGTCTTGGTCACTTCTGGCAGGAGCGTAAAACCTTTCAGGAAAGCAAAGGATTACACTGAGAACAGAGCTCAGTCCTGCACAGGGAAAATTCTGCGGATTTTGCAGAGCAACAGTCACCATAATCTGAGATTTCTGAGCCTGGTTGAAATTACATTTTAAAAAAATGAAAATGACCAAAGTGTGTGGTCTTTTGGCTGAAGTGTAAAAGATTTAATGACTGAACCATTGCTGTGTTGTGAGTAAGGGTCAAACTTTGGCGGATGTCATTGAGCTTCAGCCACCAATTTCATTGCCCGGTTGAATTGTAAAAAAAAAAAAAAAAAAAAAAAATGTAAACATTCATCTAAAGAAACGTTCATGCATTTAAAAGCATGAAAATTATTTGAGTCTGTACAATTACACAAAGCCTTTGGGCCTTGGACCACACGGCAACCATGAAAACAAACTACAGTGAAAACAGACTTGTGACTGTAGAATCAAACCTCTAACACACTGACCCTGTGAGCAGGGTTGAAACCAGCACAGGGAACCCCTACAGGAGTTCACGTTTTTGCCAGTTGGTCATCATGTCAAGTCAAGTCTTTTATCTCACAGTGGGAAATTTCATTAGGCTCCGATATGCAATCCACAATTAATTAAAAAAACAACAACAACAACAACAATAACAACAGCAACAACATTCACATACGGTACACAGTGAGGAAATACATCTCTGACAGACAACACAAAACAATATAGATACATAAAACATGGAAAATAGAAAGTTTTCCTGGTCTATAGTTACTTCCACTATGTGGAGAGCTCATTATGCAGATGGAGCCCGGCTGGGATAAAGGAGTCCAGCTAGCATACAGGAGAAAGCGTTTTTTGTCCTCATCCTGAGCTGCAGGACCCACCCACTATCCCCATGGCAACGCCTCCTCAGCTGACCATGCAGACCATCCAACCCACCTGTTCAGACTGCTTCTGGGTTCCCTCCCATCAGTACCCCCTAACATGCCAACCTTTTCCTAACCGATTCAGGTTATGGCTTTCGGGAGGTATTTTGATGGTCATAGTTTGTCTTCTTTGGGCTTGTCTTTAAAGGTTTTATGAAATGCACAGGAATTGGCATGATGCCAGGGTTTGTTTCGAAGCTTTATGTCAATGAGATGATTCCACTGGGGGTTGAACCCAAGACCTTCTGCATGTAACAAATACACTATGGAATCACAGTGGAAAGCCTAGTCATGGTACCACAGTGTAGTCGTAGTTTGAATCATCTTCAAACGTTTTTTGTTGACATTTCTACCAGCAATATAAATTAATTTGATCTTGACAAAAGTCAATATGTATTTTGTATTTGTCTTTTGTTCTTAGTTAGTACAGTGCAACAACATGCAGGTGTGCTGTGATGGCCGAGTGGTTAAGGCGTTGGACTTGAAATCCAATGGGGATTCCCCGCGCAGGTTCGAACCCTGCTCGCAGCGTTGGTTTTCTTGGAAATTAATAGGAACAAGCAGAACGAAAAGGGTCAGGTATCAGATGGTGTACATCAGGGGTGCCAGACTGAATCCCATGGGGGCTACAGTGTCAGCTGGTTTTTGTGGTTTCCTTTCAATCAGCTGCCAATTCAGGCTTTGAGAACAAGGTGTGTCCATTTCTTAGCCAGTCAATGACTTAAATGAATCACTGCTGCCAAAAACACCTTGAAAACCAGCAGTAACTGGACTGGAGTTTGAGACCTGTGGGGTAGATCAAATGCAGACGATCTCTGCATTGACGTTGATGTGAACATATCGGCTAGTTCAGCCAGGAGGGAGGTGCACAGTGCCAGATCAATCACCCTTTTCCGTGGGAAACACTTTCTTGTGGAGCCCCCACATGTCTCTCAGACTTATCAGTCACTTGCGGAAGGTAGCAAGTTGCTACCAATGTGATGCTAATGTTTCAAAGAGCATCAGACAAGGGTAGGCCTTGATTGACTAGATAAGAAAAACATGATTCCACTGGGGCTCGAACCCAGGACCTTCTGCGTGTAAAGCAGACGTGATAACCACTACACTATGGAACCACTATGGTCAGGCATCATAGTGTAGCACTACTTCAAAACAGTAACATTCGTCTTGACAATGGGCCATTTTTACCAGCAATATAAAATCTTGAATATTTTACGAAACTTTGACACATTGCTAAAAAACCACAAAAGAGCTGCGATGGCCGAGTGGTTAAGGCGTTGGACTTGAAATCCAATGGGGTCTCCCCGCGCAGGTTCGAACCCTGCTCGCAGCGTTATTATTCTGAAATTAGGCTGTTCACCACCACATCAGATATGACTGAAAGAAACAGAAGACAAAAGATCATGGTAAACTCCATGAGGGCAGTTCTTACTATGCATTAAACAAAAAAACGCAATTTGACATATTGTGCAGATCTATCCTGACAGGTTTACTGATAGCTGCAAGCCTGAAAATCGGTGTTATTCATACAACCGAATGTTATCAGGGAGAATACAGGTTATTTATGGCACATTATTAAGATGAGTCACTACTGGGTGCAGCGGTCTGGGAGGGCAGTCGCGTGTTCTGGGGGGGGGGGGGGGTCTGCATGTTTTAGGCACGCCAGCCCGCCAGAGGGGTGCAGAATGTGGAGCCAAGTCCGTGACTAAGGCCCCCAGGGGCAGGCGGGTGGGGGGAGGTCGGCCCGCGTGCCAAGAACTACAGCCGCCAAAATGCCTGGGACTCCACCGGGCTCCGCGTTTTATTATTATCACAACTATTCTTTAATTCCCCAGTCAGTGACCATAAAAGGCAGAGTGGTCTACAAAAGACACAGAAAAACCAAAAACGTTACGCTGCCCCCCCCCCCCCCCCCCCCCCCTCCCCTCCCCCTCCCCTCCCCCCCTCCCCATCCCTCCCGTACCCTTAAAATAACAACAAGGAAAATATGACACAATGATATGTAACTTAGCATGCCGAGTTTGAATCCAGCTCTTGGGGGGCATGACACGGCCTCTCTGCACTTTTGTACAGTGGATTGTAGATTAACAGCTGTTATTGCACATATAAGATGTCCACATCCATTCCATACAAGACACCAGAGCAGCTGGGCAGTTGGAAAACGAACCACCAGCTCCAAGTTGGTACCTCAGATACACAGGAGCAGACCTGAACAGCTGTAGTTATACGGTTGGATAACTGTGTGAGTGGACAGAATGTTAAAAACATATGCTGTATGAGCTCTGATTAAGACTGCCTTCTAAATGCCAAAAAGTTTAATCTAATCTCTCGAGTCTGTTTCACGGTAACAGAAAATGACATGACATGCCCTTTAAGTTTGTGATGCAAATCGCAACTCAAATACAATAACAAAGGGTCACAGCAGTGTTAGCTTATGCATGTTTGTTCAGAGTAAACAGTAAGGTCTTGTGTACTTACCGTGTATATGGAAGGTATGTCTGATTTCTGTCACTGCTGATCACATGACATAATCAAAGATAGTACCTACCTGTCAAAAACACTGACTGAACATTGTAACTGACTACCATTAAATGTTTTAAATACATTATTGAAATTTACATTATATGACTCAACCCTTATAAGCTCAACTGATTAAACACAAAATGCACATAAACAAAAAGGGAAACCGTTTATACTGCCAACATGTAGGAATAAAACTTATCTTATTTGTTTCTCAAACAATGTTTACTGTTTCCTTTTAGGACTACCAATGACAGCTGATGGTGATTTTACTTTTCTATCATCAAAAGTTGGTCTCATCTAAATGAGATTCCAACACATTACCAAATTGCACGAATCAGTTTATATGACCTCTAGCCCTGGTGTGTTCGGCGGACGAAACTGTAACTCAAGCGACATGAATTTCCAAACAAATAGTATATTCCCGCCATCTAGTGGTCACCCTGAACATTGCTAAAATCTGTCTCAGAAAAATCACATCTATAAGGTCATAGTAGGCCAAGCTCAGAACGACAATGTCCATGTATTTTAAAACCAAAATAAGCACAGGTATGATCACATTTTTAAATTCAATTATTGTGAACCAGCAAGAAATGATATATAGTACGAGTCTGATCCGTAAAACTTAATTAAAATACAGGCCCAGGCCTGGACATTAAGCTCAAATACTTGCCCTTTGGGTGAGTGATCAGGCATTTTGCTTTAGTCCAAATTATTCTTTCACTTTCACAGGATTAATAAGACTATAAAACCCATTAAATATAATGACGTGGCCAAAATGATATTCTATCAACTTACAATTTGTTCCTGGCTTTCATTTCTCCTGCGGCTTCACTTAGCCTACTAAGAAGCTAGCCTACCGCGCCTACTGGAATAAGTCTTGGGAAGTTATAACGCTGAACCACTGAACCAAAAACCAAAGGTTTTTTTTTTTTACAACATAAAAGTTGCGAGAGTAACCAGCTAATTAAATTGTAACGCAATGAAAATATTTGTAACGTAAACCTGAGGTAAGAGCAGGGTGCCAGGTCTTCCACAGCAGGCTGTCCCAGCAGTAATTTACAAAACGGACTTGATTCCCCTCAGACACCGAGCCCGCGGAAATTCTTCAGGCCAGTTCGAAACGAATGTCCTCTCTGATATTTCTTCTTTCTTTTTTTCATTTCCATCAGTGTTACCACGAATCTCTGTATGTTTTCGAGGTTTCAGAGAACACTTCGCCAGTTTTAGTAAACAACTTCAGCTAGTCGCTTCCGCTGCAAACAAGCAGTTTTAAATTAAGCCATAACTGTCTCGAGGGAAGGAGTGAGCGCCTATTGGTGGATCGCTACTTCAATCATGTTGGTAAAGTAGACGGAGACATTTTGGATCTAAATTAAAGACGTTATAACTATAAAATGTCAATCAAGCATATTACTTTACTTCATGTATTTATTTAATATTACTATTACACAAGAACTGCGAATAATTTTAATTGCCTAATTACACATATTGCCCCCAAACGGGCAAGCTTGAATATCGAGGTCTAGGCCTAGCCTAAATAGGCCTATGTAACATGCCATTGTGAAATGTTTTAATTGTAGAATTAGAGTTTAGCTAGATTAAGTTAATCTAGCTAAACTCTAATTAAGTTAAAATTCAGGATTGGCATTCCAAAAATTCTGACTTTTTATGCTGAAGTGCAGCATACTTACAGCCACCAGAGCACGCACTCGAGTCCCATTTGTTTTCGCAATCAAAAGAAGAATATGTCCTTCCTGGTGCCCCGTAGTACGACGTCATCAGAAAGAGACTGTTGAACACAGCGGCTTCTGGGTTTACCATGGCGTGGTGAAGAGCGTTTCTGAATTCCTGACCTTCAACTAATTATTTGATCCAAACCTAAAGGTATTCTTAACGTAACTATACAACATTAAGGACCGTTATTTAATCATTGAGATATGTCGTACAGTAGATTTGTTTCACGACCTCGCTGCAGTTTAGCAAGCCAGCTAAGTTAAAGGTTTGCAGCTTCTTGTCTGCTAAGCACCTTTGCACGTACATGTACGTTGCAGTGAAATTAGCTAATTGGGTAGTGTTTATTGTTTAATTTTCTATGCTAGCTGGCTAACAACGTAGCTATCCAAAATATATTTTCCTGTGTTGAGGTATGTTATAGCGAATACATTAAATTGGCCAATTTACCAAACTTGTAACAACGTGGATAGAAAGGAAAACAATGTTTATAATGCCCCTGCCGCTTCGAGTAAAGCAGGGATAGGCTTTGCTGATAGATAGAAATACAGGTATGGATGTGTCAGTGTTGTTCTATATATTTTTTGGTACATGTGAGTTTAACGGGAGATTTCCATCAGCAGGTTTTCTGAAATTCACGCGATATGTCCGTGAAACACGCGTCTGTCCACGCAAAATGGGTCATTGGCAGAGTCATTGGAACGAAGATGCAGAAGACCGCTAAGGTGCGCGTGACCAGGCTGACGCTGGACCCGTACCTTCTCAAGGTAACCGCCAACCTGAATCGGTCAGCGATGCCAGCAGCCGTACCACCCAGTAGATTTCCCGTGGCAAACCTGTCAGTAGGAAACAGCCTTTTTCAGGACCAAATGAAGTCCAAACTGATTTCCATCTTCTATGCAGTTTACATGTTTAGTTCCATGTTATGTACTGACTCTTTTTACATTGTTGTAAGTTTTTTCCCCCTCATGTTTCTGAGAATACTGTCTTTCATTGCAGTACTACAACAAAAGAAAGACGTACTTTGCACACGACCCCTTGGAGCAGTGCACTGTGGGAGACATAGTCCTGCTGAAGGCCTTGCCGGAGAGGAGGACCAAACACGTGAAGCATGAACTGGCAGATATTGTGTACAAGGTGGGGAACGTGGTGGACCCACTGACGGGGAAGAGGGTGGCAGGAACCACTTTCCTGGAGCCCCCCTGGGACGACACGCAGGCGTCAGCCGAATCTCTGACTGAGAAACTGCAGGAATTAAACATCACAGCCTCGGAATCTCCAAATCACTGATAGCTGGAAATACCCCACCCTACCGTACCCTGTGAAATAAATGTATTTTTTAATGTGTGTTATGTGACTTCATTGTCATGAACTGTTGTGCTTCCCACGCAAGTCTTTGTCACACGATTTCAGAGATCAGATTAAAATGAGTGCAGCACAGTGTGTCGGTTGTGCTGAACTGGGTAAAGACGCCATTTCAAATATCGCCATGGTGATTAAACGACCATCTGCTTCTTCCCGGTAGCACCTTCCTTGTTCCAAGTAGAATTACAGTAATAAATCCTTCGGGTGAAAAAACTGTCTGCATTTTAACTGCATTTTTACACATCTGTATTTTTTGCTGCTTAGTCTGATATATCGAAACTTCAAAAAAAAAACACCAAATGTTAGAACAACATTGAGCTGTGATGGCCGAGAGGTTAAGGCGTTGGACTCGAAATCCAATGGGGTTTCCCCGCGCAGGTTCGAACCCTGCTCGCAGCGTTGGTTTTCTTGGAAATTAATAGGAACAAGCAGAACTACAAGAGCCAGGTTTCAGACAGTGTAGATCAGGGCTGTCAGACTGAATCCTAAGGGCCACAGTGTTTGTGGGTTTCTGTGGTTTCCTTTCAGTCAGCTGCCAATTAAGGCCTTGAGAGCAAGGTGTGTGGATTCCTTAGCCAATCAGCAACTTAAATGAAACACTTGTGCTGAGAACACCCCCAAAAACCAGCAGACACTGCAGCCCTGCTGAACTGGAGTTTGGCACCTGTGTGCGATGGCTAATCCAGCCAAAAGGTCATGGGCAGAGGACACTGGCGCTGTCAACCCTACGATGAGAGATGAGCTTTATTGACTGTTGGTGTCAGTTGTTCTCAGAAGTGGAAAGTCCAGGGGTCAGAAAGCAAAAGGTCCTGCCATGTCTCTTCCAGCCATGAATGTGCCAGTTGATTTTACTGATTAGTTCTATGTCCTGTTGAAGAATTGTCCTGATTAGAAAATCCAGGTGACTGGAACAAAATACTGCGGAGGACTTTTTGAACAGGAATTTTACACTTCTGGTGGTACCATGGCAACCACAGTTGATGAATCATGACCCCCTGGTCTTTCATGCCTCCTTACCTGTTCCTCCACAATGTTTCTCTGTGCATGGCAGGATGGAGAGAAAATTGTGAGTGTGTGTGTGTCCTTTACTGGCTCTGTTCAGGAATGAGTATGCATCATCATTGCTCACTACATACTTTGCTAATCACAGAAATGGAAAAGGCTCTGATTTATTTGTTTAAACATGCATGTTCATTTCTTTTAAATATTTTTTTGGGCTTTTTTCAGCTTTGTTAGACAGGATAGTGTAGAGAGACAGGAAGAGCTATACTAGGAGAAGAGAGAGGGAGAGACATGCAACAAAGGTCGGTGGTTGGACACAAACCGCCAACATCGCGGCTCGCAATGAGCATGTGGAAAGCGCTCTATGGGCTGTGCCACTGGATGCCCCATGCATGTTCATTTCTAAACATGGTAAAGGACATCCAAGTAAGGGAGGCTTTGTTCTGTAACTCAAAAACGTCAGTTTCTCACCGGAACAAAAATGATATTGGCACTTTGTAATCTAATTCCCCTATCTCAGGCACATAAAAGGTAATTTGATGCCACTGTAGCACATGCTGGACTACAGTCTCAGAGACGTTATTGTAATCGATTTGTTAAGATTCTTGTCTGCGTGACTGTATTGTTGAACCATGGTTTTATCTGAAGAATTCCATCATCTACTGAGCAAATTCCACCAGACCTAATGTGTTAAACCAGATATTTGTGTTTAAATTGTATGTTGAATAAAAGGTTTTAGTTGTGGGGTTGTATGGCGACAAAATATAAATAGCAATATAGGTGTTTGGTGCAGTTTTCCAAATACTTTGGGGTAAATATACACCATTAGTTTCTAGGATGGAATATTCTGAAATATTTGTTTCTGAGTTGGAGCAAGTGACATTGCTTCCCTCTGGTGGCGATGTTCAGGTACCACAGTACATGCCTACGTCCACTGTTGTGGCAGGAACGGTTCAGGGGTATTCAAAGAAAGATGGCGACTCGAGTCCTTCAGAGCGTGGGGAATGGCCTGAGTCAGGCACGAAACAGGGTGCGAGCGGACGGACAGGTCATCGTCGCCGTCAGGTAGGAATACATCTCTGAAAGTCTACTATACAATCTGGAGAGATTGAGGCAAGCAGTCACGCGTCTTGTCTGATTGCCGTGCTGCAGCGGGTGGGTAGTTGCAACCTGCGCCTCTACCAGCAAGCAAGTTATGGTTAGTTTGTGTTACAGATGCATATTGGAGGTTTGCAGATTCTCTAGATCGACAGTATTGTCGTCAGTGAACTAGTCACGTTTGTGTAATTATATTTTGTTCCTACGTGACTCTGTGGCAGTGTAAGAAGAACAACTGTTTTGCAGGAAGTTTTCCGAGCTTGCAACCTACCTTTTGCACACTGTGTATACGTAGCTACAGCTAGCAAGCTAGCTGCTGTATAGCCAACCGTGTTAGCTCAAGGTCATTATATTTAGAATAGCTACCCCTCCTGCATTCGGCATACACTTAGCAGGGTTATTGTCGACTGCAGTTTTATACGAAACACTCAGTGCTTTCTAATGATTTTGGGTGTGCTCTTGGAAAGTCTAATGTGTGACTCAACAGTGATTTCATTCAGAGGTCTGTCAGTGTCACGGCTAACTAGCAGACTGGCAGGCTAGCCAGCTAACGAACTCAGATTTCAGAAAATTGTGTAGTCCTTGAAGAAACTGCAACGTTAGTCTTTGTGTAAAGCTGGTGTAAAAACTCTTATTAATATAAAGGAATTAGACGGCCGGTTAACCTGCTCCTGACAAGCACGCTCTTTGAACGCAATGAACATAAGGGTAACGTTAAGTTACGATGACGTTACTCAATGGAACAATAATTAATTCTGAGAAACAGTAACTAAAACAAACACAAAGCAGCTGCATCACGAGGTTCAACAGTTCTTCTTAACACGTGTAGGGTTTAATCTGGAATTCATGCAAGAGATTAAAGTTGGCTGTCCAGCCGGAACAGAATAGATCTTGGCTAAACTTCTTTGAGACTTACTTAATCAAGTTCATGCCACGAGCCATTGCTAGACCATAATAAACACTGGCATTGCTTGCAGTTTTAGATGGCGCTTGGTGGGTTTGAGGTTACAGCAACGTTAGTTAGTTAATGTAATTAATGTTGTTGACTGACATTAAGTCACGATAGCCCGGTAGGCTCCGGCCTTGTCATCCATAGTTGAGATGACCTTTGTTTTCTGGGGGTAGAGAAGAAATCGGGGGTGGGGTGGAGGAGGTGTCTCGAGTCACAGATCTGCTATTTTAAACGTTGTGTAATCGCTGGTATAATTGAACTTTAAATATCCGTCATTTAATGTTCAATTATAAAACAGCAAGTGCAACCATCCACCCGCAGGTGAGACTGTCGACTCCAGGATTAAGTGTGTAATCATTTCTTTGTGTGTTGATTATATTCACTTTTTAGGTTGCTGTCCGCATCTAATAATAGAAATCGAGAGGATAGCTGGTTCAAGTCGCTCTTCGTCCGGAAAGTCGACCCCAGGAAGGACGCGCATTCTCACCTGCTCGCCAAAAAAGAAGATAGCAACTTGTACAAAATCCAGTGTGAGTTTAGGGGCGGGGTGGAGGTGGTGATGGTGATTATAATGGGGGGTCATTTACTTCTACATTTCGCAGAGGAAAATAATTTGTAAGACACAAAGCCTCGATTGTTTCTTTTTTTGGTTATTTGTTCTGGAGAACGGATTAAAGACGTGGGGGAAAAAATTTTTCCAGTGGTTTTGTGTGAAGGATAAAGTATGTAGCAGGTTGGATTATCTCTAATTCTAGTGAATTATTTCTTTCTTAGTTCACAATGTAAAGCCGGATTGCCTGGATGCCTACAACAAACTTTGGTAAGATGACCGTTTTCTTCAACACTAATTCTGCAATATACAATAAATATATATATTTTTTAAAAATAATTGCATGAAAGAATTTGGGGCAAATGCTACTTGTGGGTAAATATTACTGACGTCAATAACATTACAAATCGATGGGGTGAATGCACTACCCAGTCTATGATCAGAACATACAATTTGGCCTGTGTATGCGTAAAAATTTTTTACACTACCTTATTAATTATTGATTTGGCGGTTACGCTTATCCAGATCAATTTACAAAGCTCTCTTTGGCAGATGTGTAGCGTACATACCATATGGTTGTTATGTGTCCTACACACAAAGGATTAGTGGTAAGACTGGTAAGATGGGTATGTGTTGTTAACATTTTTATTAGCAACTTGTGTTTAGAAATTATAATTAAAGTATTACCGTCTTGTAGTTTATGCATTCTGCCTAAGAGTATTCCACACGGACATCTTAACCCTGTGTTGTGCTGATGTACACAGATTGCCTAATAACGATCTGTGATTTTGATGCGTGTCATACTGGATCTAGTATGCGTAATGAAGGGGCGTCAGAAATGTCAGGTCTTTTAATAGGGCGTTAGCACAGAGTGCGGAACACTACACCACTCTTCCGCGAGAAAGCCGTTGGTCTCGCGCTGGTCTCGCGTCTTCCAGAATGTCCCGCGGATGCTCGATTAGGTTCAGCACTGTTGACTGAGAAGGTCATCGCGCGTGAATAATATCGGTGCCGTAACGCTTTAACCCCGCGAAGCCGCCTGGTGCCCTGTGGAGGGCGGGGCGATGTCATCTGGAAAGACGTCCTTCTTTGCAGGAAGTAAATTCTGTAAATGTGGGGTAGCGATTGACTTAAGCGGAAACTTAAACGGTTTCAGTGGAATCCAGCCCTGCTTTGAAAATGAGACCCGTACCATTATGCAACCACAATTTGATTTTATTTGATTTCACTACGCATATATTTTGGCAGTAAACTGTATGCAGATTTTTCGTTCCCTCCGGGACTGGAGTTAAACCTGCAGACACTGCGGCTCTCTAGGATTGGAGTTAAACCTGCAGACACTGCGGCTCTCTAGGACTGGAGTTAAACCTGCAGACATTGCGGCCCTCCTGTAGTGGAGTTAACCTGAATGTTACAAAGACACAACGACAGGCCTAAGCACGCAAACACTTCTATGGTTTGAAGCTGATGACATCATTGTGGATGATTGTGAGTGTTTAGCGTTAGCCGTGCTAATGAGCCTGGCTCCATTGCCCCTCCCCACAGTGAGGATGTGCTGCCTGCGGTTCACGCCGACCCGCACTACCCCTGCGAGCTGGTGGGCACCTGGAACACCTGGTACGGAGAGCAGGACCAGGCAGGTAAGACCCTGCACCTGCACCTGCACCTGCACCTGTGACACGCCACTACGCACACGTACATACACACTCGTACAAACATGCACACTCACATTCTCTCTCTCACACACACGCACACACACACACACTCTCACGCACACACACTCACACACACACGCACACGCACACACACACGCTCACACTCACACACGCGCTCACACTCGCACACACACTCTCACACACACTCTCACACGCACACGCGCACACACACGCACACACACTCACACTCACACTCACACACACACGCACACACACGCACACTCACTCACACACACACACACACACACACACACACACACACACACACCGTTGTGTTCTCTCTTCTGTGCACAGTTCATCTGTGGCGGTATCGGGGAGGCTACCCAGCGCTGACTGAAGTCATGAACAAGCTTCGGCAGAACAAGGTCAGCAGCCTCCGTGCCTGTAGCCGTAAATGCTCCTGTACCTGCACAGCATTGGGGTGTGTGTGTGTGTGTGTCTCTGAGCTTCAGCATTGGGGTGTGTGTGTGTTTTTGGGTCCCTGTAGGAGTTCATGGACTACCGGAAGGAGAGGGGCCAGATGCTGCTGTCCCGTAGGAACCAGCTCCTGCTGGAGTTCAGCTTCTGGAACGAGCCTGTCCCCCGAGCCGGACCCAACATCTACGAACTGCGGTCCTACCAGCTGAGGGTGAGCTCCGCCCCTGAACACCGACTCACACCCCTAATCTCCAAAACCCTTCCCCAAAACCATTAAACCTCCAGCTTCCCTTCAACCATAAAACTCCACTACTAAACAAGAAAGATCTCTGAAATGAGAACCCTGTGGTTGAACAAATCCTGTCCCTCACACCGTCTCCCCACACCCCCCATCCTCCTGAACGTTGTACCCCCAAAATCGTCGGATTTACTCTGGTCCTTAAACATTGACTCTGCAGTCCAGGAACCCTAAAAACCCTACACCTCACAACCCATCCATCTCTGTATTCATAGTATAGATTTTGGAATAAAGCCCCATACTGCCCTTAACCCTTCAAGGTGTGAGGTCACAAATGTGTGATTCTTTACTGAACATTCCAATGCTGATGTCACAATCACTAATTGTAACTGAAAGCAGTGTTGTTCTAGAACACTGACTTAGAATTTTGAGAAAAAACAAACATTCTTAAAAAACCTGCTCTTCAAAGGGTTAAAGAGAAAGACTCCTGGCCCCCATCATAAATAAAGTCCCCTGAGATGAACTCCCTTCTCTGAATCGCTGGTTAATGTTCTGTGTCTGCCTTTCAGCCTGGAACCATGATTGAGTGGGGAAATTACTGGTAAGGCTGCTCTTCCATCCTCAATATCATTTTTTAAAATGTATTAATTTTTTAAATACAAGATAGCTTGTCCTTACGAGTCCTCTGTAGTTTAGGGGTCACAGTTGGAAATCAGTTGCAGATGAACTCCACGCTGCCATCAGGCAGAGTCCTGTCAAACAGAAGGCTGTGAATGTGGAACTGTTTTGCCAGGTCACATAGCCGTCAGGGCCCCTTTGGGTGTGACGCAGAGCTGGATTACCTTTGGGCTGCAGGGAAATGGCACGCCTGTAGGCTGTGAATGTTCTGTGCTCGTCAGTATGCATCGTTATGCTCTAGACGGGCCGCACAGCCTGTTCTCCTCATTATACATAATTGTGTTCTTGCGTGTCTGGTGGAACTTGGACGGAACCGTGACGAGAATCTGTTTACACGGGGGCCAGAATAATCCAGCTTTTGGCAACCTGCGGCCATTTTGTTTTGTTGTTTTTTTTAAATGCCTTTTCTTGTGAACAACAGGCTTTTTGAAGTCTCATTGCCTCTCTGCAGATGGTAATTACTGAACAAATGAGACTGGACACGTATCCACTCCCTGGGCGTGTATCTCATAAGTATATACTCCGCAGAAGGCATGAACGATTGATATCGGTGAAGAATACAGACAAATGCATATCTGAATGTGATTCGCCAAATTTGTTCAAAATGTTAATTTTTGCCTGCTTAAATGACAATTTGAAAAATTAAAGTAAATCTGCCTGCCAGTACAACAAAAATTTAATTATTGGAAAAAAAAATCCTGATTGCTGAATTCTGGAATCGATTCAATTTTGGAAATGGACTGAAATTCAGGTGAACTTGGAGGTGACAAATGACAAAAGTATAAGGGCTAATTGGAAATGTGATGTATTAGATCACTCCAGATTTCACCTGTGGTTTCTGAGGTAAGGTCTTTAAACCTTTCATTTGATGGAACTCTTAAATTCATTTTTGTTTATGTTCAGTGTCACAGTCTTTTTAGCTGTTATAGAACCTGTTGGCCATTACGTTGGTCACATGGTTTGTGGGTAGCGTTACTAGTAGCTGATTATGTGGTTCACAGTCTAGACATTCATGTTTACTGAGACCAACAGCACAGCATGCCTCACCTGGGAATCAAACCTGAAACCTCCAATCTGTGGACCAAGTCCCTTTGCCACTGCACTGCACAGCTGACAAGATGCAAAACAAGACAAAATTCTCTCTCTTACATTTTAGGCATTCAGCTGACACTCTTTAACATAGCGACTTCCAGTGGAGCATAACATATAAACAAAATGGTTAAATAGACCATTGTCAGCACACTGACACAGATCGAGTTAATAACAGGTGTAGCGGTGTTGTGGTTTACCTTTCTGTGATGGTTGAATTAATGTGAATACCAGCCTCCCAAAACATCTGGGTTCCACCATAACATAATTTTAATGAATTTTTATTATTTATTTATTTAAATAATTTCTAGTTCATTTTTATTTATTCATTTTCATCTCTTGGAACCCTTTAGGTTTAGTCTGTTAGATTGTTTTTTTCTTTTGTCATCAGTGCTTCATTGAAAAAGAGACCCAGAGTCTCAATGTGATTTCCCTGTTTAAATAAAGGCTCACAAACTGCCAACTGTGCTGATAAGACTACCCAGACCAACTGCCTTTTTCAGCAAAGCATTTGACTGGGGTGTATTCTTGTGCTGTGGTTGGGCAGTGTGGGGTCTGTGATTTCATTGGGCGGTGTCTGACGTGGGGGTGTGTCCACAGGGCTCGGGCTATTCGGTACCGGCAGCAGAACCAGGAGGCGGTGGGCGGGTTCTTCTCCCAGATCGGGAACCTGTACATGGTGCACCATCTCTGGGGTAGGGAACCAAACGCCTCCCACTGCCTCCATTTGAGTCGCACACCATGGGTTCAGCCTTGACTTTTAAAGGCTCAAAGCGTAAGGCCCAGGGGCCTGTTTCACAAAGCAGGATTACTGAGTTAGCTGGATAACTGCACTGAGTAAAACCCTGTATCACAGAGCAGGATTACTGAGTTAGCTGGATAAATGTGCTGAGTAAAACCCGAAACCCTCCCAAATCCCGGAAAGTGGACTATAGTAAAAAGAGCTGTTCTGGGCTAACTCAGCAATCCTGCTTCGTGGAATACCCTCCAGGTCTTGTCTGTAAGCGTGATTTGAATGTTGTTAGATATTAAAAATGGTGCTCATTACTAACAAGATTTTTGATCCTTTTTTAACTAAAAGAAAAAACTTTTCTTAGAAGCAAGTTGTTCTAATTGCATGTGGTTTTATTGTGGTTGTTATGGCTGTGTTGTGGGTGCGTTGAAGTTGTATTGTGGTTGCGTTGTGGTTTCCTTGAGGTTGTGTTGTAGTTGTGTTGTGGCTGTGTTGAGGTTGTATTGTGGCTGTGTAGTGGTTGTGTTGTGGCTGTGTTGTGGTTGTGTTGTGTCTGTGTTGTAGTTGTGTTGTGGTTGTTTCTCTGGGTCACACTCCTGGTTCTGTTTCAGCTTACAAAGACCTGCAGTCCAGAGAGGACACAAGGAACGCTGCCTGGCAACATGAAGGCTGGGACGAGGTCGTATATTACACAGGTGAGCAGGTGTATATTACACAGGTGAGCGTGTGTACAGGTGTGTATATTACACAGGTGAGTGTGTGTACAGGTGTATACATTACACAGGTGAGGAGGTATACAGGTGTGTATATTACACAGGCGAGCAGGTATACAGATGTGTATATTATACAGGTGAGCGTGTGTACAGGTGTGTATATCACACAGGTGAGCAGGTGTATAGGGTTGTATATCACACAGATGAGCAGGTGTATGGGGTTGTATATTACACAGGTGAGCAGGTGTGTATATCACACAGATGAGCAGGTGTATGGGGTTGTATATTACACAGGTGAGCAGGTGTGTATATTACACAGGTGAGCAGGTTGCACCAATGAGCCAATCTTGGGCATTTCGGATTCAGACAAGGGGAACAACACAAAAAAATGAAATACTGCTGTAACTGTAGAATCCTGCACTTTTGGGGTCCTCCCTGTGCACTATACGGCAGAGTGAAAAGGGGAAGGTTTGTAAAATGCATAAACGAACTGCAGATCCAGCACTTTCATGCGCTCATTCCAAACTGCAGGCACTTACACGACCATCAGTTTTCCACATGGAGAGAAGAAGCGTCTCCATGGTGCTTATCGTGTGCCCCTGAGAACCCGCAGTGACAGCGTAATTACTGTCGAGCAAAAGCCCTGGGCGCTGGGTACAGAGTAAAAGAAAGAAGGAAACTTTGTTTAAGAAGCGGTGTCGTGAAATAGGAACTCGTTTGATCAGGCAAAACAGACATGGCTCTCTCCCCTCCCCCCTCGCCCGCCTCAGCCCCCCACCCCCCCTCCCCCCAGCACCCCCCTTTCTTGGTTCCTGGGCTCCCCTTGTGGAATACTGATGAGGAGGAATATTGTTCCTTTTCTCTCTCTCTCTTTTTCTGGTTTTTTAATTAAGAAGCTTTTGAACACTGATCCAGATCCACACACTTTAACAATCTTGTGTGCACGCAGACATCTTGCATCATCAGTTCCCTCAGCCCTGTAGTGTTACTATCAAGTAAAATGCAGAGTCCTCACTGTCCGTGTGTTTGTGCGTGCGTGAGTGTGTGTGTGTGAGAGAGAGATAGCGAGAGAGAGAGATAGCGAGAGAGAGAGTGTGTACATGCATGCATGTGAGACATTTAAACTGAACTTTTTTTTCTTATCCCACGTAGTTCCTCTCATTCAGCACATGGAATCCAGGATCATGATTCCTCTGAAGAGCTCGCCACTGAAGTAGAGGGAGGAGGAGACCAGGCAGATTCCACAGGCAGTACTAATCAATCCAGATGTAACCGCTGTTTGGCACTGCCTTTAAATGATGCCAGCCACTTCTGCTGATCACTGATTTTTTTTTTTTTTTTTTTTTTGCTTTTTGGTTTTTTTTTTTTTTGGTTATGGTTGTTGATCTTTTTTTTTCTTTTCTTTTTTTTGGTGAAACTCGATTAAAACTATTTCCCACTCAGCTCCTTAACCGACAAACAGCCACCTTGTACTTGTAAAAATTGCCGCCAAAACTGAGCGACCCGCGCGAGCTGTGCTCACAGAGAGAGAGAGAGATTAAAAAGGGAAAAACAGAGAGACCAGAATGACACGGAGATGGAAAAATGAAGGGGGGGGGGAGCTTGGAACCCTGTAGCGAGGAACTGAACTGGCGCCTCTGGAAATTGGGGGGGGGGGGGGGCAGCTTGGTCCGTTCCAGCTTGCAGTTTGGAGCTCCAGTTCCAGGCTTTGCACAGGTCCAGCTGGCACCTGTATCTATCCTTTCTTTAAAAATAAAAAAATAAAATAAAATCTAGACCTGAAACTCTGGCCGCCCACCAGAGACGATGGCCTGGCAGCTTGGATTTGTTTTACGGACGCCTTTATCAGCTGGTAACCCAGCGATAATTTCAGCCGTTGGGAGTCTTATCTATGGGACATATTAGCTACGTGATAATATCAGGTTTGGTCTTAATTTTTGAATCACAGACTCGTCAGTGCTACTGTAAGCCTATAATATTTTTTAAAAAGACTATTTTCTGTGGAAAGAGAAAAGATTCTTAATATGCGTTACATGCAAAGGCAATGACTTATTTATTTATTTATAAAAGATTATCATTATCAAGCTGAACACCGGATGGTCACAAAGCTAATTTCTTGTCATTTGCACTGCAGGTGTGATGTAAGTGCTCAGTTAAATTGTATACTCTGAGTCGCCGCAGCGCCATCCGCTGGTTAAAAGGACATCGATACAACGGAAGCTTTGGGGAAATGTCATTCATTGCCGCGCTGCCAGATCCTGGCAGTTATTTCTCCCACAGTGCCTCAGTTTTGGCACGTTGCCGTGGCGTAATGGTCTAATAAGGCCTGGCTAATTTATTTCATTTTGGTGGCTTTTAAGGGAATTTAATTTAAAAAAAATTTTTAACAGTACACTCCGTAGCCTCCAGGAACTCAGGTTTTTCGGCCTAAATCGATGGCATTCACTCTCGCCCTTGGAGAGCCTGTTGGTTTTTGCTTTCACCTTGAAATCCACCACCAATTCAGAGCCAGGAAACTCGGTGAAGCGAGCGTGTAAACTATATCCTTTAATCAAGTGCAGAGTAGCAGCTAAAGCCTGCACTGGCCATAGCTCTCCATGGGCAACAGTGGACAGCACCGAACTGAACGATGGCCGATTGAAAGGTCTCCCGACTATACGCCTTGAGCACACGGCGGTCTTACGTTAGAGAGCCCACTCCTGGAGAGCTGTCGTGTGGCTGGTTTTTTTTGCCGTCGCCTTAAAAATTGGCAGTCAGTTAAGACCCAAGAAACAGGGCCATGTGAGTTATGTTATTCAGCAGTTACGTCCTGAGTAACAGTGAACCCCTACAGCTCTCCAGGGTTTGTGGGCACCTGTCCTGAGTGTTAACAGAACACCTTGAGCCACTGCCTTTGGTGTAATCCTAGTGAAGGGTGGGCCGGAACTCGCAGTGCAGAAAAAGGCACGGGGAGTAGGACATCTTCTCATTCAGTTGGTTGTCTTTGATTTTGTTTGACTTGCCCTTGTGAAGAAGAGAGAGTGGTTTTCTCTAAAAAAAAAAAAAAAAAAACGGGATCTCGAACATCAGTCCCCATAGGGCCACACTGTCTGCTGGGTTTTTGGTGTGTTTCTGTGTTGAGTGTGCAAGCCATTGATTGGCTACACACACCTTGTTACCAAGAAGTGATGGGTGAGAGGTTTCATGAAACATATAAATGGGCGTGGCTATAATGAGATGTCAGCCCCTTTATTTTTTTAACCAATCAAAAGGGTTTCCTTATTGGTTCAATGTGCTGAGTAATTTCCAGCATATGATTACTGATGACGTCTCATTCTTCCATCACTGCTTCCAAGGCCTAAGATGGCTGCTGAGTTTAACATGCAGACACTGCGGCCCTCCAGGACTGGAGGTAAACCTGCAGGCACAGCGCCCCCTCCAGGACTGGAGTTGAACCTGCAGGCACTGCGGGACTCCAGGACTGGAGGGTTTGAGATCCTTTCCTCTACAATGAGGTCCTGCTTCAGAAAGTGAATTTTTAAAAGTACTTGTACAGTGTTTGTAGGTCCCTCATCTGGAAATAAGTACACTTCATAAGAAGGGGCAGTAAACAGACACTCCAGGAAACAGCTCCTGTAGTACAAACGGAAACTGTATTAAATCTTTTATTTGTGGGAAATGAATGCATGACTATTTTCTTTTTCCCGTCCAGCGATGGCTGGGGTACTAAAACATTATTTGAGATTTCATTTGATGGGAATTGTTTTTCATAAAATCTGTGTACAGTCCCCCCCTCCCTCAATGAGTTTTTAGTTAACGCTGGTGTTTAAAAACTTATCCCGACTGAAACGGCCATTTTCTTTTCCTGTAGCGTCTGCAGCCCAGGCTCAGTACCGTATCATTTGTTGCTGAATCATACTGTGTCTGAAGTCTGTCCATCATCGGCATCGCGCTTCTTTAAAATGATAATGTTAATGTTAGTGGTGGCATGCCTAGTCTTCAGTTCTTCATTTTTCAAAGGACAGCGTCTGGAAAGCTGAGTGATGTGAACTCAACAGCCCGTAAATAAAAAGAGATTTAAAATACGAACGCGGCTTCGGCCTTGTGTCACTCGGGCTCACCTGTTTTTATTACAGCCACGGGACGTTACACAGAGCAGAGTGTGTTACACAGAGTTTGTTTGGAAAAGATACTTCATAGAAAAAAAAAGGGGGCAGTGGGGGTGGTGCCTTCACTGGGAACAAGGGCAGAGGAGGGAGAAACAGTGTTTGTAACAGTACTACACAAGCAGCTATCGAGAGCAAGTCAACACAGGACGGAAAACTGCTGATGCAGCATTCTCTGCGGGTTGGAGTTCTTAACCAGCCTGCACTGCAGGGCACCCCTAAATCAGTGATGTCATAGGAGGTGTTTTTCCATTGACAGTGGAGGCCGAAATGCCTGTAATGACATCACTGGGTGGGCGTGGCCAGCAGTGCAATCGGGTTGAAAATGTTAATCCATGTAAAGCGCTGCAACAGCAGTTTTCTGACCTGTGTTGGCCTGCTCTTTAAATTTCGGTGGTTCCCAACCCTGTTCCTGGAGACCTACCATCCTGCAGGTCTAACAAAGCGCACCTCATTCAACAGCTGCCCAACAGTTTGGTGTGCTGCTAATCAGCAGAATCAGGTGTGCTTTGTCAGGGTTGAAATTATACAAACTACAAGAACATAGATCTCCAGGAACAGGGCTGGGAACCACACTCCCCCCACACCCCCCATTTTAAAAATGTGCACTTGCGTCTTTCTCTTTTTAGGTGGAGTATGTACATCATGCCACAAGAAAAGCCTAAATAATAAACAGTTTTTACCCTTTTAGCTTACTGGTTAAAACAAAGCCCTGTTACTTCAAAAATAACTACAAGTCTTCTGCTAGCTAGAGTTGCATCACCGTTAAAAACGGCATTACTTTAAAAGCTAATTCTGCCTCCTTCACAATGTCAAAACTAAGGACTCCGTTTATGAATTTGCAGGAAACAAACTGCTAATATTGAGTATTAATAATTTAAAAACCCTATGAGAAGCCTTTGTACAGATGGTTCCTCATGCTGTCGTTAGTCCCAAAGAGGTGAGGGTTAGGTCAGAACGTTCACACAGGGCTGCAGCAGTCTCTCTCCTCGATCCTCCTCAAATCTTTTCCAGCTCCTTCAGGAGCTCTCCGAAACTCGTCACGTACCACGAACTCCTCTCCTTCACCTGCGGTCTGACGACGTTCCCACCGAATCCGATGAAGGCACTCTGAGCAAACGCACAGGCAGACACACCTGGTCACACACATATACGCATGCAACTCATCTATTCATTCTCAGTGGGGAAGCACAGAATAGTGTAGAATTTTACTGTATCCTGTAGCATTAAGATTTGCCTTCGCTGGAACTAAGGGGCCTAGTCCAAACCATGAAAAACAGTCACCGACCAAACGGATGCCCAGATACTTTTGGTCATATAGTGTATAAAAAGGAGGCCAGTCCGTGTCGGCCTGCCCCGCCCCTCTCGGCCCCGCCCCTCTTTGCTCCGCCCCCCCTCTATGCCCCGCCCACTTACAGCAGGAGGACAGGCCTCCAGGTCTGTGGCTCCGTCTCCGATCATCACCACCTTCTCCAGGCCGTAGAGCTCCTTCAGCAGGCTGATCACCCGCCCCTTCCCCCCGGACTCCGCCGTGGGCTGTGTCTCATCGAACCCCGCGTACTCGCCTGCGAGAGAGCCACAGAGAGAGCCCACCAATCACTGCCTGCGAGAGAAACCACACGGCACGTAACCGAGCAATCACTGCCTGCGAGAGAGCCACAGAGAGAGCCCACCAATCACGGCCTGCGAGAGAGCCACAGAAAGCCCACCAATCACTGCCTGTGAGAGAGCCACAGAAAGCCCACCAATCACTGCCTGCGAGAGAGTCACAGAGAGAGCCGACCAATCACTGCCTGCGAGAGAGCCCACCAATCACTGCCTGCGAGAGAAGCATGGGGCACTCAACATCAGTTAAAGCATTCAGCATTCAGAAATATCCCAGGCTACATTTTTAAAAGGAGTCGGGTCATCGAATCGGGCTCTTATGCCCGCTCTGTTAACCGAGTTGCTGGCATAGAAGTGCGGGTGGGCTCACCGTTGAAGTAGAACTTGAGCCGGTTGGCGTAGACGTGGTCTAGCGGGATGCCCAGCTGCGAGGCAACGTGCTCCACGATGCAGCGGAACCCTCCGGAAACGAGGAAGACCTTCACGCCGCGCTGCTGAAGGCTCTTCACAAGCTCCCTGCGAAACACGAGGACCCCAGGAGTCACGGGCGGGTTCCTTACCCACCCAAAATTACACAAACTACGCATTCCACAAGAGGGAAGAAGGAGCACAACGCCACTGGACGCTTAGCATTTTCCACGCGCGGTTGCGCAGGGCAACGGAAGCATCGGCAGTCACACACTGAACGGAAACGCGGACCGAATTCCTAAATTCACTTACTTAACGCCTGGAGTCAGCTGGGGCGGGTGATCTGTGATCAGCTTGTTGACCTGCTCCCGGGAGCAGCGGATGATGGCCAGCCGCTCCGTCAGCGCCGTTTTGAAGGTCATGGACCCGCCCATTGCCTTCCGAGTCCTGGCGAGGCATGTCTCATTATTATTATTTTGGTTTATTTTTTTAAATCATGGGTCAGACAAATCACAGCCAATCAGCACACTCTTCAAACCATAAATCCATAAAATACATAATATTACTCAACGACATAACTTTAGTTTGAATATTATTGGGGGGGGGGGTGAAGAAATGCACAGACCCCGACTCTCTAGCTGGGTCCATGTGGAGCTCAGCCCCACCGTTTCCCCCGTCATATCCAAAACCTCACAGACCCCCCCCTCTTGAAAACCAGTGTACCCTGTTGAGGATAACGCAGGGTCCCATTGATACAACTGTAACTGAATCGAAGCCAGAATGGGTTAGCGCCCTCTGGGGGTGGGAGGTTTAACACCCTCTGGGGGCGGGGCGGGGCAGGGCGTTGACACATTTCCAAATCAACGCCCAGCGCGGGCCACCTACATTTCTGTGACCGCATCCCCGACCCCGCAGAACTTGGCCAACTCATCGATGCCCTCCTCTTTGATGACGGTGCTGTCCACGTCGAAACACACTGCGTCCGCGCTGCGAAAAATCTCCTTGGTTTCCGCTAAAGTTGCCATGGTGCTGCAAAAACAAAAATGTAACATATTATGGGCTACACACATTAGATATTCATATATGAACATGTATCATGCGTTTTTAAGAAAGGACCTGCAAACCTAAATATGGAAGGCCATTTCTACCACTTGTTAAAATAAATCTAGCACATTTTTTAAAATAAAGTATATAATTATGACAGAGTATTTATACTTATGACTTAGTACTTCATAATCTTAGTTTCTCAAAACTATGACGTACTAAAGCCATAATTATTGCACTATCGTAATACTAGCCCATAATCACGACTTAGTATCTCATAATTACCACTTAGTACCTCATAAGTCGAAAGTTTCTCGTAATTATGAGAATATTTCCTAATAATTTTGAGATAATCATAATTATGAGAAAACATTTCGGTTAAAAAAAAATTCTGTGCATTTTTTTAACAACTGGCTGAAACGGGCTTCCATACTTAAAAAGGGGGACGATGGCTAACGTTATGTAATCGTATATCGGCCAATAGACTATACAGGTTTATAAGGCTCGCTGTAGCCTACACTCACTCGATCCATACCTGTTCAAAAACTGAAAACCTAATAGAGCTTATAATAATAGTTATAAATGCAATCCAATTGCTTTAATGATTTCTTTAATCAGAAGGCGGGCGACAGTAGCAGAAAATTAGGCTACATATTGGAAGTGTAGGATACTGGTCGAGTTGATGCATATCTCGTGAACGCTGTCAATCTAATTTGGAAGGTGAGCAGCAAATCTGACAGCCAAACCGCCGAAGTACACATCGTGCTTTCGGTATGTGACTAGTGCTGCAAGCTAGCCAACTTTACACCGAGCGGCGATCTTACAAAGTGAGTGCATGGCATATGAGTTTAATTTTGCCGACACGCCATGCACGTAGGAGAAAACTATGAGAATTTAGTGCAAAAAGACACAAAAAGCAGACACAAGTCAGACTGCTCTCCGATTTGGTCGTTTATGTAGCCTACAATGAGCCTGCTTTTAACATACCAACCATCATTACTGTTAATCTGTCACGAACCACGAACGTAGTCGTGCCGGCTAGATTGATTTTACAGAATTAGCTTAACCTTATCCAACTGGTGACATAAAAAATCTACTGACAAGCATTCTTGTGGAAAACCATCTTGTGTGGCATTGCATCACCCAAGACTTCAAAAAGTTGACATGTCAGCCGGCCGGACGGTGCCATTTCAAAAAGAATTACCGGCATATTCACTAGCGACTGCAGCTAGCTAAAGCAAACGCAATACATGTTTAACGTCAGTCTACACATTTTAATAGTTACATGTGGTGGTTATTCAGATACAAATTAAAAAATCGGTGCAAATGCAAACCGCCAGATTACCTTGCAGTGTGGACGTTAGCTAACCAGCAACATTCGCCAGAACCCCCTGAGGCCGAAAAGAACGCTTTATGTCGACAGCAAAAAAACTCAAAAAAATCGTAGCCTACATTAGCGTGAGCGAAAGAAAGGGGGATTCTCACAGCTCGTACACCGACTACGAAGCAGTGATAAAACACTGAAAGCATTCGTTTTACTGGCTGGCTCCGCTGACCCGGGTAAAAAAAACCTTCTCAGCGAATGGCAGACGCGGAGTGTGGCACCGCCTTCTTCGGGTTTTTCTTCGGAAGGGTCGATTAACCTGTCTATCATCCGTTTGGAAATGAGAACAATACCGACAAGACTGATATGTCAGGTTACACACAGGGAATTTACGGGTTTCGTACAGTAAAGATACGTTACGTTGGCATAAGAATGCATTGGTTTATACAGGAAATTTTTCTTTACCGAAATTCGTATAGCCATTCGTAGGCTGCTGACAGTCGGATCTGCGCAGATCCACTGATTTAAAATGTATGTGGATCGCCCGTGCCCCTTCACAGCGCCGGAGATTTGAGCCGATCACTGTTATATATACATGTTCATTAGTTAGTGAACGCGAACATATGCAGTGGTTCGGTCAGTTAAATTTTTATTGAAAACAAAATGTTTTCAATAATTCTGCATCTCTCTTAATTCTTTTGCAAAAATATTTTATTAATTATATGGTTAAATAACGTTTTTTAACTCATAGGAAAAGTTGTCAAAATGTAATTTCGTTTTTAAATCCAATAAAATGTCGCGCGCCCATCAATAGTTCGACGGCAGCTATCAGTTGTTCACCAACGGCCAACGTGTTTGCATAGGTGAGAGGCTAAAGGCAATGTCAGAGACCGAATGCCACGTGTCTTCAACCCTCTCAAAATTAGGGAGGGTTGAAGACCCTACATGACCCCCCTATCTAAAATTACTCTTGCACACTGTGATCCAACATCTGCTCCTGGAGAACCACAGCTTCTGGTGTTTGTGCTCACCCAGAAATCAACAGCCAATTCAGACCAAAGAAATGAGTTGGACCTGGTCATGTAATTAATCAATTAAGTGTTAATTAACAATAAAGACTAGAAAACCCTGTGGACCTCCAGCACCAGAGCTAAGAATGGCAAATCCCTGTTGCCAGGTGCATGCAGGACCAATGACAGTTGTAACCATATGTGTCAAAGGAATCTGATTGGACAGTAGTATTCCATGATTCCATGAACTGCTCAAAAGATAGCGTAGGATCAAGTAACCTATGGAGCTCATAAAGGTCAAAAGTAAAAGAAAATCCATTTTATGTTCAGCATTGGTGGTCATCCAACAGCAAAATATCAGGTGACCTGGCCTCTATTGGACTCCTCTATCCTACATCTGCAAGTTTCTGGAAATAACCAGCAGGAGACTTCCCAGAATGCTTTGCAACCTTTTCTTTCCTGGTCCCTTTCTTATCTAGCTGAGAGTGCGCTTTGTACAATTGGTCAGATTGATCACACTGTATAACGAAGTCTTTTGGGGAACTGAAGGGGAACGCTTGTCACTAGGACAATGCTCATGTGTAGATGTACAATGACCCGGAAAGCAGCTCTTGAATCAGGAGGAAAACTAATAGTTCAGCTCAGTTGACAGCTCAGCTTTCGCTTAGCAACAGCGTCGATGTCTGGCTCTGTTGTCCAAGCTGTGATTGACAAAGAGGAAAAGCGAAAGTTTCTTCAGCTAACCAGCGCATGCGTGGTTCACAGCCCATTGTTCCCAGAATGCCCCAGGGGAGAAAATGCATTCGAACACAATCAGCCAATGTTTGTGTTGTTCCATGTAAGAGTTCCATCCCCCAGAATATCTCTCAAACCTCCCCATCTTCAGCGACGAGTCTGTGCGTGTATGTGTGTGTGTGTGTGTGTCTGTGTGTCTGTGTGCGTGTGTGCGAATGTGCATGTGTGTGTGTGTGGGGTAAAGTATGAAATAAGTCCGTAGTGCTACCTCATAGGTCTGCATTATGGAACACAGCCGACCTGTGTTTGAAATGAGCCGCATGACAAGGATGATTCACATGCCAGAGCTCTTTCATACCTACATACCTTTTTTTTGTTTGATTGATTGATAATGTTTCTTTGTTATTCACCCAATCATGAGAGCTCTCATTGTCAGCCCGTGGGGTATTGAAGGCCTGTGTTTATATTAGTTCCCCCAGTTTTGGTAGCTTGTATGTCTGGTTTTCCTAAACTCGCTTATGGGGGGGTGCCCAGCATCTGCTATACTTCGGCCTGAAGTGTCTGTTTCCGAAATCTGCCGAGTTCTTAACTGAGCTGTAGACAAGTAAGGGACTGGGCTTGTAACCTAAAGGTTGCAGGTTTGATTCACAGGTAAAGCATTGTTGTTGTATCCTTGAGCAAGTTACTTACTTAAAATATTTGTATTGAATCGGTATCGGGAGACAAAAAAAAAATGAATAAGGAAATCATTTATATTAAGCTGTATAAATAGATACTATGTAAAAAAAAAAAAAAAAAAAAAAAACATTGTGGAAGTCTGGATTAGAGTGTTTGCTAAATGGCAGTATTGAAATGTAAAACTTGGTTTATTGAAAGATGATGTCACACCTGAGTATATCCTTCATACTAAAACTGTGGAAGTCTAATTATTTGCATTCCGAGTTGATCCAAACCCAAGATTTTGGAAGCATGGAAATGTGTGTTCTTGCATACGTAAACTAATCACGGGATTGGCTGGAACAAAAATCAGCGCACACGGGGGTCCCGAGGCAGCAAGTTTAGATGTGGCTCTGGGTTCAGGGCGGGTGCCCCTTTGGTGGGTGAGGAAACACACACACACACACACACGCACGCACGCACGCACGCACGCACGCAGACACACTCACACACACACACACACACACACTCATGCACACACACACACACACACACACACACACACTCTCTCTCACACACACACACACACACACATACACACACACATACACACGCACGCACGCACACGCACACACATTAGAACAGGGAATCAGGGATGGCCAGTTGATAGCAGACAAAGACACCGAGGGCAACATATGACCCTGCTAAGAGCTTCCTATGTCAGCATAACTACTGGAGCAAAGACAGAGAATCTGCACAAGTATGTCAACGGCTAGTAACCAAACACTACGCATGAAAAATTGGGTCAAGTCTAAAGAAGAGGAAGTTATTCATTTTCATGTCAATTAAAATTATATAAAGTTGTATGAAAGTGCGTTATGGTGTCTTACATCTCAGAAATATTGCAAACAATAGTATATGAATATTGTACGTGGCGTAACGGATCCTTATGCAACTGGTCTCCCAAACGTTTATATCTATATATTTAAATAGTTTTTTTCCCAGCACGAGGAAGTAACATTTGAGTGACATCTTTCTTAACCAATCACCCACGAATCAGCGTAAAGAGGAGGCGGCGCCGAGGGCCACAGCTCGAGTGTTCTGGAAGCCGGGCGACGCACCTTGGTCTTCTGCTGGCGGTGGGAATTGAGCCGCTGAATTATTCCGCTAGAGCTTTGGCTATCTCCCGAACCGTGTTACCATGTCCGCCGTTAAAGCCTTGAATCCGAAAGCAGAGGTAGCGCGGGCTCAGGCAGCGCTGGCCGTTAACATCAGTGCTGCTCGGGGACTCCAAGACGTGCTGAAGAGCAATTTGGGACCAAAAGGAACCATGAAAATGTGAGTCATTCGCTACATTAGCGGTTAGCCAGTTAGCTCTCCCAGTACTGCATTCTTTGTTAGCGGCGCTACCTCTAGTTAGCCTTGGTAGAAGGTGGCTGGTCAGCTTGCTGACTCGGCATCACACTTGGAAATTAAATTTAACAACTGCGAAACCCTTTACATTCCATAAGAAGGCAAAATAACGGCTGCTTCGCAGTCTAAATTGTATAACTTGGGAGATGCTCGGATGACTAAAATCTGTCAGACAGGCAGCTTGCTTAGCCTGTTTTGCAGACCCTGCGGCCTACCAAGGCGGTCCGCATGTCCGTTAACGAGCGGACCACAAGGCTAACAAGCTAGATGGGATTAACGTTGGCTAATTAGCTAGCTAATAACTGACTTAATTAAACATTTGTTCCACGTCTGTTGTTTTCATCTAGCCAAACGGCCTTATGATGTCGTTGGTCATGTAGATAAAAAAGTGGTGTATTGCGCAGTTAGCTTGCGCTGTTGCTAGGTTTATAGTGGCGCGGTAACGTTAGCAGCCCACGTGGGAAGGAACTATTAGCCGATTTTGCTAGCTAGCTGCTTGCTAAAATGGCAAGAATGCGATTTAGCCATGACATTACCTCAGAGAAAAAGACTAAAACATCTGGTCGTGTAGCGGCTTTACTAGCTCATATTTGTGCGGCTTATTTTTGACATCGGCTGCGTCAATGGTCCGGCCAATTTGAAGCTGATTTTGAAAAATTGGTTAACCAGCAGTGTAGCTTGCTGGCTAACCAGATTAGTGCGAGTGTTTGTCATGTTCGCTAATGACTTGTTCTGTGTTCGCAGGCTGGTGTCTGGTGCCGGAGACATAAAGTTGACCAAAGATGGCAATGTCCTGTTGCACGAGATGGTAAGGAGCCGGACCCAGTACCAGTAAGAAGTGACCAGATAATAACGGAAGTTGGGCTCTAGAGTATGTGCAATCGTCAGACGAACTGTACAATCTTAATTTAGCCGTCAAAAGGAACTGATCGACAAAAATAAGTTCTTAAAATAATGTTAAATTATCACAACGGTATGCACTTTTTGTGTTTATTTTGTTGCTGTTAGCTCTATCTGTAATAACTGCCCAATGGTGGTATTTTGAGGGTTATTAGTGTGCAGTAACTTTTAAAAATAAAATTTGTAAGAATTAATGCCATTTTAATATTGTTGCTTGGATATAGCTGGTCAGGGCTGCACAGAGAACACCCATGCGTGCTACGTAGCTCTCTTGGTCCTTTATCTGTGCGACAGGAAGGTGTGGTCTGTACCTCTGCATTGGAAGAGCTGCCAATTCTTCCACATGTATTCAACAGACCAGTACAGTTATAAGTTCAGAAACAACAACCTTGATGCTCAACTGCCGAAAGATGGACTCTGTTGGGGTCCCATCAGGATTTTCTCAAGCGTCCCGCTCCTTGGTTCTTAACTCTGGTTCCTGTTTGTTTTGACGGCTTGCAGCAAATTCAGCACCCCACGGCGTCCCTTATCGCCAAGGTGGCCACCGCCCAGGATGACATCACGGGCGACGGCACCACCTCCAACGTCCTCATCATCGGCGAGCTCCTCAAACAGGCAGACCTCTACGTGTCAGAGGTTAGCCGAAGAAACGCCCCCCTCCCCCCCTCACCACCACCCCGGTTTGAGAGTGAGTGTCGGAGGTAGCCGGTGACGCTCACCCCCCCTTTCTCTCCTCCCTCTCCTCCCCGAAGGGCCTCCACCCCAGGATCATTGCGGAAGGGTTCGAGGCGGCGAAGGACAAAGCCCTGGAGGTGCTGGAGGAGGTGAAGGTGACGAAGGAGATGGACAGGGAGACGCTCATCAACGTGGCGCGCACCTCCCTCCGGACCAAGGTCCACGCCGAGCTGGCCGATCTCCTGACGGAGGTGAGGAGTCGCTCCGGACCGGTCCGAATAGCGCTGCCACAGATTCCCTAAGCCCACCAGATACTCTACTCAGCGGCATGTTCCTCTGGGATAAGACGATAAGAGTGGTGTGGTTTTGCCTTCACCTTGTGTTAACCGGACGTTCCTGTTGTCCGGCTGGTTTCAGGCGGTGGTGGACGCTGTGCTGGCCATTCGGAAGCCCGACGAGCCCATCGACCTGTTCATGGTGGAGATCATGGAGATGAAACACAAGGTGGACAGTGACACAGTGTAAGTTTCTCAGGTTTTTATGCACCGCTGCTAAGCTTGTTGGCTGGGTGTTTGCCACGGAAGTCGAGGGTGCCACAGATTCTTTGATATTTATTTATTTTAATTTTTTTGGGCAGTTTCATGCCTTAACCTGTTTTTCTGGGCATTTCTGTGATTTCCTCCTGGTTTTAGTGCTTTCCGTGATTTTTCAGCAGTTTTGAATGGCAACTGTCACTGTGATTTGTATAGGCCTAAACATTTTCATCATATTTGCTAATGTTGGGAGAAACCTGCTGGGATCGAGATTCTATCCTTGTCAATTGAGCAATCAGATGTTTGTCAACAGTGTTGATGCAGAGCACTCCTCCCCATTACTATAACGTCGTCAGTGAAATCAGGTGAAATCATGAACAGACTTGTGATGTGATGTTGGTTGGTAAGTGGCAGTGGTGCTTTGCGTGAAGACGAGGAGCATTGCGTGAGGAAGATGACCACTCACCCAGGTTCTTCCTCTCTGTTCCAGGCTGATCAAAGGTCTGGTGTTGGATCACGGGGCCCGGCACCCGGACATGAGGAAGAGGGTGGAGGATGCCTTCATCCTGACGTGTAACGTGTCTCTGGAGTATGAGAAAACGTAAGTACTGTGGCCAGAGCCAAGGAGGTCGCACACGCTCGTTTCTGTGCTTTAAGCTGGCAGACACCAGCTGTGAGGCCTCCAGTAATCAGCTGAAGAACTAGCCTCGAGTCGTCATTACCTCCGTGCATTGGTGCAGGGGTCTGCAACCCTGGTCCTGGAGAGCCGCAGGCTGTGCTGGTTTTCATTATTACTTTGCTTTTAATTAACCAATCAGAGCAGCCGATTACACAGTGCTAACTCACTTCACCGGGATACTTGGGTCTCTGAACTGGGAGCTCCAGGACCAGGGTTGCAGACCCCTGCATTAGTGGTTGAAGGAAATTGTTCCTGAATAATTATAGTTCTCATAATAAAAACAGTTACAAATTGTACATCAGCTTTTATTCAAAACTTTTATAAAACTGAGCAGAGAAAGAAGAAGAAACGGGCAAAACTAATAGAGCCGATGTGTTTGTTTATTTATTTTTTTGTTGCGTTTCAGCGAAGTGAACTCCGGCTTCTTCTACAAGAGCGCGGACGAGCGGGACAAGCTGGTGCGGGCCGAGAGGAAGTTCATTGAGGAGCGAGTCAACAAGATCATCGAGCTGAAGAACAAAGTGTGCGCCGACAGCTCCAAGGGCTTCGTCGTCATCAACCAGAAGGTGAGCGTGCACGGGGGGGGAGGTAATGTGGAAGGAATTAAAAGATAACGTGGGAGTTTTTAGGCAGGGGGAAAGTGGATGTGAGCATTGTTCCCCTGGCCCGTCAGGGCTGCACAGAGAACACCCATGCGTGCTGCGTAGCTCTCTTGGTCCTTTACCTGTGCGACAGGAAGGTGTGGTCTGTACCTCTGCATTGGAAGAGCTGCCCATTCTTCCACATGTATTCAACAGACCAGTACACTTTATAACAGCACTTGTATTGTTACGGGTGATAATTACACTGGGAGAGAGAGATTAGGGTTGTGTGTGTAATGTACTGAGGAGATTCCCCTTGTCCTGTGTGATGGGTGTGTGTAAGTTGCTTGAGGGTTGTGTAATGGTTGTGTGACGGTTGTGCGACGGTTGTGTAATGGTTTCTGTGACTCCGCAGGGCATTGACCCCTTCTCCCTGGACGCCCTGGCCAAAGAGGGCATCGTGGCCCTGCGCCGGGCCAAGAGGAGGAATATGGAGAGGTGAGGGAGTCTTCCGCCTCGTTCCGCTGCAGACACCGAAACCCCCCCCCCCCCAACCCCCCCTTCCAGCTCAGCCGGTCGCTCTTTAACCCGCCACATTCACAAGGAGGCCTGTCTCTAGTCCAGCATCGCTTTCTCCACTTCGTTTGATAAAATCCTTCCCTAACAGGAGTCAGAAGTGATGTGTTAGTAGTGCTGGCTGCTGGAATGAGCCGTGTGAGTGTGCTGTGTCCTGGTGTTTGTGTGCTGGGCACTGCTCACAGATGTCGGGGGGGGGTTGGGCGGTGGGGAGAGGGGGCGGTGAGGGGGACAGGAATGTGGTTGTTATCATAACCTGCTCCAGGCCCCTTTGGCCACGGTGGGGCCCCCCGGCCCCCCTGAGATTAGTGCTGAATGCGCCTGTTTGCAGCGAGCTTTGTGCCGGCATGGCCGAATTCTGTGTTACTCCGCTCCGTAGTAACCACAGTCAGACACCATGCTAAATAACTCTCTCTCTCTCGCCGTACACACAGCGCGGGGGGGCCTGCACCCCCCTGCGCGCTGCGCGAGAGTGAGCACATTTCTGCGCAGGCACAGCGCTGGCCTCCTCGGCCCTGCGGAGCGCCTAACTGTTTGTGCGTTTCGTTTTTGTGTGTTTTTGTGTGTGTTTCCGCATCCAGGCTCATGGTTTTGTGCGTTTCGTTTTTTTTTTTTTTGTGTGTTTTATTTGCACATCCAGGCTCACGATGGCCTGCGGTGGTAACGCCATGAACTCCGTGGATGACATGACGCCGGAATGCCTGGGGCACGCCGGCCTCGTCTACGAACACACACTGGTGAGTTCCGCTCTCCCTTCCGACCGCTCGTCAGATTTTAGAAGAGACGAATTTCATTGTTTTTCTTCGCACCAGTAAAAGCGTAAAGCTTTTGGGCATTTGCTTGAATGTGCTGTTAATAGGCTCTGGTGGTCCTCAGCCGTTCCTCAGTCGTTAAGTAGAGAACTGAAAAGGTTCTGTTCTTGGGGCCTGCAAACACAGTTTGGGGCTGCCATCTTGTGGTAAGAGGGAGGAACTGCAGTTACATGTAAGGGAGCCCAACAGCTGGTACTTCAACCTATCGTGTGCCTCCGTACTGGTGCTGTGGCTGTGTTTCATCCAGTTGCGTGGCTCCATACTGCTGCTGTGGCTGTATTTCAGCCTATCACTTGCCTCTCCTGGCTCAGAGGTGCTGAGCGCGCTCATGTTTCCCCAGGGGGAGGAGAAGTTCACCTTCATTGAGAAGTGCGGGAACCCGCGCTCCGTCACCCTGCTGGTGAAGGGGCCCAACAAGCACACGCTGACGCAGATCAAGGACGCCCTGCGGGACGGCCTGCGCGCCGTCAAGAACGCCATCGAGGACGGTGAGGCCCCGCCCCGCTCCCCGCTGATCTGGGGTCAGTCTGGCCCTCTCAGCTCATAATGGAGACGGTTAGGATGCAGGCAGGGAAGACCTGACCTCCGATCTGCTCTCCTGCTCTGAGATTTACATTATTGGCAATTAGCAAACAATCCAATTTGCTCAACTTTTAACTTTTATTTTTTTATACAATCCACTTATTTACTGAAGAATGTCAGGCTAAGTAGCTTTAGCTCATGGGTCCAACGTCAGTGGTCCTACCTGGGAATCGAACCTGCAACCTTTGGGTTGTAAGCGCAGTTCCCTTCCCGTTTTTGTTACACTGCCGAGATGCTTTATGAATACAGGCCTGAGGATTTAGGAATACAGGGTTCCAGGTTCGACTCCCAGGTGGGCTGCTGTGTCCCGGAGCGATGCTGGTAATTTGGGGTGTCACGGGGGCAGGTTTCGGGGTGCGCTCTGTGTGACCCCCGGGTTTTGTGGCGTCCTATTGCGCAGGCAGCGTGGTGTCCGGCGCGGGGGCCTTCGAGGTGGCGGTGGCCGACGCCCTGCTGAAGCACAAGCCCAACGTGAAGGGCCGCGCCCAGCTGGGAGTACAGGCCTTCGCCGACGCCCTGCTCGTCATTCCCAAGGTGAGCAACACCTGTGCCTTACACTACATTACAGTTAACACCTGTACATTACATGTAATTCGCCTTTACAACACCTTTACTTCACAATTAACCACACCTGTACGTTGTGATTAATTACTGTAGTTTCTCTCTCCCTCTCCCTGCAGGTCCTGGCGCAGAACTCTGGGTACGACCCTCAGGAGACCCTGGTCAAGCTGCAGACAGAGTACAAGGAGTCCGGCCAGCTCATCGGCGTGGACCTCAGCACCGGTCAGCTCACTTATATTCATTTATTCTGTGTGTGTGTGTGTGTGTGTGTGTGTGTACAATTGGGCCTCCCACCGTTTTGCCTGCTGGTCCTGATTCCTCTCTGTCTCTGTCGTTCCTGCAGGGGAGCCCATGGTGTCCGGCGAGGCGGGAGTTTGGGATAACTACATAGCGTGAAGAAGCAGCTTCTCCACTCATGGTGAGAGTCGCCACGTTTCCACAGAGACCGCGGTCCACTAGAGTCGCTCGTCGAGCTCATTATGGTACCGTGAGCCTGACCAGCTCGATTGACACTAGATCAGGCTGCACACGTTCAGTAAACGGTAAATTTAACATTTTCTGCTTCTGAGGAGTTGTGGTCTGGAGCAGGTGGGGTTCCAGTTTTGAGGTGGATATTAAAGCCAGCTCAGTCATATGGCTCGTAACACTGGCTAATGCTTGCAGGAGCCAATCAAATTGCAGGAAACCTCTCAAACCGTAACGCAGTTTCTCTTGAGCTGAACCATCTGGGGTGGACTGCTATGATTAGCCATGCGTGGCATATTTAAGTCTAGCTTTTTTTTAACAGGAGGGATGGGGAGAAGTGTACCCTGCCGGTCTCTGCTCGTCCAGTGTAAGTGTTGTGTGAGGAGGAGTTTGAGTGATTTCTTCTGTTTCCTTCCGCAGCACCGTGATCGCGAGCAACATCCTGCTGGTGGACGAGATCATGAGAGCCGGAATGTCGTCCCTGAAGGGTTAAAGAGCCGGCCGAGAGCCCGACCCAGGGCTCCCAGCACTTCCTGTCTCTCCAGCGCCCAGAGGCCATTTTTGCAAGGAGATGAATAGGCTACGTTAGCAACACAAATGCGACTTCCTGGTGTGTCAGAAAATCGCTTCGCCCCCCCCCCCCCCCCATGGAAACGCCTTTGCTGCGATGGACCCCCCCCCCCCCCCCCCGCCCAAACCTGTTGGTTTATTTATTTGTTTTTTTTTTTGTTCTTGTTTTTGTTAATGGCACTGATCAGAATAGCAGTCATTTGTACCCAATAAACTTGTTTGGCTCTCGAATTGAAGTGGACATTGTTTTTGTTTCTGTTTCAGAGTTATAAATGATTAATATTTGGAAGCATCCAGTTAAAATATATTTTATGTATTCATAAAAGTTAAGCCTTGGAGTATAGTTTAACAGTGTGTACATACATTAATATATGACTTGTCTGAATGTATCCATTCGGTGGTTTATAAATCCTTTGGAAACCTATCATTTACTGAAATTACACCTACAGTTCTGACAAATTAAGTTTTAAGCATTTATGTAAAAGCTCTGAAGTGTTTTATTTTAAGTTTTTAAGTGGTATAACATGAGTAAATAAACGGTTGCTTTCGCGCCCTAAATGGAAGGAAGGACCGTTTGTCGCGTTTTCACCCGGAACCCGTTGGAGGAAGGCCATCTTGTGCAGCAGCTTAAACGCACCGCCAGCTCAACCAAGTCGGCTGAAGATGAATTATTCTGAGTTGATCGTTTTCGAAGCAAGTGACCGCTGAGTATTTACCGGTTTTGGTAGTTAAAGGAAGTGGGTAGCTTAATAAGCTACAATAGCTAGCCAATGAGAAATGTATGTTCATTTTCTGTTCACAATGAGGCTGCTAGGAATGATGATTCTAACTTTTACGACTGTGTTATGTGAATCAGGTAATGCTAAGCTAGTTAACTGAACACAATTGTGAACTATTTGGTGTTGTCTTAAGCAGCGCTGTGCCAAGTGTTTTCATTCGGTCAATTATTTCTTACCGACGTGTTGCTAACTCCAAACATTTAACGAATTAAATTTTAGTCTTTGAGACTGCTTTAAGGCCAAGTGGCCTCAGTCTTGAATTATTTATTACTGTGTATACTCAGATTTAGTATGAAGAACATGTGCACCTGGTTGCTCACAAATCAGCAAATAAATTGTCGCAGACACCTCCGATCTGTCGACTCTTTAACCGTTGCCTTCACTGATACTAGAATCAATGCAAGATTATGTCAGTGGCTTGGCAAACTCACCAAAACGTGAACGTTGCATTGCAGACGATGAGAACACGGTCCAAATACCGGGAGGTCATTTTAAACTGGGAACGAATGCAGCAGACGGGAGAGATGGAGAATCTCCGGCAAGGGGGGTGTCTGTCGAACCTTTCGCCATTGACAAATACCCAGTCACTAACCAGGATTTCAGGTGAGTTTGACAACCCAGAAAAACCGAAACGAAACGTGACTTCGGCTGTTGGATAGTTCAGTATTATGTTGTCTTGTTTTCAGGGAATTTGTTAGGGCAGTGAAATATAAAACGGAGGCGGAGACATTCGGCTGGAGTTTTGTGTTTCAAGATTTTGTGTCGGAAGAACTGAAAAGCAAAGTAACGGAGAAGATCGAGGTGAGCACGTTCGTGCACTGGTCTGCTTCTGTGGAAACGTTTTCTGTATCTTATTTGTGAGTTGACAGGAAAATACTTTATGAAAATGTATATTTAAATAGCGAGTTTCTTTTTACTTGTTCAGTTTTGCATTTGGAAATGACGTCCTTTTGATATTCTGCAGTCTGCTCCTTGGTGGCTGCCCATAGAGAAAGCCTTCTGGAGACAGGTAATTCCCCGATTTTATACCAGTCTTTTTTCTTGTCTGATCTATATATGACCGTTAAACAAAGAACAGAATTCCACAGGTCTCAAACCCAGTATTGCATAATTTGCTCAAATAAACATCTAGCTGTGTAAATAGATTATCTGTTATATGATCATGAAACAAAAAGTTTAAAAAAAAAAACTACTACCTGTCCCCTCTTTCTCTCCCTCTCCTTACCCCTCTCTCTCTTTCCCCCCTCCCCCTCTCTGTCTCCCCATCCTCCCCCCCTCTCTCTCCCCCCTCTCCCCCCCTTCCCCCTCCCCCCCCCCTCCCCCCCCCCCCCCCCCCCCCCCCCCCCCCCCCCCCCCCCCCCCCCCAGCCTGCAGGCCCAGGCTCTGGGATTCGGGACCGCCTGGACCAGCCGGTGGTGCAGGTGAGCTGGAAGGATGCCCAGGCGTTCTGTAAGTGGAGGGGGAAGAGGCTGCCGTCAGAAGAGGAGTGGGAGTTAGCGGCCCGGGGGGGTCTGGAAGGTGAGACACCCTTTTATCAATCAATCAATCTAACTAATCAAACTAATTTAGGCCCTACAAATAAAGTGTGTGGAAATAACCACTTAAGTGCTGAAACGCACCAAAACCCCTTCTCCCTCTCTCTCCCCCTCTCTGTCCCTTTCTCTCTCTCTCTTCTGTGGCCCTCTCCTCTCTTTCTCTCTCTCTCTCATGCCCATGAGTTTTTGGCTAATTTCAGTCTTTCGTTACTCTCTCTCTCTCTTTCTCTGGGATGCCCCAGGCAGGACGTACCCCTGGGGGAACCGCTTCCAGGAGAACCGCAGTAACCTGTGGCAGGTGAGGGCCTCTCTCATACGCAGTTATAGAGCTTCAGCATCCTGGAGCCCTTCTGTGGCCCAGTGCAGGTCAGGAGGTGAAAACACATTTATCTCATTGCTTTGAGAAGGTGAATAACACTTTCATATTACTGCTTGGATTGACTGTAGTGTGCCTGGACTTGAAGCTGATGGTTTTGTGGTGATGATAACTTTCTGACGTGCGCCCCCTGGTGGCTGGTCTTCGCCAGGGTAAATTTCCAGAGGGGGACACTGCGGAGGATGGTTACCATGGCGTCGCCCCTGTAGCTGCCTTCCCTCCTCAGAACAGCTACGGTACAGATTCATTATCGGCTAAAATAACAGCCTTAATCTGACGCCTTAATCTCTCAATAATCTCACTAAATAACCAACATCATGTCGAGCTAACAGCTAACAACTGTCGACATGTCAAGCCTGTCACTGCCTGAAATCTGCTCTCGTACTGCACACCCATTCTGACGTCTGTTCTGGCAAAATGGCTGCGTTTAGCCACTGCAGTGACCGCGCCTTACTAACAGAGTGTGACTGTTGAATGTGGGTGTTGATTATTTGGGTCTGGCCCCCCCCCCAGGGCTGTACGACCTGATGGGGAACGTCTGGGAGTGGACGTCCTCGCGTTTCCCCGGAGCGCAGGCCATGTACGTCCTGCGCGGCGGGTCCTGGATCGACACCGCCGACGGATCGGCCAATCACAGGGCACGCGTCACCACCAGGTAGCCCCTCCCTCTTGAATGAATGAATTTATCTGGCAGTTTAAAAATGAGATTTCACAGGACGGCACAGCGACAGAAATCCATCAATCTTATGTGACCTGATGGATCTAAAATGCTGTAGAATGTGATGATGAAGATAATACCCTGAGATCACCACTAAAGATGTAGCCTGTCACTTTTCAGGTAGATATAGAATGACTAGACTGGATGAAAGTTCAGTTTAGAAATGCCTTTTCTGGTGTGTAATTCCTGAAAAAACACAAACCCCTTTCCTGACTCCGGGGCCCGGCAGGATGGGGAACACTCCGGACTCGGCCTCGGACAACCTGGGCTTCCGCTGTGCTTCCGGGTCCGGTGGGAAGAAGCGGAAAACCGGGAACAGAACGGAGCTGTAGAGACCCGGAGGCTTCAGGGAGGAGGAGTCACGTTGCCGTGGGAACAGCTAAATTCTCTCCTGTGGAGATTTTCTGGAGCCAAACAATGAAACTTTTCTAAATGCATTTCCTGTTTGTTTTTTTAAATCAAGGACTTTTGTAAAAAATTGTCAGCATTAAACGTGGATCAGGTTTTCTTTTTCAGACCTGATTTCCCTGTCTGTGATTCTGGTCTGGGAATGAAGTTGCCAGATCTGGATGTTCAGATCACCCTCCCAGAGCAGGAGTCCATCAGTATCTGAGAAAAGCAGCTCTTGCACGTGTGTGGTTCTGGAGATGATGTGATGATCATTACTGTTGACCAGTGAAGTGCAGCAGGCTTGGGAGAGCATAAGCACATTTACAGGTCTCTGCATCGGTGAGCACATGAAAGCAGTAATTACAGCTGACTGAAAGCTGTAGCCCTTATTGGTGAACGTGTTTATTAAACAGCCAGTTACACTGGGACTAACAGATACGTTCGCACAGCATTGTGGGTGCATGCGGCTGGATTTCTGACATGTTTTCACGGGCCTGACAGCCCTTAGAATTATTAGTTTGTTCATTTTGAGCAAAGGGGCAAATTGCTCAAACTTCCGTTTAAACATTTAGAAACGTTTAAAATCTGGCTCGGTGCAGAGGTCTCCTCCCACACTGCGAGTTGCTCTGAAGAGTAAATGTAATGTTGGAATGTGAATTCCACACGTGCGGTTATTTATTACGCAGCGAAAAATTAAAAGCAAGAATTTTTTTTTTTCCAACATTCGGAACAGAGGAGCTGCATAAAGCATCTCAAATTTCAGTAGGTATGTAACTGCGTAATAATGAATTCATAGGGCCAGGAATGCTAACGTGCTAACACACGTGTACACGCACAGTGACGGGCCTTTGGGCCGAGCAGAAACAGACATTCCGGTTCCAGAGAAAGCAGTGTGAATGTGATTAACTGGATTCTGCACCAGCTTGGTTCTCAGAAGACACAGTTTGCGGCTCTGTTGAAATTCACCACCTTTTTGAACCGCAGTCAATGGTACGATGGTCTGCACGGACATTTCAGACTTAAAATATATGGATCTGAATTGTGCATTAATACACATCACACACACCCCCCCCCCCCAAAGGTTTATATCTGCAACTTGCACAGCAGCCTTCACTTCCAGTCTGAGTGTTGTTCAGATACCTTTATTTGAGGTATTTTATTACAGGACACATGGTTTTATTCCCATCTCTGCATAGAGGATTTAATGCAAGTAGTGATGCAACAGTAACTGAAACACATCCACATTAATGCAAACTATCCGAGACTCATTTAGCAACTAAACCTTAAAACTGCAGTATTTCTAAAATAAATAATGCACTGTACGTTCTTGTGCAAATAATTTCAAGTATGCAGGGTTTTTTTTTAGTACTTCCCAACACTGCAAAAAAAAAAACTAAAAGCATAAATATAATAATTACATGCATGAGCAAAACAGAACTGCACATAGACAGCTGTGCTTTAAAAAAAATTCTTTAAGAGCTTGTGTTCTTTAAACGGATGTATTTTAACTAACAATATCAGAATAATAACTAAATTAGATTTTTAAACAGGGCCACGTTGTACTGTATGTGATATAACATTTCATAAGGAGTAACATAATGATATCAGAGAGTAATTATATAAGCAGTATATAAGAATATATATACTTATTCTACATAAGAGTAATTATAATAATGTCTGGTAAACTGCTCTAACATCGCTAGTGGGTGGGGATGATTAATATTTAAATATTTAATCGCTTTTTTAAATAAGTGCTCTAATTTGAATTAAGACCTCTGCTGGTTCACAGTTCTCCAGGGAGAGAAAACCCAGGGACGGTGTTTGGTTGGACATCAACAAGGATGTGACTTGGCTAAGCCAATCAAACAAGGAGCTGAGAGATCAACATCAACTCGACCAATCAAAAGAGCGTAGTGATGCAAGCACTGGCTCGGTCAATTACACAAGGCACTGACTTATCATCACTAATCATCACTTCAGCCAATCAAACACCTTCCAAGAGATTCATTCATTCATTTTGATCAGTGGGTGGGGACCGTGGAAAAGCGGTTAATCTTTCACACCTCCCTAATAAGCTGTGTACATAGGGGACCACCTGTCTGCACGGACTCAGACACGATGCTAGTCTGTTCCGATAGGATGCTGCACACTGGCCAATTATACATCAGCCAAGAACAGAATAAAAGCACTTTATTTAAAAAATGGATTTATTTTATGACTGAAAATAAAATTGGCAGTAAGCTATAGCTGAAATGTAAGGCCAGATCTTTTTGTAATTTGACCAAATCAACCTCAATTTTTAAAAAAATTTTTTTTACTTGGATACTTTTCTTGCCATGTAATTTTCCAAAAAGAAAAATTTCCCCAAAACTTTGTCCAAACATCTGTGCTAATAACAAAATTCTGCCCACAAATTTTTTAATATTCTCTGATGAATAACCTAATCTGCCCTACACTCCAATTAGAAAATTTAAAACATTTTTTGGAGATGGCAGTGCGCTCGTGCACATTCAACATTTGACATCACACAATGACATGATGTCATAGAGGCAAACGTGTCCTCACATTCCATATCATTGTGGTCACCTAGCGACGAATCAGCGAATCGCCGACGACGATTCCCTCAGAGCAGAACTCGGAGGACCCAGCGGACGGCTCCCACGGCTGTAGAGACCGGTGGTCTGGGGGGGGGGGGGGGGGGGGGGGGTTTCGGGCGGGGCCCCCCCCCACGCCCCCGCGTTACCAGCTGCGCAGCGGCGCGTCCTCGCCCTCGCTGGCGATGGACAGCAGGATGGCCTTGGGCGTGTTCTCGAACAGCGCGGCGCGGTTCTGCGCCTGGCCCTTCTTCACCCAGTGGCCGTAGATCTTGAAGGCGCAGCCGTCGATCAGCTTGCGCAGCGGCTTCAGGGCGTACGGGTCGCTCTGGATCACCTCCTTCGTCACCGGCTTCGCCCGCCGGTAGTTGCAGTAGATCCGCATGGTCGCCAGCACCGTCATGCAGATGACCTGCAGGGGGCGGAGTGAGTCAGAGACAAGCGTGTGTGTGTGTGTGTGTGAGTGTGTGTGTGTGCGTGTGTGTGTGTGTGTGTGTGTGTGTGTGTGTGTGTGTGTGCGTGTGTGTGTGTGTGAGTGTGAGTGTGTGTGTGTGTGTGTGTGTGTGTGTGTGTGCACGTGTGAGTGAGAGTGTGTGTGTGTGTTTATTATCTAACCCACTCATTCATAGTTAGTGTTGCAGGGGGTGCTGGAGCCTATCCCAGCTTACACTGGGTAAAAGGCAGGAATATGTTTGTCTGTAAGCCTCTGGCAAACACAAGCATACATCTCTTACTGCACGTGTCTCCCAGACATTACCAGGATGTCACGCAGGTGACAAGACCGGGGAAAAACAGAGCTGGAGACGCATTGCATTACCTTGAACTTCCTGTAGGGGCTAAAGTGGCGCACTTCTGCCACAACGTACTGCTGGAAGAATGGGTGATTCAGAGCGTCTGTGGCAGTGAAGCGTTTCTCGGGGTCCACCACCAGCATGTGCGAGATCTGAAAACATGTTACAGAAAGCCTGCTTAACTTTGTTCAGATCTATTTATATTTGCTCAATTAACACTTAATGGTAGTACTTTATAATCAGGCTTTCCATTTATATACACATCTTTTTTCAAATTGAAAAAATTATATATACTTTTTGACCAGGTGAATACAGTGTGAGAGGGTGAGTATTCAGATTGAGAGGGTAGGTAGGTACTCTGTAAGAGAGTGATTACATTGGGTGAGAGGGTGAGTACTGTGCGTGAGTGATTACACTGGGTGAAAGGGTGAACATTCTGTGAGAGAGTGATTAGATTGGGTGAGAGGGTGAGTACTCCGTGTGAGTGAGTGATTACACTGGGTGAGAGGGTGAGTACTCCGTGTGAGAGATTAGATTGGGTGAGAGGGTGAGTGTTCTGTGAGAGTGATTAGATTGGGTGAGAGGGTGAGTGTTCTGTGAGAGAGTGATTAGATTGGGTGAGAGGGTGAGTGTTCTGTGAGAGTGATTAGATTGGGTGAGAGGGTGAGTGTTCTGTGAGAGAGTGATTCCAGCGTGTGAATGACTCGTGTGCGAGTGACCAGGCAGTGTTCGGGGGAGGGGCAGAACGTCCCGGTCGGCGCGGTCGCACCAGGTCTTTGACTGTGTCGGAGCGGTCGTCCCACTCCGGGGAGGAGAACTGGTAGTTCCCCGACAGAATCATGCGCAGCATCAGCATCTGCTTCCGGTGCCAGAAGGGCGGAGAGCCGGCCAGCAGGGTGTACATGATCACCCCCGAGCTCCACCTACCACAGGACACACACCATAGAGATACAGCTACGGGATCAGTCCCACAGGACACACACCATAGAGATACAGCCACTATATTAGTCCCACAGGACACACACCATAGATACACAGCCCCTAGATCAGTGACCCACAGGTGACACATCATAGAGATACAGCCACTAGATCAGTGTAACAGGACACACACCATAGACATACAGCTACGGGATCAGTGCCATAGGACACACACCATTGATACACAGAATGCTCTTAGACAACAAGACACACACACACACACACACACACACACACACCGAGGCTGCAGGTACTCACAGGTCGACGGCAGTCCCGTATCCTGGACTGTTGGGGTCCATGGAACACTGTATGATTTCGGGAGCCAGGTATCCAGGGGTCCCACATACCTCTGCAGAGAATTTCAGATTAATGTCTCAGTGTGATGATTCAGGAAAAGCCTGTGATCTGCAAGAATACCACCTGAGACTGTAAAAACGGCAGAACCTGAGTGAGCACTAAAGGTGGGCGTGCAGGGAGAGATGGGGAGAGGGCTGGGGGGGGGGGGGGG
>CM045891.1:55278122-55283122 GCA_025169545.1 Anguilla japonica
CTAGGTGTAAACAGGATATTCTAGTGTTCTGCCACAGCTAATGAATATTAATAAGGCATGACCAAGAACAGAATGGCCACACCCCTCATTAATATTTATTAGATGCATCAAATCGTACTGTTTCAGCAACCAATTCAGAAACCCAGGCTATTTGAATTAACAGTGTAATTAGCTGCTTTCATCAATCAGTTAAGTGCTGAGCAACCATGGACACCAGCAGCCCCTTGGACTGGGGACCTACATTGGAATTGTGTGAAAGAGTGGCCTGGGGTACTGGGGTCTGTGGTAACTGAGGTTTCTGGAAGAAGTGCAGGCTGGGATACTGGAGGTCTAAGGTTTGTGGAAGAAGTGCAGGCTGGGATACTGGAGGTCTGTGGCAACGTACTGATGTTGTTCTGCCCGTAGACCTTCTTCAGGATGTCAATCTCCTTCACGGTGGCCTCCTGGATCTCCTGGATCTCCTGCGGGGTCATTTTGTCAGAGGGCGTGATGTCGATGATCTTCACCGCGTAGTCCTGCTGGGTGCGCTTATGCACACAGCGACGCACCACACTGCTCACGCCCCTGAGGACGCAACAGGTGTGTGAGTACACAGGTGTGCGTGCGTACAGGTGTGTGAGTAAACAGGTGTGCGTGTGTACAGGTGTGTGAGTACACAGGTGTGTGTGTGTGTACAGGTGTGTGAGTGTGTGCTTGTGCAGCTGTGAGAGTGCACAGGTGTGTGTGTGTGTGTGTGTGTACAGGTGTGTGAGTACACAGGTGTGTGTGTGTGTGTGTGTGTGTACAGGTGTGTGAGTGTGTGCTTGTGCAGCTGTGAGAGTACACAGGTGTGTGTACAGGTGTGTCTGTGTGTGCAGCTGTGTGTGTGCACAGGTGTGTGTGCTTCCATGTGAGTGCACAGGTGTGTGTGTGTCTGTGTAAAGGTGTGTAAGCACAGGTGTGTGAGAGTGTGTACAGGTGTGTGAGCACAGGAATGTATGAGTGTGTATAGGTGTGTGAGCACGAGTGTGGTCAGGTTTGCTATACACAGGAGTGGCAGTGTAGCCTAGTGGGTAATAACTACAGCATTGTGGGTAACCAGACAGATGTCAGTTTTCTGATACAAGCTGCTTAACCTAGGAAAATATAACCAGCTCATAAATGTCAGGTAATTTACTTATCTGGCAAGAGCTCTTATCCAGACCAACACGAAAGGCCAACGTCGCATGAAACAGTATGCTGACATTCTAGCACCAATAAAACAGCTATAAACCGACACAGAGCGACAGTACATAGCCATCAATCAAAAATAAACTAGAGAAATACGTGTGCCTGGCAAATAAAAAGAACGTGTATACCACTGTAAAGTGAACTACGATGATAATAACGTATTAAAATTCAGTGAGTATAAATTAATTCATTAATGATGTCACGGGTGGCTCGTGTACAGGTGCGGCGCACGTGTTGATAATTGTCAGTGTAGGAAGGGGTAAGCGCGCGCGACGCATCTGGGAAAGTGAAAGCAAAGCGGCTTCTCCGGCGCGAGGTACTGTTACCTTCCAAGAATGTCCTTCGGTTCATATTTATCGTAAAACTCCTGCGCTCCCACCCAGTCGGGGATCTCGTCTTCTTTGGTCATGTTTGAGGCGCCTTATCCGTGGCCAAAAATGCTGCGGGGATGTCCACAAAACAACGAAGAGGTAAACGCGAAGCTAGTTTTTAAAAAAAACAATATTGTTCATTCGCTAGCTGTTCGTGGGATCCTCTGCTTTTGTGCCATTCTTTAAAACCCCACAGAACTGAACTGCCCGGCCCCACGAGCTGAGTTGCAACACAGGGCGAGTTAGACACCCGATAGGTTTTTAAATGCCAAGCACGAAAAAGGATAGCGTTAAAGATAGAATGATACTACATCCGAGGAAAAAGAAACCTGAAATGAAGAAAAGTATATCCATATTAATTAAATAAATTAAAGCTAATACATTTACAGCAGGTACCATATGCCCAGCTCCACGTGACACAAATGATGATATAATGGCGACCAGATACCCTTTTTTCACACCAACACATTAGGGGTGTTGTAAATAATTTAGAATGAAACTCAATCAAGTGAACAGGCTTCGGTAGGAATGGCTTTGCTTTAATTAGGGGTCTAATGTCGTCCGTCGGTTAGCTGGCTAGCATCACTGTTAGAATACTGATATGGCGCCAAGTTTGATATCGTGATAAAATTATACACTAGGATATATCGATACACACTTTCTTGTGCGAAGGAAAATATCTACAGTTATTAAGCTGTAGGCTACAACAACGTAGCCTACCAGTTATAACATGAACGTGCTTAATTTATCGTTTCTGGGTTGGGTGAGGTTGTATAGGCTGTATTAAGTAGGCTAATGTTATAAATGTTTACTTGTGGGTGGAAGGACGTTTATGAATCACTCTTAGCAGAAAAAATACAGTTTTAGCGGTACACTATTCCTAAACGGAGCACAATTTAACTGCACTAACATAGCCGGTATAGGCTAAGACCATAACAACCGCACCACAGCCACCGGACCGTTGTTTTGTAAAATGCTAACCTCTTCCGAGAACTTAAAAAAGAAATAAGTCTCTGTATTTTTCGAAACTTCTAGTTAGTGACACAAAGTAACCAGGTAACATTGACAGCTATCGATGTCGCTTATTTGATCGCCTAATGGACCTTTCCTCCCCTCGCGGAGTCGCGGTAACTAAAGTTAAATGAAAACGCTTCGGTCCGTTTGCGGTCACTCACTGTTAGATTCTGTTAGTCCCCGTGCGCCATACAATCCATTGTTTTTATAGATTAGCAATGCAAACGTTGTCTTTTTTGCGGTAAGACGGTGAGGTCCAAACGCTGACAGTGGCGAAAGAAAGCAGCGTAGGCTATACCGAAACTTATGTTCAGAACAGGAAATCCGCTGAGCCGATTCTTGCCAGCGAGAGGGCGAAATTCAAATGACTTGACGCCAAAAATAAATTGTAATGCAACTAGACCCCGAAGCGGCCGTCAGCTTGTGAGGAGATAGCATCACTATACGGTGCGGAACTCTACGGCGGCCGCGCTGTCACCGCAGATTTAACTCAAGAAAACGACCGCAAGCGATTCAACGCCCATTCATTCGATGTACCTGCATTTAAGATGCAGAAGAAAAAAATATTTGCAGATTTACACATATTGTCGTGTTACGGTATTTTTTCTCTCCAGGAAGACGCTGCTCTGAATATATAAATACTAGGAATAATATGTTTTGTTACGTAACACTTTCACATTGAATAATTATAGGCTATATTTACCAAAGGTATAGCCAATTGGGTTTATAGCCAGATGTTATCTTTATTACAACTAGGCTACCTAATGTATGCATTTTAAAATAAGTTTTAATCTCATCACATCATTAACGTCGATTAATTATTTCTATATTTTTTCGGGGTTCTCTGTAAAATGATTAAACCCGTATGGCTGTTTTCCTCTCTTCCTATCTGCATGTCCACATGATTCGGTACAATTCTCAAAGTCAAAACTAGGTGTCAGCAGTGTGCTTTTGGAACTGTTTCTCCAGCGGACGGACGGTAGATTGGGAAGCACAGGTGGACAGAAAATGAAAGTCCTGCCAATTGTGCTAATTAGCAAATCCAGGTGATCGCAGCAAAATACTGGGGAGGGCTTTTACTTTCTGAACCTGGATTTCCCACCTCTGTTGGGAAGGCAAGTCTAAAAAGGCGTTTAAGCCCCATACCTATACAGCAGGGGTTTCCAATCTTGACTGAAAATGGCCAGTGTGGGTGCAGGCTTTTGCTATAGCCCAGCACTAACACAACTGACTCAACTTATCAAGGTCTTGATTGAAGACCGTTATTAGTTAATTAGTTGAATCAGGTGTTGTAGTGCTGGGCTAAAACAAAAACCTGCACCCACACTGGCCCTTTTCAGATAAGATTGGACACCCGTGTCATATAGCACTAAGAGTTTGGCACTTTCCCCACATAAGTAACAACAATGACCACAGACTCTCACTCCTTATAAACATTAACATCTGTCCCCTCTGACCTCATATAAACACACAGAATTTCAGCTACATTATGTATTGTCACACGTTAAAGCCCCAAACTGGGTTATTTTGTGTTTTCTGTGAGAGAAAAAAACATGGAAGCGTGCATGCAAGATTCATTCTTCATTTCTTTTCTTTATTGGTTTATCTAGTAGCATTTTATAATGAAAATAAACACTCAATAGGAATATACACACAGTAACAGCAAAAATCCAGAACAAACCCAGTAAAATACACGTCCAGTTGGATGCGGTTCTGGCTCCTTATCTTTACAGATGCTGTTGTGGTCTGTTTAATTATTATTATTTTGGTTTCAGACAAACTTCATCGTGAAGATAAAATGTGTTTCGCTACGTATGATTTTTAAAAGCTGTTCAGTACCTGGTGAGTGTAGTTTATTTCCTGGCAAGTTGAAGTTTGCATGTTGAGTTTGGATAAGTTGTGGCTGTCACTGATGGGTGGTTGAGGCCACTGTAACTGATATCTTGCTGTTTTTTAAAGGGTTTTAATATTAAAACGGCTTTCTTGACACCACAGTAGTGGTTTTCTCAGGGTCATGGAATACATAATTTGAGATTATATGTTTTTGGTCTGATCAAAATCCTGAGTCATATCTTGAGATCACCTCTTCGCTAATTCCTAACTCCTGAGATAATGATCTTCTGATCACAAGATAGAAAACAAAAAAATAACCAATTTTTATCATTCCTTTTGTACGAGACACTGTGGACTATGCAGCAGCATATTGTAAACCTTTCAAATGAACAAAATATGCCAGAAATCATGCAAAAATCATCAGATTCAAACGTGCTGGTGGTGTGACCCTCCTTCGTGTAAAACCGACTAAAAAATTCAACCCAAGGCTACGGAGTTATTTTCTCTCTTCAGTAAAATAACACGTTTGCACTCTATTTAAAAATTTAAACTATTTCATCCCGTACTTCTCTG
>CM045891.1:55288122-55290622 GCA_025169545.1 Anguilla japonica
ATATTGATGAAGACAATGCAATGCTGACCATGGCTGTGCTCTTTGAGGCTTTGTGGAACGTTTTTTGTTTTTCAAAATTCTAAGTCAGTGTTCTAGAACACTGCTGCTTTCAAATCAGCATTAGAATGTTCAGTTAAGAGCATTCTTATCGCATACGTGTGATCTTTCACCTTAAACGGTGAAAAATATGTAAAATAGATGGAGTCTGTGGTTCACTGTCGGTTCAGGCTCATGGGTAATGTTGCGGGTGCGTCATTTTCAGTGTCTGAAACAGCGATTGGGCATTTACCGCCAAACACGTTTCGACTGTGGATTCCGCCAAGCAGCTGGGCATGGAAGTGATTTATTAATCGCCTGCTTATCTGGACTGAATGGCTGCCGTAGCAACAGAAGATGAATCGACAGGCTCTGACGTCTCTGTTTATCAAACTCAGCCCCTCTGAGTGCGTTTGTGTTTCTCAGAGTGAGCCTGAGGAAAGCAGCCAGTCTCTGCTACCGCTATGTTAACCCGCTAACCTTTAAATCCGCTAACCGCTACCGCTGTGCGAGCTCACTAACCCGCTAACCACTACTGCTGTGCGAGCTCGCTAGCCCGCTAACCACTACCGCTGTGCGAGCTCGCTAACCCGCTAAAAACTACTGCTGCGCGAGCTCGCTAACCCGCTAAAAACTACTGCTGCGCGAGCTCGCTAACCCGCTAAAACCACTAACCCGCTAACCACTACCGCTGCGCGAGCTCGCTGTAACCACTACCGCTGTGCGAGCTAACCCGCTAACCACTACTGCTGCGCGAGCTCGCTAACCACTACCGCTGCGCGAGCTCGCTAACCCGCTAACCACTACTGCTGCGCGAGCTCGCTAACCCGCTAACCACTACCGCTGCGTGAGCTTGCTAACCACTACCGCTGCGCGAGCTCGCTAACCCGCTAACCACTACCGCTGTGCGAGCTCACTAACCCACTAACCGCACTGAAGTCTCTGTGTCTCAAACTCAGCCCCTCTACTACAACTGCTATCGCTACGGCTACCACTACACGGGGTCTCCCGCTGACCGCGTGAACGCTTACCCACTCGTCCTTTCCAACTTTGTACCTCTGAGGCAGGAGAGAGGGGAGAGAGAGAGGGGAGAGAGGGGCGGGAGATGAGAAAATACAAAAAAATAGAAAATGTATGGAATGATGGTGTCAGAAGTGTGAGCACACAGACACACATTTACACACGCACACGCACACAAATGCTCACACACATGAAACACACATTCACACACTTGGGGATGAGAAACAAAACTTTGTTGCAATGTGGCCTAAACAGAGAGAGAGATTGAGAGAGGTAAAAGAGGGAGAGCGGGAGGGAGAGAGAGAGGGAGAGGGTGAGAGACTGAGAGGGAGAGAGAGAGAGAGAGACTGAGAGGGAGAGAGAGACCTTAGCTGCACATGTGATGTAAGGTGACTGGCCGTCCTTGGATGGCAAGAACCCAATGACCTGCACAGAAAAACTAAAATTATTACATAATTATACACATGCAAACATAAACATTATGTATAATAATGCAAACATAAACATTACGTATAATAATGCAAACATAAACATTATGTATAATAATGCAAACATAAACATTATGATGTATCTTTTTGACTTCTCAGTTTGAGCACAGTATCACTCTCATCTGAACATTTTAAGTGACATCCAGTTTTACTACAATATAAAAGTGACTATTTTAATTTCCTGACCTGTCGTTTTTCCTGAAATGAGTCACAGTACGGGGAACCAATCCGAACAGTGACTCCTGACTCCCCTCCAATGGGCCCTCACCCTTGTGCCCACAACAGCCAATCCCCCGCCTGTAGCCCCCTAGCCCCGCCTACCCGGTTCAGTTTGATGAGGATGCAGGGCTTGCCCGTGTCGAAGCCGTAGTGATGGTCAGTGATGCCGGAGCACTCTAGCAGGGAGGTGCGGTTGAACTGGCAGGAGCGTTTGGGGTTGTTGCGCACCTCCCCGCTGTCCTCCTGCAGGAAGTATCGGTCCGGTGCGCATTCCACGTTGGTGCGGGCCTGCTGCGCGTTGTCATAGGCTAGCAACCAAAGAGGGGGGCGGAGTCACAGCACGGGATGGGACATGGAGTTAGAAACACTAACCCCCCACTGTCACCCAAATCCACTGTTACTAATCCCACTCACACTAACCCCCACTGTTACTAATCCCACTCACACTAACCCCCACTGTTACTAATCCCACTCACACTAACCCCCACTGTTACTAATCCCACTCACACTAACCCCCACTGTTACTAATCCCACTCACACTAACCCCCACTGTTACTAATCCCACTCACACTAACCCCCACTGTACATCCCCCAAACCCACCTGTTACTAATCCCACTCACACTAACCCCCAACCCCCACTGTTACTAATCCCACTCACACTAACCCCCACTGTTACTAATCCTACTCACACTAACCCCCACTGTCACCCAAACCCACCGTTACTAATCCCACTCAC
>CM045891.1:55295622-55315622 GCA_025169545.1 Anguilla japonica
TCCCCCTTTTTCCTTCTCTTTCAGTCTCTCCTGATGTCCGTCATCCTTCCTTTTTTCACCTCTCTCTAAAGCTGTTTTTTGTCCTCCATGATTTCTCTTTGCTCACTTCTATTTTCCTCAGTGTCCTGTCTCTGTCCTTCCTCTCTTCTTTCGGTGTCCCTCTATTTTTCTCTCCACTCTTTCACCACTCTCTTACCTCTATGTCCCTCTCCTTTCCTTCCCTCCCTCCCTCCTTCTCTCTCTCTCTCTCCCTCCCTCTCGCCTCTCTAAGGGCATATTAGTGTCTGGTAACAGCCCCTGGCTGAGTTTGTCTCTGTATAACAATCTCAGCTAATTAAGTGAAACACGGGGGGGGGGGGGGGGGGGGGGTGTCATGCGCAGCGGCTGTGGAAGCAGTGGTGCTGCATGTCAACACACACCCATCAGACCCGGCCTGGAAGTGCCAAGGCCCTGTCAGCCAGCGACTCTGTTACAGCCCAGCGGGGAGCCCGGCCCCCGGGGGCAGACAGTGTGGCCTGGCCATCCCGCCTGGGTCACATTATCCTGAGGAATACTTTAACGCCCTTTTAAGATACCACTTTAAAAAAAAAAAAAACTCCTGCTGACTACTGACAATTGAAAAAATTAACATCTTTTGATAGACATATTCAGAACTACATTCATGCTTCGTATGATTGGACGCTGCTTCTGTCTCTTTTCAGGCACCTGCATCTGCACAGGAAGCCTTCCGGAACATTCTCTACCCATCCAGACGCTCGCTGTGCCACTCCGACGAGGCCCACTTCCTGTGAGACTCTGCATCCAGGTGAAGAACAGAACCACCAAGTAAGAGCCCAGCGATAACCCCATCAGCAGCAACCAGCCCCGTTCCTGGAGATCTACTGTCCTGTAGGGTTTCACTCCAACCCTAACAATGCACACCTCACTCAACAGCTAGAGGTCTTGTTCAGCTGCTAATCAGGGTCAGGTGAGCTAAATTAGGGTTGAAATGAAAACCTGCAGGATGGTAGATCTCCAGGAACAAGGTTGGCTGCCAGTGGTCTACATGTTCTCACCACACATGGAGATAACACACAGCAGCATAGCACAGGTACACATACCTACACCTTAAATCAAATCTGATTTATTCATACAGCGCTTTTTACAGAAAACTGTCACAAAGACGCTTTACAGAGTAGCAGATATAGAGCAAAATCCAGTCCCGAACCCCCAAATAACAAGCACATGAGGCAATAAAACAACTCCCCAGTGGGGAGAAAAACACTCAAACGGTGGTGAGAAAAATCTCCCCAATGGGAAGAAATCTCGGGAGGATCCCGGCTATGGAGGGGGGAGCCCATTAACCGAAAAACCTGAGACTCACTGAAGCACTTTGACTCTTTAGAGTCCAGTCTGCCCTCAGCTCCAGCCTGCCCTCTCTCGAGAGGGAGAGCCAATCAGTGCCTCTCCCTCAGGCCAAGCCTGGAAAAGGGCCAATCAGCAGCGGACAGGTCACAGAAGGCCACTGTGGGGGGAAAAAAAACATTTTCCTGCCAGATCCAGAGGTCTGGAGGAGCTATTCAGTGCTTGTACCCGAGTCAGGGAGGCCCACACACACACGCGCACTCACACACACACACTCGCACTCACACACACGCACACACACACACACACACTCTAACATACATGCCTCGCGCATCAATACGCCAACAAACACAGCTTCTGCGACAGGTGCGGGGGTGAAGAGGGGGGTGAAGGAAGTGCCTGTCCATATTTGGGCTCATAAACCGCCCCCCCCCCCCCCCCCAAATCATTACTATACAGAATGCTGGACTGGGGGGAAGTATTGCCGGGAAGTGTAGCCCCCCCGCCCCCTCCCCCGGGGGGAAGATTGGGTTTGGAGTCACACAGTGTTCTGTTCGGTCGGGTCAGATATAGGCCATCTGTGTGTGTGGGGGGGGGGGGAATGGGGGAATTCTGGAGGGGACAGAGTGCTGGATAGTACACTGTGTTCTGCAGTATATCTGTGTGTGTGTGTGTGTGTGTGTGTGTGTATAGCATCTTTGTGCAGGATTGCAATACAAAGCGCTTAGCAAAAAAAAAACATTTCTAAAAAGATCAATGAAGAGATTAAATACAATAATGAAAACAATACATTAATTATAGTAATAGTGCAGATCAGCATGTATGCAGCTAACTCAGTAATCCTGCCCAACCCTGTTCCTGGAGATCTACTGTCCAGTAGGTTTTCACTTCAACCCTAATTTGGCGCACCTGATTCCACTAATTAGCATCTTAATGAGATCTCTAGATGTTGATTGAGGTGCACTTTGTTAGGGTTGGAGTGAAAGCCTACAGGATGGTAGATCTCCAGGACCAGGGTTGGGCAGCCCTGCTCTAGCTGTTGAATGAGATGTGGCTTTGTTAGGGCTGGAGTGAAAGCCCACAGGACGGTAGATCCCCAGGAGCAGGGTTGGGCAGCCCTGCTCTAGCTGTTGAATGAGGTGTGCTTTGTTAGGGCTGGAGTGAAAGCCCACAGGACGGTAGATTCCCAGGAGCAGGGTTGGGAAGCCCTGGTACAGATAAACTGTAGTAAAAGGTTGCGCGTAAAATAGGAAGCAGGTGCAGCTGAGCGACCAATGGAGCACAGTAAAAGGGTGGATTAAAACCAGACAGATTATTCCTGAAATGTATAAATCCAGACTTCAGCGTGCGTGTGAGATGCGGCCTGTTGTGAATGAGGGCAGTGCTGCAGAGCTGCTCAATGGCCCCTCTGTCCAAGGCAGGGGTAGTTAATAGGGGGCAGTTAAAAATGGCCCGACAGAGACGTGAACAAAGAGCGGCTTCTGCTTCTCTGTGTGGAGGAAACGCCCGAGAGTCTCCCCAGAGGGCTGAGCTGCCTCTCATAGCCGGAGAGATAATACTGGGCAGGAGTGTAGTAGTATACTGGATAAGGAGCTGGTCTTGTACCCTAAATGCTCAATTCCCTGGGTAGCACACTGTCATGGTGCCCTTGAGCAAGGTGCTTATGCTGCACTGCTTCAGTTTGCATCCAGCTGTATAAATGGATGCCGTGTAAATGCTGTGTAAAAGTTGTGTAAGTCGCTCTGGATAAGAGCGTCTGCTAAACGCCTGTAATGTAATGTACCCCCCATCACGGCCGGACGGTGGCCCGTACCCCCCCCCCCCGTGTGAAACACGAGGGCTGATAAGACACCTTCATGGCAGAATTTTGTTAGAAATGCACAGGTTCGAGCATGGACGCCACATTACTGAATTACACCAGAGCAGCTTTGGTGCCTGTTCAATAATTCAGATTAATTAAACTGAAAAGTTAAATGCTCCGGTTCCCTCCAGGTGTTTGTTTCTCTGTGCTGTAGAGGAAAGAGTCCGGTCTTTTTTATATCTGCACAGTGAACCTCGTTATGTGTATTAGCGAGTTTAATTGTGCCTTAACAAAGAGGTATACAAAGTGCCTATGTGTGCATGTGTGAGTGTGGGTGAGTGTGTGTGTATCTGAGTGTACGTGTGTGTGTGTGTGTGTGTGTATGGGTGTCTGTGTGAGTGTGAGTGTGTGTGTGTGTGTGAGTGTGTATGGGTGTGAGTGCATGCGTGTGTGTGTGGGCGTTTGTGTGTGTGTGTGAGTGTGTATGGGTGTCTGAGTGTATGTGTGTGTGTGTGTGTATGGGTATCTGTGAGTGTGTGTGTGTGTGAGTGTGTATGGGTGTGAGTACGTGCGTGTGTGTGTGTCAGTGTGTTTTGTGCGTGTGTGAGTGTGTTTGTGTGTGTGTGTGTGTGGTGTGTCTCCAGCTCTAGGAGGGTACTGTAGCATTTGAACACGAAATGGTCTGTGAAAGAGGAGAGTAGTTCAGGGGGGTCTACCTGCAACAGGACCTGGAGAACCCCCCCCCCCCCCCCCACCCCCCCCACAAGCCGACTGAGTTACTCCCTCTCTCCTTTCACTCTGTGGAGGTTTCTCCTCCTCCTCTCCCTCCTTCCTTCCCTCCTTCCTTCCTTCTGACCTAACCTTCCCCTCCAGGTATGCCTGTGAGGTGCTGGGTTATTCTCTGTACTGTACAGGGATGAGCTATCTGCCGTGCTGGGTTATTCTCTGTACTGTACAGGGATGTGCTCTCTGCAGTGCTGGGTTAGTCTCTGTACTGTACAGGAATGTGCTGGTGCAGTGCTGGGTTAGTCTCTGTACTGTACAGGAATGTGCTGGTGCAGTGCTGGGTTAGTCTCTGTACAGTACAGGGATGTACTGGTGCAGTGCTGGGTTAGTCTCTGTACAGTACAGGGATGTGCTCTCTGCAGTGCTGGGTTAGTCTCTGTACTGTACAGGGATGTTCTCTCTGCAGTGCTGGGTTAGACTTTATACTGTACAGAGATGTGCTCTCTGCAGTGCTGGGTTAGTGTCTGTACAGTACAGGGATGTGCTGGTGCAGCACTGGGTTAGTCTCTACAGTACAGGTATATGCTGGTGCAGTGCTGGGTTAGTCTCTGTACTGTACAGGTATGCGCTGGTGCAGTGCTGGGTTAGTCTCTGTACTGTACAGGTATGTGCTGGTGCAGTGCTGGGTTAGTCTCTGTACTGTACAGAGATGTGCTCTCTGCAGTGCTGGGTTAGTCTCTGTACTGTACAGGTATGTGCTCTCTGCAGTGCTGGGTTAGCCTCTGTACTGTACAGGTATGTGCTCTCTGCAGTGCTGGGTTAGTCTCTCAAAGCAAACTGCTGCCTGGCAACCGTGTCCTCGTAAACGGCTGTGAGCTAATGCCACCCAATAAGAAGTCCAGGATCTCAAATGTTATGGATAGCTTTGAATATCACACAGCAATTACGCACAACAAGCAAACACACAGTAATTATACAAACACACATTGCAGACACAAGCACACAGTAATTACACACACACTAATTACGCACACAAAAGGCCTATTCGCACGAGCCTACTTTTACCCCAGGAGGTCCTGTAATTGTATTTATCACCAATTACTCTCATTATTTTAATCCTGTATAAATCACCCATGTCTACAATTTTTACTGATGAGGAGAGTAAAAATTCCTGCCCGAATCATCTTTTGGTTCTCACTCAGAATCAGCGGTGCTTATACAACACTAATTCTGTATGAACATACATCTCTCTAAATATGGTTTGTTCAGTAGAATTTTATTATTTTCTTGGTCGGGAACATAGAGGCTGTTATGGCAGCTCTGCCCAATTGATCTGACAGTTACACACACATATACTCACAAAGTAACTGCACTCAAACGCACACACGCACATACACAGTAATTATATACACATACATTTCGTGCATACACAAGTATTTTCACATACACACAAACACACACACAACACACACATGCACAGTACAAACACAAGTTATGTCATATACACACTGTAATTACTCACACACACACACACACACACACACACACACACACACACACTCACAGACTAGGTTCAGTTCTTGCATAAGAGCCCACCTGTACTCTCAGGCAACCGGGATAATCTGTTCGCACTATTTTATCAATGTCAGCACACTGAGGGGTCAGGGGTCAGCTGGGCTGTGACCCCTCTAAAGGAACACTGCTTTTCACCTCTCCTCTCGAGCCTGTTGCCCCAGCGCTGAATCAGGGGGACGCTAGCACACGCTAGCGGGAAAACACTGGGAAGAGTTACTGCGTGCGTCGCTCAGGTCAACGGGATGCAACAGGCGGCTTTCAGCCAATCAACATCTGACAATGAACAAATACGTAATCAAGTAAAAGCGCATATAAGATATATAAGACTGCCTTTCTGTTAAAGCGTAGCCTGAACAGCGCTTTTAGCGGCTCAGCGTTCTCTGACCGCGAGCCAGGCTGTATGGGGTCGTCATTTAACCCCGCTAATTGGGATGAGACGAGTTCACAGAACAGGTATAAATACCCCAGCCCAACCCCCCGCTCGCGCTGCGGAACAGGAATAGCCAAATTAACGGGCTTTAATGAGCCGGGCTTAACGAGGGAGGAGAGCTGACCAGGACCTATGTGTCCCCCTGCTCCTCTTCCTCACAGGAAACCAGCAGCATTCTGGGATAGATCTGGCTTTTATAATCGTTTATTGTTAAATGTTCAGATTGAGTTTGTTTCATAGGCTGTGGCTCGGTGCAGTGGGGGTCCTAGTAGGTGACTGTTGGTGCAGTTTGGTATATTTAACAGATATCAGATATCTTTCCTGTCAGTATGTATTACATAATATACAGTGTATTATAATTATGTTTCATAATTTTGTTTCCCCTATATAGTGCCCCGTTAAATGCACACACACACACACACACACGCACACACACATTCAAAAACGCACACCATACCATAAGTCTATACAACAAGGTAAAGCATACCGAAATCGAAATTATGCACACGCCAAAAAAAAAAAAAAAAAAAAGATTTATTGGGGGGGAAAAACCGCGTTATTCCTCAAGGAGTTATAAAGACGCAACAGTCGGTCAGTACTTTTGCGCCGGGACCGCCCTTGCTTTACATAAACAGTCACGCAGTCATTCAGAGAGAAAGAGCGAGAGGGGGGCGCGAGAGGGGGTGGAGTAGATGTGTGGAAGGAAGAGTTAAGAAGATTGAGACGAGTAGAAGGACAGGAGGAATCAAGATTAAATTAAGACTGCGGTCTATAAATAGAACAGGCGGAAATAAAAGTGTATAAACTTTGTCTGGTCTTTGATAGTGCGGTTCGCGCCCAGATGATATACACGCCGAGTCGTTACACACTGAGATTAAATCCCGGATTGAATGACAGAAAAATCCGAGAGAAGGAAAGAGAAAGAGCGCGCGCTGGAAATAGAACTCCCCCGTCGGCTTTCCTCAGATTAACGCGCGTCATCGTCGCTTAAAAAGACACGGAATTACAATGGTGGAGTGGAGTGATTTAAATCACCGGTGCACCAGGCTGTACCGGTGATTTAATAGAACGACGTGTCTCTTTCAGACCCCGTTCTGGAGATAATATATAGGCGACTGTATTTTAATGTAAAAAATGTTTTAAAAACGAGGAAATACAGTTGAAGTGTGAAGAATTTCAGCAAAATGATTACACTTTTGCGAGTGTGTCCACTGGACAGACATTGCAGGCGACTCTCGTTGTGATAACATGCCAAACGCAATTGTGTAGGAGGGATTCGATTTCCCCGCAGTGAATAAGCGGTTGATATCTGCTGCTGCTATATTGGCCATTTTATCGCCTGATGGCACAGTGCTTCAGCGGGCACGCGACAGATAATCCTCATTAGCCACCTATTAAGAGGCCTGTGGTTTGCACTTTTAAACACAGAAGGACATTGTGCCCTTTCACAATAATAATAGGTAGGCCTATGCTAATAATAATGCGCAGGGAGCTCTAGAATAAAACATAAATAAAAGAAATTAAGCGGTCAGAACCCGGCTAACCCTCTGTAAATTGTGTGCCGTAGGCTACTGCAAACCGAGGCTTTCCAAATGCTCACTCAGTTCATCACTTTTTTCACAGCCTGTTCTGGAAATATGGGGGACATAAGTACAATTTCGCAATAATCCAAAGCGCAAAACGTAGGCAATCCAGAACTATCCGCATAACAGCCAAGGGGTGGAAAAAGAACTAAACTCTCTTGACCCATAAATGTGCATATCCGGTGAACAAAGGGGTTGCTCGTCTGAAGTCAAATTTAAAAAATGGTATATAAACAAAGGAAACAATTACACACGCGCACAAGAAGTAATGGAAGGCGAATGAAATAACGGTCGCGCGGTGTACTATGGTTTCGTTACCAATCGTTGTAAACATTTCAGGCTCACGTTTTGCCACGAAGTAACGTTTAACACAAGGCGACGGTGTGAGCCATCCCCGGAGGCTGGTGGTACCCTTCTGTCGCGCGGGCGACGGGAGACGGCCGCGAGACTCACCCCAGCTGCTCGCCGTCCTGCCCAGAAACTCATGCGTCCGTGAATTCCACACGAACTCTTGCCACTCGTCAATGACGTCGCCGCAAGACTTCTTATCCTTGGCCATATTTGTATTATTATTTAATGTCTGTCTTTGGTCTTTTGAAGAGAAACGCTATTATTTTTCTTTTTTCAGATTTAGTGTCTTCTTTGTAAACGCGTAATCCGGCAGGTGTGTTCTGACTCGCTGTATTCAATATATGAATGGTAATGCGTTTTTGGCGCCTCTTGATATGTGTTATGTCATTTAAACTAATTGCTGGATTGCCGGTCGGTACATTGCTCTAACCAGTCGGGCTACCGCGGAGTTTGGATAACAAATGCAGATGAAGTTATAGCGCGTTAAAACTTCTCATTGGCTTTTGAAACAGACCTCCCCCTTCTTCCTCCTCCTCCGAAGGCGTGTACACGCAAGCCGCTTTTTTCTCCTCTTCAGTAACGGCGTGGGGCCCCATCCATCCACCCGCCCCCTCCCGCCTCCTGCGTAGGTGAACACCACGGCCCCCCTTCACCTGTCCCGCGAGTGACAAGCCGGCTGGCGAGTGGGGGCGCGGTTGCAGAGACACCTCCGGCACGCTCGTGCTTTGCGAGGACGGTCGCGTGCTGGGCTATCCCGCTTTTGCCGATCCGCTGGAGCGCGAGCGTCCCAGAACCCAGGGTAATTTCTTTTGTCAACACTCTTCCTGTTTTGCGCTCACAGCTCACCCAGCCCATGCTTTCCAGTCTGTTTTTAGTTACTTTATATATATATATTTCCGGAATAGTCAACACGTGTCCTGCTGAAGTTTCAGGCAGAGCACGTTCTGCTCGCAAGATGTTAACCACTCTCTCCTCTCTTTTATATAAGCATCAACCTAATCACAGACCAGAAAGGCAAGCCAAGATACACTGATATCCAGACCATAATAGTGCCCCTACCAGGGCTACTGTCAGAAACCCACTCCACACAACATACCCAGACCTTACAGCCACACACACCCAGAGCTTACAACCACACACACACACTCACACACCTGGACCTTGCAGCCACACACACACACACACACACACACCCAGACTTTACAGCCAAAAACACTCAGGAAGCCTAAAGTGTCCCCCATCACATTTCCTGCGTTCCACAGTTATTCGGGCGATCCGCTTGCTGACGGTGGAGGTGAGGCAGTGGAGAGCAGGATCAGTTGTTAGCAGGCGGGCGGTGGGTGGGGGTGGGCGGATGTCGGGTGGGGGTGGGGGTGGGCGGTCCGGCTGCAAGTGGCCTGCATTAGAGCAGAGTTTCAGAACGCCAGCGGCCTGCTCAACAACTGCACATACTTTTTTACCAGCGCCGGGATCATGGTGCCTGTGCAGCATCTGCTGTGTGGCACCTCAAGGGTTAAATCGGCTCTGCCACCAGTCTGAGCAGTGTGAGATCTCTCTCTCTCTCTCTCCCCTCCCAGTCTCCTCCCCCCCCCCCCCCCCCCCCCCCCCCCCACCCACACACGCTCTCTCTCTCCCTCTGCCCCTTCTTCACACAGATGCTCAAGTACTGTGAATCAGCCTTAGGGGAAACCCTTGTCTATGGCTCCCTCTGCTGGTCAGATTTTGCATTTCATCATGGGCCAATTAAGACCCTGTGTGCGGTTGTCTTAATCACAAACATTTCATAATATTGATTTAGAAATGATGCTGAATGCAACATCTACATCAGTATTTTTAAGGAGGAATAATGTAATTTTTAAAATATCTTCCAGACCAACAGATACAACTTCTGTATAGACTATCTTAAATATAATAGGCTGATTTTGTGGTTGTAAAATCAATAAATAAATACAGTGGAAATGAAAAATTATTTCTCTGACAGGAGAGGAGTTTCAAACAGTTTAAATCTTTAATAGGTTGTGCACAGAATATACAAAATGATTTTTTTATACAGCAGTTCATTAATAATTTACCAATATAATGACCTTTTTTGTCAAAGTGATTATTATTCATTTATTACATCTTTATAGTATTATTATTTTCATTATTATAATCATTATAACTTTTTAATAGTAATTTGTATTAATTTGTACATATCCTTTTTCGCTCAATAAGATTGTCAGTTACATCTCTGTGTCAGTAATTAAACACATACACAGTACAATTACAAATCCTCTTATTGCCCACTTTTAGACTGTCACATATCTGACACAGCATTCATTCTTTTCAAATCCGATCTGTTTTTTCCCGATTGTTCACACTGCACCTCAGCCTACGTGACTTGTGTTTCTGTACATTCAAACACACTGCATGCGCAAAACTAACTGACATGCTTGGGGAGAAGTTCTGTAGGTCTATGATGTAGAACTCAAAATTAATCAGACTAGAATGCTATAGGCCAGGGCTGCCTAACCCTATTCCTGCAGATCTACCATACTGTAGGCTTTAATTTCCACCCTAATGTGGCACACCTGACTCTACTAATTAGCAGCTCAATGAGATCTTTAGCTATTGAATGAGGTGTACTTTGTTAAGGTGGGAGTGAAAACCTACAGGACAGTAGATCTCCAGGAGCAGGCCTATACAAATGTGGTTAGCCAACCTTTTCTTTCATAATCAGATATAATGTTGTCCCCCCTGTTTTTACAATGTGTGAAAAACTAAAAACAAACCAGTGTCAGATAATCATGACAGTTTAAACGTAGTCTTTCTCTGGCAAAAACACAGAGACTGGAAATCTTCACAGGTTTTAACCACTTGTTTCCCTTGTCACCCTTTCTCTCCACAGCTTTAGTACAAAATATAACTCCAGACACCGTTTCTCTTTCTCAAATTAGTCTTCCATATAAAAACAGCCAACTCCCCCTCCTCCACTAAAATCATAATACAATTTCACTGAGCACTGTATTTGGGCTCAAAAGTATCCCACAACACCATCTACGTATTGATTCAAACACAGTCCACAACCGACCTATGGGAAACGGCAAACAAGCCGTCTAGTTTTCCTTTTTAACTTTTTCTTATGTGACAAAGAGGATATAAACAACGGTGTTTGTGCTTATTTGAATCATAACAAGCTCCAGACAACCCTGCATGTGTCCACTGACCATTTCTCCGCCGTTTTCCTGTTTGGTTTATGAAAACCAGAGACGGATGAAACTCGTTTTTTTTATTGTTTTTTTTTTGTTGTTTTTTTAAGAACAGATACAAACTGTAAAAGGCGATTGGGTTCAGCTGCTAACAGTCTCCAGGTCTGAGCGTGTTCTCCACATTAAATACAGCGCAAACTTGCCTCTATACCAGCCATGATGTCACATTTTTGGCGTGAACATGGTCCTTTTGAAACGCTGCCTATCTCCCCAATATTTTTGTAGATACATTATGTCATTTTTTTTTTTGGGGGGGGGGGAGTGAGGGGTTAGTTCACTGAACTAATGACTCATAAATCCACTTCTAGTTAATAAATCATCTCTCAATAACAGTTCAGATGTTGATGTGCTTCATACCTGGTTTTCCTACTTCAACAGATATTAAGCAAACCCTTATTAGCAATGTGCTGGTGCAGGTGCTACAACACCTGACCTAAAATAATCAGCCAATAGCAGTCCTGTTGTTCTAGACCAGCAGGTGATCGGTGCTGGTCTAGAACAAAAGGCTGCAATATTGGGGGCGTTCTGTGCCGGTGGTCTCAAACTCCAGTCCTGGAGGTCCTGTTTTAGGCAGGGATAATAACACGGAAACCTGAACCTTATTACCAGCTTCAGCCAGCAGGGGGCAGCACTGGCCAGCTAATTACCATTACACAAGCTGCTTAAGCAGGCTTGTGTAACAAGGGCCCGTAGGTGTCAGGAGTGCCAACTTCTGCATTTAATTACTTAATCAGCTCAATCATATTTTGATCTGAAATTCGCATAAGCACCAGCTACAGGACTGCGAGTGTATCTAACTACAGCCACGGACTGCGAGTGTATCTAACTACAGCCACAGACTGCGAGTGTATCTAACTACAGCCACGGACTGCGAGTGTATCTAACTACAGCCACAGACTGCGAGTGTATCTAACTACAGCCACGGACTGCGAGTGTGTATCTAACTACAGCCACAGACTGCGAGTGTATCTAACTACAGCCACGGACTGCGAGTGTATCTAACTACAGCCACAGACTGCGAGTGTATCTAACTACAGCCACGGACTGCGAGTGTATCTCACAGAGTTGACTGTGCGCAAGCAGGGGAGTGAGCCAGCGTAGTTCACAGAGCTGTCGGGGAACTAAACCTCAGGTTATTGGCTGGAGCAAAAACCAGCACCCAGACTCCCCCTCCAGGACCGGAGTCGTGCACCCCAGGGGTAAAAGGTGTAATACTTCTGCCACAATGTAGTTCAAAATAGAAAAATGCAAAAAAAAGCAAGATAATAATAATACACGATTTATTTTTTTAAGGCTCGATTATCTCATTTTTGATATATTAATGAGAAAGTTGAGACCAAAGGACTGAACCTTGAACAGTTTGTTTAATGTTTTAGGCGTCATCATCTGCTTTGAGTTTTAGAGACATGCAGACCAGTGAGAAATGAGATCAGTGCGCCGAGTCAGCACAGTCCTAAAACACGGCATGCATGTGACACTGCACCAGCTCACGCCAAGGACCGGCTCACCCTGACAGCTGATCTGAGATCAGCTAGTCAACCCCCGCAGTCCCCACCCAAACTACCTAACGCAAGATTCTTACACTGATCCGAGATCAGCTACGAACAAGGAAAAAAGTATCTACACAACTGTTTTACGTACCCAAACGTTGGCACAACATCACAGATACACTTTCTGGACCACTGTGTGTTAAACCAGAATACATAACAGAGTGACAGCAGTCATCTTATAACCAGGAAAATTCAAAAACCTCATCCCAGCTAGAAATCAGCACGCAGTAATAAAACCCCATAAACACCCAAGTTCATTACAGCAGATACTGAAGTGTATGCCTATCAACAGTTAGTACAAATCCACTTGTTCTTAGAAATAGAGCTAATAATTATAATAATGATGGGAATAATAATCATATAATACCCATGATATATGAAGTTTTAGTTTCATAAATAATAGTCATAGTTCAAGGTAGCAGCAAAGTACTTTTAAAAAAATGTCAAAAACAATAATGGCACGTTGATTCATTGGTTCATAAATAAATAAATACATATGTAGAAAAAGACTAATCATAGCAATAATCTTTAAAGGGACCATTGCGGTTTGTGTGTGTGTGTGGTGTGTGTGTGTGTGTGTTGTGTGTGTGTGTGTGTGTGTGTGTGTGTGTGTGTGTGTGTGTGTGTGTGTGTGTGTGTGTGTGTGTGTGTGTGTGTGTGTGTGTGTGTGTGTGTGTGTGGTGTGTGTGTGTGCGTGTGTGTGACAGTGCTGTTGTGTGTCCCTGTTTGGTATTTGGGTAGTTTGTGTGTCTTAGATGCTCTGTGGTCTGTTAGCCAAATACAGAATGTAGACAAGTACTGGTATTATAACAATGCTTAACAATATCAATTAAAATTTATGCTAGGTTTACATATGTGCATATATTACAACGGCGAACTTGGTGACGATTTATTAATATATGATATCTTTAATGTAGTGGTATATATTTTGATGTATACAGTTTAAAATATATTTATTGTACTTTTTGTTGTTTCATATTTTTGGAAAGGGCTGGTCCAGCAGTCTGTGGGGTGTGTGATATGCTTTGTGCTGGGCTGCACATGCTCAGATCGCGCGGGCATCACGGACGTGGGCTAACGTCGCCCTGGAGACCGCGCGCGCGCAGCGTGCACGCGCGCGTCAAACTTAAAAACCCGCGTCTGTGATTGGTGTGGAGAAGAAGAAAAAAAAACAGGCCTCGCCAAGTGTGCTGCTACGATTGGCTAATTTTAAACCGCGAGTTGCGCGTGACCCTGCTCTTCTGTAGCCTGGCCGTACCCGAGGCTACGGCCAGGACCGTAACGTTCTCAGAACGTCCCAGCAACACAACACCAACGTCAGAGAAACACTGAGCATCAGCAGGGGCAAAACACAGTGTCTGTGCTCTATCTGAAATCTGTTTTTTTTTTTTTTGTATTTGAGAACATCTTTTGTTACAAAATGTTGATGGGGACCATATGGACTGTGAGAGAGCGAACGCTTTACTGGGCACATGCCGCTCAGCGAGGGGACGCTCTGTCCCGATTCTGTGCGTCTTTAAAGCCTGCCACACACGTGTCCTGCCCAAACTGACCCTTTTTTTTTTACCCTGTTAAACACAATAACAAAAACAGGAAAGAAGAGGCAGCAGAGAGAGTCTGTATCTGTCCTCATATCCAGTGCGTATCTCGAGCCCTTTCACCCCTGTGAAGGCCAAACTCAGTCCTCCGGCTCGCGCGCGGGAGAGAGTCCCGCGGCGGTACCGAAACGTCCGGAGAAGGAGCTGAATGCGGGCGAAACAGGGACAGGGGGCGTTTTGTCTTCCCCCTCACAGGGGGGTGTGGCACAGGCCACAGTCACATGCTAACGCCCACACTGACAGAGAAACCAAATGAGCAAAAAGCAGAATCACTCCTACGAAGACCGTTCCCTCCTTTTCTCTCCGTTTATCTTCACCTCCCATCCCTCCATCTCTTTTTAATCCTCGTGTCTGTGCCACTCTGATCACATGACCACCCCCCCCCCCCCACCCTCTCTGTCACCTTCCCTGTCTGAGTCATAGACCCGCCTGCCAGTGAAACATGAGAGTATCAGAGTTCCTGACTGACTCCCAGCTGCCATCGGGGGGGGGCTGAGCTGATTATTGGGGGGGGGGGGGGGTGTAGGCAGGAGAATACAGTTATGACAAACACTTTCAGCTCCATAAGCTAAACCAGAGTAATGCTTCCCTTCTCAATTACAGATGACTATTGTGTGTGTGTGTGTGTGAGAGAGAGAGAGAGAGTGTGTGTGTGTATGTGTGAGGGAGAGAGAGTGTGTGTGTGTGTATGTTTGAGAGAGAGAGAGTGAGTGTGTGTGAGAGAGAGATTTATATTAATCTGCCTTTAGGTCGTGACATAGAAAACACTGTGGGGGATAATGGGGTACACTAAGCAACAGTGGGGTACAGTGAGGATCATGGGGTACACTGGGGGTAATGGGGTACACTGGGGGTAATGGGGTACAGTGGGGGTAATGGGGTACTATGGGGATAATGGGGTACAGTGGGGGGTAATGGGGTTCTGTGGGGATAATGGTGTACACTAGGCAAGAGTGGGGTACAGTGGGGATAATGGGGTACAGCCAGGGGGTAATGGGGTACAGTCAGGGGATAATGGGGTACGGTGGGGGTAACGGATGCTGCTCCAGGCAGTGGGGATAAAAAAGCAAGAATTTATTAGAAAACTCTTCTCCAGAGCCCTCTTCCTCCTTCACCCCCTCCTCCTCAGCTCAATCTGCAGTGTTGAATTCTCCCAAAAGGTCATCTCTCAGCATTCCGTGTGTGTTCTGAGTGTGTGTGTGTGTGTGTGAGACACAGATAGTGTGTGTGTTTGTGTGTGTGTGAGACAGAGATAGTGTGTGTGTGTGTGTGTGTGTGTGAGACAGAGATAGTGTGTGTGTGTGTGTGTGTGTGAGACAGAGATAGTGTGTGAGTGTGTGTGTGTGTGTGTGTGAGACAGAGATAGTGTGTGTGTTTGTGTGTGTGTGTGTGAGACAGAGATAGTGTGTGTGTTTGTGTGTGTGTGTGTGAGACAGAGATAGTGTGTGTGTTTGTGTGTGTGTGTGTGAGACAGAGATAGTGTGTGAGTGTGTGTGTGTGTGTGTGTGAGACAGAGATAGTGTGTGTGTGTGTGTGTGTGTGTGTGTGTGTGTGAGACAGAGATAGTGTGTGTGTGTGTGTGTGTGTGTGTGTGAGACAGAGATAGTGTGTGTGTGTGTGTGTGTGTGTGTGTGTGTGTGTGAGACAGAGATAGTGTGTGTGTTTGTGTGTTCCCTCATTGCCCGTCCCTTTCCTTCTCTCTCCTTCGCCATCGCTGTCCCTCTCCCAGCTTCCATACTGTCTGGAATATAGCAGATCGAACGTGAAAGGTTAAAGTTGAAAGGTTAAAGGTTAAAGGTCATCGGGGCAGTGTCCCCCTTTAATGCCACTAACTTCCGACCATCCTCTCAAACGCTCGGGTGGCCGTCTCCCACGGTTACCATCTGTCCGTCTGATTGGTCTGAAGAGCCGTTCTCCAAAAATCCGAGCGCCAAACCCCGCCCACAAAAGCAACGTGAAAACCCCGCTAACCCCGGCGGCCATCTTCAGATGGCGGTGTCCCACAGGATAGCCTGCTGGGCCTGCGGGTTTGGGGGGGCGGCCTTGCTGGGCTCGGGGGTCCGCCTCCAGCTGGGCAGGACGGGCATGCTGTCCTGCTTGCACAGGCTCCTGTCTGGCCGCCGGTGGGCCTTGATCTCGCGGCACAGGCAGCGCTTCCTCTCGATCACCTCCTGCAGCTTGCCGTCCCGCTGGCCCTGCGAGGGGGTGGCGCCCCCGCTGGCCGGAGGCTGGAACTGCGCCTGGGCCTGCACCAGCTGAGCCAGGTGGTGGTAGTGCTGCTGCAGGTGCTGCTGCTGCTGTGGGTGGGGCAAGGGCGGGGTCCCAGGGGCCTGAGAGGTGGAGTGAAAGAGAGAGGGAATCACTAAGAGACAGAGATAGAAAGATATATATACATGGAGATGGAGAGAGAGAGAGACTCTCCTATACGGATAAATTTGTGGTGACTCCGTCATGACTGTTCGAGATAGATTAGGCAAAGCTGTATTATCCAAAGCGGTGACACATTAGTTTCTCCTTATAACAGCCAAATATTTTGCTGAAGAACAGTAGTGTAAATCCTACCAACACAACACAGTTGAAGAGTGATAGTTTTAAGGTAACTTTTGTTAACTTATGGGTCTACAATAAGAAATTAGGGGCCTGACCTGACAGCATGTAATACCAGACCACATGACTAGGGGCCGCACGCTGCCTGCGTACAGTACCGAGGCCTGCCAGCAGATGGCAGTGTACAGCAGAGGGGTCAGTTAGGCAGAGGCTCTATGGTGTGGCACTGCCAGGGTCTTCCAAACTGGGGGTCTCTCTCTCTCTCTCACAATCTGTCTTTCTCTCACTCTCTCTTTGTAGTTCTACCTCTCTCTCTCCCCTTTTCTCCCTCTCTCTCACTCTCTCTCTCTCTCACTCTCTTAAATGGGGGGGGCTTACCTGGGTCATCAGTCCCCCAGGGGGCAGGCTGCATTGTCTGTGCACAAAACCACCCTGCTTCACCCCTGGCTCTGTAACACACACACACACACACAGACACAGACACACGCCCACGCACACACACACACACGCACACACACACAACACCACACACAGACACACGCCCACGCACACACACGCACATGCACACACACATGCACATGCACACACACACACACACACACGTGAGATCATAGCACACACACACACACACACACGTGAGATCATATTGAGCATGACACTGTAGTCGGTGTGAGACAAGACCACCTGTGGGTGACTGCGCATGGCCGAATGGATAAGGCGTCTGACTTCGGATTGGAAGATTGAGGGTTCGAGTCCCTTTGTGGTCGTTCCAGTGCCTTCCTAATGAATGTCGAGTGCTCTCATGGAGTTTCCCCCTCTGCCCTATCCTCTCCTCACTATTCCATACATCCCAGCCCCAATAAAAAAACCCTTCTACAGTACTGAGTGTGAGACACCATAGAGGTACAGTTAGCTCACTAGTAAATACACAGTAAGTTTCCTCACCTCCATTTTGAGGGAATGCTGGGAAGGCTTGACAGGGTAGTGGGAGTCCAGACCTGGCCAGGATCCGTCCGGCCACAGAGCTGGCCCCGCCCCCAGCCCCGCCCTCCCCACCTCCTCCTCCTCCTCCTCCCCCTCCCCCCCTGCCACAGCGCACAGGGATGCCCGAATGACCAGCCAAGCCCTGCTCCTCCCTCTCTGGCCAGGAGAGGGCGTCTGTGCTGCCGTTCCACACCCGGCTGTCTTCCCCTGCTCCGGGAGAGGGAGAGAGAGGGATCGAGGGAAAGGGAGAGAGAGAGAGAGAGGGGGAGATGGAGAGAGAGAGCGACAGAGAGAGAGAGAGGGAAAGGGAAAGGGAGAGCCACAGAAAGAGAGGGATGGAGGGAGAGGGAGAGAGAGAGAGAGAGGGATGGAGAGGGAAAGGGAGAGAGAGAGAGAGAGGGGGAGATGGAGAGAGAGAGCGACAGAGAGAGAGGGAAGGGAGAGCCACAGAAAGAGAGGGATGGAGGGAGAGGGAGAGAGAGAGAGAGGGAAAGGAAGAGGGAGTGAGAGAGAGAGAGAGAGAGAAAGGGAGATAGAAAGGGAAGGAGAAAGATGTTAGCTATTACTGTTATTACTGTTATGCATGGTAATACTGCACTCCATTTATAGATATTTCCGAAGCACACAGCAGTAAATGTGCACATGAGAGCAGCCGGTGGTAAACTGTGGAGCCCGTAAAGCTGAGACAGTAAAGGCGGGCGCTCAGTGATCATAAGAGCATTTTTAACGATCGGAGCCGCCCTTACGCTCGATCTCTCTGCTGTGACTGAAGGACAGCTTCCGGGCCCCCAGCGCCCCCCCGAGCCCGCCGTCCCGCGTCAGGCTGCCCCCTTTCCTCTGCAGGCTGACCGGGCTGCATTTGGGGGGCGGGTCCCCCGGCGCCCCGCCCCTCAGGCTGTCGTAGGCGGGGGGTCTCCCGCGCAGCCCCACAGAGGGGTAGGTCCAGAGGAGGGGGCTGTCCGAGGGCGGGGGCTTGTAGGCGGGCAGGCCGGCGCCGGGCACGGGGTGGGGGGTGTGGGAGCGGTGGAGGAGGGGCCGGGAGGACGGGCGCTGGGACGAGGACGAGGAAGGGGGCGGGGCTTGAGACGGGGCGGAGCTCGTGCTCGTTTGGGTGGGGGTGGGGGTAGTAGTTTGGGACGAGGCAGTAGTGTGTGCCCGCCCCTCCCTCTCCCTCTCCTCTCCCTCTCTCTGTCTCGTTTGTCGGGTTTCAGGAGGAAGGTCACGGCCCTGCCCTCCTTGGCCCCGCCCGGGGGCGGAGTCTGTGCCGCGGCCGGCTGGCCCAGCTTCATGCTGTGGGAGGTGGGCAGGTCCCGGTCGGGCCGGCGGTACTGGTGGTAGTGGGACGGGTGGAGGTGCTGGTGGGGGTGGGCGTAGTGGGAGGAGGAAGACGAGGATGGGGGGAGGGGTGTGGAGTGGCTCCGGGCCCTCAGGCCCGGGGCGGGGCTCATAAACCCCTCCTTCCCCCCCGCCAGCGTGTCCAGAGCTGGGGACGCCCCCCCGCCCCCCAGGGTGGAGTCTTTGGGGCCCGAGTGGGGGACGGGCAGTTTGGAGGCGGAGGAAGGGGGTGGGGTAGGGGCGGGGCTTCCCGGGGAGGTCAGGCCAATGGGGGCCTGGATGCTGACGGTGCCCAGTTTTGGGGGCGGGGGCTTGTTCTGGGGCCCCACCCCGCTGGAGGAGGCGGCTGGCTGGGGGAGAGCCAGGAGGGGCGGGCGGTGCTGGAGCAGGTTGGGGAAGGGGGCAGGGATTTTGTTGTTGCCGAGCGCGGGGTCGGTTTGGGGGTGGGGCTTGTTGCCGGGCAGCAGGAAGGGGGTGGGGGCGCGGGGGGGCTGGGGGCTGGGGGACAGGGCTGTGGGCGGGACAGGGGTGGAGGGGGCAGTGGGGAGGGGGGAGGAGTGAGAGATGGAGACGGTGGCTTTGGGCTTGGAGGCGGAGCCGGAGGCGGGGCTCTGAGCCGGGAGCGAGGAGGGGGCGGGGTTTGCGGCTTTGGGCCTGTCCGGCCTGTGGTGGCCCGGGCGGTTCTGCAGCATGGCCTGCTCCAGGTGCGAGTACTTCATCTCCTCGTAGATGGCCTCGCTCGGGTCCGAGTCCGTGTCCGGCGTCTGCGGGTGGGGGGTGGGGTTCTGCGCCTCGCGGGCGAACACCTGTCCCACCATCTCGATGTAGACGGGCTCCTCGTCCCCGGACCCGTCCTGCTCCTCCGACTCCGCCTGAGAGGGGCGCGGCTGGGGCGTGGCCGGGGGCGCGACCCGGGGGGGCGGGGGGT
>CM045891.1:55320622-55355622 GCA_025169545.1 Anguilla japonica
CTCTAGTCCCTCAGACCCTTGGCGAGCATCCCAGCTGTTACCATGGCAACCAGCCTGCACAGTAACTTCTGGGTGTTCCATTGACGGTTTGTGTACACACATGCGCACGCGCACACACACACACACACACACACACACACACATACACACACACACACACACACACACACACACACACACACACACACACACACACACACACACACACACACACACACACACACACACAGGTGAAGCCTCTGAGCTAGGCTGGGTGTAGACAGCTTGCTCCAAACAGCTGAACCTGAGCCCCCCCCAAACCTCTGCCAATTCCCCACCCCCCACCCCCCACCCCCTCCAGCAGATGCCATTCCACAGTGGGGTCCTAACCCCAGACCCATCACATTACAGTGGTGGCTGAGAGCCAGGGGGACTGCGGGCTCAGCACTAACTCAGCTGGGGACTGGAACACAGACCCTCCTGTCAACCCTGACACTCTGGCCTCAGGCAGGGAAGAGGGGGAGAGGGAGAGAGAGAGAGAGAGAGAGGGGGAGGGGAGGGGGAGAGAGAGGGAAAGAGAGAGGGAGAGAGGGGGGGGGAGGGGGAGAGAGAGAGAGAGAGGGGGAGAGAGGGGGAGAGAGAGAGGAAGCAAGAGATGAATGAAGGCCGGGAGCTGGAGGATAGAGTGGGAGGGAAGGAGAGCAGACACTTCCCACAGGGAACGAGTGGGCGTGGAGAGAGAGAGAGAGAGAGTGCATCCGCAGGACAGCCAGCTCAGAAAGTGGGTCTGTGTGTGTGTGTTTATGCATGTGACTGTGTGTGTGTGTGTGTGTGTGTGTGTGTGTGTATGAGAGACAGACAGAGAGAGTGAATGTGTGTCAGTGTGTATGCACATGCGCACATGATTATCAGTTCACTCATGGATGAGGCTGTAACAGGTGTGTGTGCAGTTAGAGCTCAGATTGAGATTCATCTGTGAGGCATGAAGCGTGTGCTGAGCAGAACACACCGCATCCCATAATCCCCCCCCGAAACACGCTACACGCTCCCCACCAGAGCCCCGCCTCGCTTCAGATAATAACGCAGAATCAGTCGCATCTCCGCTCGTCCCGGAACGCGTGCGTCTCACTGAGACTGGACTCTCAGTGGAGGCTTCGCCCTGCGCACGGGTTTCACTGAGCACTGAGGAGCCCACAGAAGCTGCTTCATTAACTCCGGCTGAACTTACCCTGCACACGGAGCGCTTTGAGAGGAAAAGAGGAAGAATGAACGAATGAATAATAAAGGAGAAAATGACCTTTTATAATTAATGCCGAAAAAACAAACGCATGTTGGTGTGTGTGTGTGTGTGTGTGTGTGTGTGTGTGTGTGACCGACACAGTGCTGCAGGCAGGCATTAGCGAGAGCAGCGATGGGACTGATACTGCACTCTGTGTGTGTGTGTATGTATGTGTGTGTTTGTGTGTGTCTGTGTGTGCCTGTGTGTGTGTCTGTGCGTGTGTGTGTGCGTGTGTGTCTGTGTGTGTGTGTGTGTGTGCGTCTGTGTGTGCGTGTGTGTGTGTGTGTCTGTGTGTGTCTGTGTGTGTGCGTGTGTGTGTGTGCATACTTGGTCATCCTTTGAATGTAGGGCATCCTTCCTTTCCTCTCATCCCTTTCTCTTTCTCCCCTCCCTCTCTTTTCCTCCCTCGCTCCTCTCCTCCTGACGCAGTGGCGAACAGAAGCTCCAGCATTAGGCACGAGGGCTGAAACGCTTCCGGATGTTTCCACAGATCCTGGCACACCGGCCCTCCCTCATTCACACCAAACGCTGCTGTTTTTCAAAAGACTTTCTCTGTCTATAAATAGACTGAAGATGTAGAAAACGCCCCAAATCAGTTGCAACCAATCACACCTCTTTAACCCACACAGCAACCAATCACAACTCTTTAACCAAAACAGGAACCAATTAGAACTATTTAACCAACACAGGAACTAATCACACCTCTTTAACCAACACAGGAACCAATCAGAACTCTCCAGAAACACAGCTGAGGTGAGAAAAACATCACCATTAATACATAATTCATTTCCTGTTATTGATTTTCTATTTACTGCGTAGAGGGCTCACATTATGTTAGTGTGAGGTTGCATTCCTTAAGCTCATAAATACGGTCCATTCAGAGCTGGATATTTAACGCATTTTAGGCTAGCTGCTTTTCTCAGGAGTTCGGCAGTACCTGGGGAGCAGCATCACCTCCTCCTCCTCCTCCTCCTCCTCCTCCTCCTCACTCACCCCTTCTTCCCGCTCTCGGACTCCCGGTTCCTCCACTCCAGACGGCTCTTCCGGTAAAGTAGGTTCATGCCGGCGTGCGGCCTGGAGCCCTCTCGGCCAATCACAGCGCAGTGCAGCTGCTCGCCCCGCCTCTCGATGTCACGCAGGAAATGCTCCACCGCCACATCCTGGGCGGGGCCTGAGCTCATCGTACAGAGGCCAATCAGGAGAGAGGGTTTGGGGGGGGGGGGGGGGGGGGGGGGGGAGGGGGCGGGGCGAAGGAGGGAGGGAGGGGCTTCAGGAACAACCCCCCCCTGCCTGTGATGTCCTGTAAAGAAAGGGGGAGGAGACTGTTAGGGCCAATAGCAGCAGACCTGTGAGAGGGGGAGGAGAACTGTTAGGGCCAATAGCAGCAGATGGTGAGCCAAGGGTTATCGTTGATTGGTTCTGCAGTTAGTAAGTCACTGTATTCTTAAAGTAGCACCCACACCAAACCCATTTTATGACTCACAAACGGAAACAGTGGGATGGGCATGTATTGTTGACTCAAATGAACAAACTCACAGGGAGCTCACATTCACTTGAAATAGTTTTGGCTGACACAGTACCAGGCGAACAGTCACGGGGTGGGGGGGGTAGAGAGAGTGTGTGTGTGAGGAGAAAGCAATGCCCCCCCCCCTTCCCCACTCCCAGCAGCTACAAGAAAGCAGGGGACCATGAGTCAGCTGGCAGGGTCCCGCTGCGGCACTGCTCTGCTTGCCCCCCCCCCGTGCGCCCCCCCCGCCCCGCTCCCCCCTCCTGCTCCCCCATGCATGTCAGTGTGCCCTCGAGCAGGTGAGTGTTCTGATTGGCCTGCTGGCTCGCAGCGGCACCTCTGTATTTTTCCATCCCCCCCCGGTTTGGAGAGGGAGGGGGGCGCTCTGATTGGCTGTGCCGCGGTAATCCCCGCTCTTATCGCTCGTTACCGCGGTGACGCTGGAGCGGCCATGTCGAGCCGCGCTGCAGCGCTTACTGTACAGAGTGTGTGTGTGTGTGTGTGTGTGTGTGTCTGCATACCCATGCATAGGTACGTGCGTCTCAGCGTATGTACATTAATGCCTGAAGTACAGCTGCCATTCCAGCACACACACACACACACACACAAACACCCGCTGTCACCATGCCGCATTATGCTGTCACTGTGCTTTATTATGATGTCACAATGCCGTAAGAACCTTCCTGGAGACAGAGGCAGGCTGACAGGGTGGTGTGAGTCAGGGGTGGCTAAACAGAGAGAGAGATAGAGACAGAGAGAGGGAGAGAGAGAGAGAGACAGAGAGAGGGAGAGAGAGAGAGAGAGGGGGAGAGGGAGAGACACACTGACAGCGGAAGGGAACAATAAATAGAAATATAAAGTAAATGGAGAGAGAAAGAAAACAGAGAGAGGGATGGAGTTAGGGAGGGAGGGAGAGAGAAGGGGTATGGATGGGGGAGGGTGTGTGTGTGTCTGTGTGAGAGAGAGGTCTCCTAGCAACGCTGTCTACTCTCTCTCTCTCTCTCTCCCTCTCCCCCTCCCTCTCTCCCTCTCTCTCTCTCCTGCCTGTGTGTGTGAACCTGGCAGAAAGGGAGAGGATTAGCGGCAGAACTGTCAGAGCATCACCGAGCGCAGAGAGCATCAGACCGAGCGGGAGAGAGGGAGGCACATTCACTCCGTCTCCCGACATCGCCGCGAAAGACACAAAATATCCGATCTTCGCTCGATCAAAGCGCCGCGCGGCTGGCTGTCTACCTGCGGTCTACCTGCTGTCTACCTGCGGTCTACCTGCTGTCTACCTGCTGTCTACCTGCGGTCTACCTGCTGTCTACCTGCGGTCTACCTGTGGTCTACCTGCTGTCTACCTGCGGTCTACCTGCTGTCTACCTGTGGTTTACCTGCTGTCTACCTGCTGTCTACCTGTGGTCTACCTGCGGTCTACCTGCTGCCTACCTGCGGTCTACCTGCTGTCTACCTGCGGTCTACCTGCTGTTTACCTGCTGTCTACCTGCTGTCCACCTGCTGTCTACCTGCGGTCTACCTGCTGTCTACCTGTGGTTTACCTGCTGTCTACCTGCGGTCTACCTGCTGTCCACCTGCTGTCTACCTGCGGTCTACCTGCTGTCTACCTGTGGTTTACCTGCTGTCTACCTGCGGTCTACCTGCTGTCTACCTGCGGTCTACCTGTGGTCTACCTGCGGTCTACCTGCTGTCTACCTGTGGTCTACCTGCGGTCTACCTGCTGTCTACCTGCTGTTTACCTGCTGTCCACCTGCGGTCTACCTGCTGTTTACCTGCTGTCTACCTGCTGTCCACCTGCTGTCTACCTGCGGTCTACCTGCTGTTTCGCCGTGCAGCGGCATTCCGTGACACACTGACACACAGATGCAGGAAGAGAAGAAGAAGAAGGCCCAACTTCACAAGAAATCAAAGCCGTTCAAATATGAAATCAGGTTATACATGCGAGTATAAACATCATACATTAAACAGATTAATTATATCTATACTTGCCTTTGGCAAGTTTGTATTTGACATACACTATATGACCAATAGTGTCTGGACACCCCTTGGTCTGTGGCTGTTTTTCATGGTTTGGGCTGAACCCCTTAGTTCCAGTGAAGGCAAATCATAATGCTACAGCATACACTCACATTCTAAACGATTCAGTGCTTCCCCAGCAGTTTGGGGAAGGCCCTTTACTGTTTCAGCATGACAATGCCCCCAGGCACACAGCAAGCTCCACATAGAAATGGTTTTGTCAAGAATGGTGTGGAAGAATTTGACTGGCCTGCACAGAGCCCTGACCTCAACCCCATCCAACACCTTTGGTATCAATTGGAAAGCCAACTGCGAGCCAGGCCTAATTGCCCAATCAGTGCCCGACCTCACTAATGCTCTTTAGGCTGAATGGAAGCAAGTCCCTGCAGCAGTGCACCAACAACTAGTATAGAGCCTTCCCAGAAGAGTGGTGGTTGTTACAGCAGCAAATGGGTGGACCAACTCCATATTAATGCCCATAATTTTGGATGAGATGTTGGAGATCAGGTGTCCACATACTTTTGGCTTTCATATGTAAATATGGTCTTCTCCTCCATGTCATGCTGAATTTTTAATTGCAGCGCATGAAGCAGAAGGACTGCAGAGAAAATTTGCACTTCCAAGACAGATGGGCATCGTCTGCTCGACTTGCGCCGATTTCCATTCGTCCACGTGCCGCGTCAGTCACGCCTCTGAGGCAGGTCATTGGTCGCTCCCCTCCCAGGTGGGGGGCGGGGCTTCGTGGAAGCGCTAGCACTGCATCGATCACAGGCAGCCACTTATCATAAAAAATGTTTTTTGACATGGGCCATTTGCGGGGAAAATGAGCTCCTGAGACGTAATTACAGACGGACTAGCAGGGAGACAGAAGGGGGGGGTGTCATTCTGAGGGGGGGGGCGCAGTTCAGGGCTTTAATAGAATTACAGAGCAGGCAGAGAGCATGTACTACACACACTGGCACCCTTCAGCCAAACTGTGCAGACTGTCAGGCCCACACACACACGCCATATATCTGCATACACACTCACACACACACACACACACACACACACACACACACACACACACACATGCCATACATCTGCGTACACACACACACACACACACACACATGCCATACATCTGCGTACACACTCACACACACACACACACACACATGCCATATATCTGCGTACACACTCACACACACACACGCCATACATCTGCGTACACACTCACACACACACACACCATACATCTGCACACACACACATGCATACACCACACATCTGCGCACATACACACATGCACACACATGCACACACACACCCATGTGTGCACTCACTCAAACGCACACACACCATACTGTACATGCTCACACACAGTCCATCTCTGATCTTCCTCTGTTTTCCTGCCCTCCTCTTCCTCATCACGGTGTGTTCTTGTCACCCATGAATCTTTCATGGCACAGGAACCGAAAATAATCCCGAGCTCTGAGATAGGGAGGGAGAGAGAGAGGGAGGGAGGGAAGGGGGAGAAGGACGGGGGAGAGAGAGGGACTGAGGGAAGGAGGAAGAGCAGGAGAGGGGGAAGGGGGAGAGCGAGGGAAGCAGAGAGAGGAGAGGGAAGGGGAAAGGAAAGAGGGAGGGAGAGAGGGAAGAGGGAAGGGGGAGAGGCAAACAGGGAAGGAGAGAGAGGGAGGCTGAGAGGGAGGGAGAGAGAGGAGGAATGAGGGAGGGAAGGAGGGAGGGAGAGAGACAGAAAGGGTGGGAGGGGAAGATATATTTGTCTCTCTGAGTCTGCACCTGTTACCACCATTTCACCAGCAGGGTGGTGCTCTCTCTCTCTCTCACACACTCACATACACACACTCACACACACACACACACACACACACACACACACACACACTCACAGGCACACACACACACACACACTCACAGGCACACACACACACACAGACAACAGAGTGTGTTGGCCTGTCAGTCAGCATCTGTGCTACCCCCATTTAAAATGACGAGGTTTGGAGGAGAGGGCGTTTGAAATGACATGGTTTTGGGGAGGTTCCAGGGGCAGGCCACAGCATGTCAGTGACGATAGCTGGATAGTTCTGAGGTGTACAGATGTTTTAACAGCACTTCCTGCAGCTAACCTGTCCCCTGTGCTGCCATGGTAACAGCAGGTTACCGTGTGCACCACAAACAGCCCGTGTCACGGGTCCTCTCCACCGCACTGTTCTCTGGGACGGGAGAGGAGAGGTGAACCAGGATTCTCTCCTCTGTCTCTCTTCCTCCCTCGCTCTCCCTTTCCCCGGACCTCCCTCTCTCTCTCTCTCTCTCTCTCTCTCTCTCTCTCCCATTTCATGTTCCATTAAACTGCTTCTCTGAAACATTTATGCTTCCTGACTGTTTTTCCCCTATCGTTCTCCTGCTCTGCTCCAACCTTGCTATTTTTTCCCAGGCTGTTGCTGAGCAGGGTGCTGCTCTCTTAATCCCCCTTTCCCTTCCCTCTCCCCCTCTCTCTCTCTCTCTCTCTCTCTCTCTCTCTGCATCTCACAGGAAGCAGGAGACAGAGAGCTGTTTGGCAGCCCGACTGGGACGGCCACAGCCCAGCAGCAGTGTGACACAGGACACATTGTGATGCAACAGAGAGACAGACGGACTCATTATGACATCACAGAGCCACCGGCCTGATCAGTCACCGTGACAATCGCACACCCGCTGGAGCACAAGCGTTCCGTTCTGTCCAGTCGAACCCACAGCCCTGTCTCTGTCAGGGGAGGACAGTGACTCTACAGATCTGAGCGCGCTCAGTCTGAGCGCGGGACAAGGCCGTACACTGAAGCTACCGCTAAGCTAAAAAAAGCTGCAAAACATCCAGTAAAAACTTCCTAGATCACACACCGTGTTCTCTGCTCACCAATGAGACACAGGGCATCGAAGTGCTCAACACCAAAATTTCAGCCAGTGTGAAGGTAAAAGTCATTCTGATTGGCTGTCCCATTGTGAGAGTATGCAGTGTACGCCAGTACGCAGCGCTGAGTACTGAAATTAATATAAGGCCTCTCTTTCCGACTCAGGCTGTGACCTTTGACTTCTGACATCACTCCCCCTTACCTGTACTTCAGAGTTTGTGTGGCGAACCCCCCCCCCCCCCCAACATAACAGCCCTTTCCAGTAAAATGGGTATCATTGCATCACTTAAACGCTTCCAAGAAATGAACAGGGGAGATTTGCTCATCGCTGAATGATCAGGCATGAGGGACCAGCGCTGCATTCGAACTGTCTGTCCAGCTGCGTCCTACATTCTCTCTCCATCCCTCCTTTTCTCCCTCCCTCCTTACTCTCTTATCCTCCATCCCTTCCTCACTCTCTCCATCTCTCCCTCTGTAACTCTCTTTCCCTTCCTGGCTCCCTCTGTTTCTCTCTCTGTCTACATCCCTCCCTCACTCTCGCTCTCTCCATCTCTACCTCTGGAAGTCTCTCTCCCTTCCTGGCTCCCTGTTTCTCTCTCTCTCTACGTCCCTCTCTCTCTCTCTCTCTCTCTCTCTCAAGTACATTGTTCATGCGCATAATCCAAATCATGTTGTTCCAATAACTAGCAACTGGACAACCCCCACCCCCCCACTGCACTGGCGTCAATCCCATTTTATTAACTTCATTTTATTCATTTAAAATTCAATCCCGTAGTTAAAAATACCTGTAGAGCAGGTGTCCCAGAGCCAGGTACTCCTGGGTTCTGCTTTGGCCTTAAAATCAGCAAGCAGTTCAGACCCAAAAGAATCAGGTGAGGTGAGCTAACAGGGAGCGAGCAGGTGCTTTACCTGTCTCTCCAGCCCCCCAGCCCTGCGGCCACAGACCAGCCACACAGCATTATGGGTGTTTTTAATTACAGCTCAGTTCATTTCCTCCAGTGAAATATAATTGACCACAATTGACACAGCGAGGTTTTCGTGGGCAAGACAACACTGACTGGGGTTTTGCTCACCCCCCCTCACTCTGCCCGCATCATGCATCACTGACACCCCCCCCCCCCCCCCGGTGCGCCTCTCCCCTAACTCACACCACAGAGCTCTCAAATTCGTCTCAAACGCCAGCGTCAGTGCGAGACACCGCTAAGATCCGTAAATTGAATTTCCCCCGCCCCCGCACTAAAGTGCAGTCGGATCACCGATAACCAGCTCAGGCCAAGCTCACGGGCTCCGGCGTCGGATTACACACAGAGCCGCCATCTCCTATTCTCTGGAAACACCAAAAACTGTGGAACATTTTGCCTCTAAAAGAAAAAAAAAGCCCTCAACTCCTGACACTGAGCCTAATGATTGCACTTAAGACTCAGGACCGAGCTACAAGCGCCTGGCCACTAGAGGGAGGACCAGTAAGCCGGTGATGTGATGATGACTGTCGTTCATCGTCAAACAGCTTACTGGATGGCGATGACCGTCATTCTCTGTGACTACACAATCTGTCCAAAGACCTTTGCACGTATTCGTTTGTCAAAACAACTTTTTTATTCCAGAGTAGCCGTGTGTGTGTGTGTGTGTCTGTGTGCGTGTGTGTGTGTGCGTGTGTGTGTGTGTGTGTGTGTGTGTGTGTGTGTGTGTGTGTGTGTGTGTGCGTGTGTGTGTGTCTGTGTGTGTGTGTGTGTGTGTGTGTGTGTGTGTGTGTGTGTGTGTGTGTGTGTGTGTGTGTGTGTGTGTGTGTGTGTGTGTGTGTGTGTGTGTGTGTGTGTGTGTGTTTGCCGCTTTCTCAAACAGTCTCAGCATCATGTCAGCCATTATGGAAGAGCAGCTACACAGACAGCACAAGCGGAGTGTTAAAAAATTCACTTACTCAGGCGTTGAGTAAATATCCCGCTGTATAAATTGACTGTATGTGAAGATGTAAGTGTACGTGGCTCTGGCTGGGGTAGCTGGCTCGTTCAGCTGCCGAGTCTGCTAAACACATGAGCATAAGAGATGCAGTTTTGAGCATAAAATCAGCGCAGACACACTCAGTATTCTGGCTACCAACGCACTCTCCTCTCTCCTGGACCTGGAGTTGGAGAAACCCTGGTCCGAAGCGCCCAAAACCATGCTTATTTCCTCCTCCTCTCTCTGAAGGGGAAACCACGGGTCACCACATGGACACCTGCTTCCCATTGGCCTGATCATTTCACCTGCGCTGGATAAAGATGAGTCTGAAATGAACTCGTAGGCAGAGGGGACAGTGAGGGGCGTAGCCTCGTTACGCCAAACGGCATGTAAACTGCAGCAGCGTGCACGAGGACAGGAGGAGAACGTTCTCTCAGTTTCATCTGCGCTGGAAATAAAACAAGAGGGACAAGAAAAATCCATAATGAAAAAAAAAAACAAACATCCGGTTTGTCTCTCCGCTAGGGTACGACGGCAAAAGTTAAGAAAACAGAGCTTTTGGCATTCCTTCCCCGTTACAGCTGGGGCATTCAACCCTGTCCCTGTCTCATTGAAAAACATTGAATATCCGGGTTGGCCCTCAGCTGCAAACCGCTACCATGTGAATGCAGCATGACGCCCTAGCTGCGAATTTTACGGATGATTGTTACTACCGTCATGTGGCAATTGAGATCGTTGGCCCTGGCTTCCCGGTCGCCCGCTGAGCACGCGGGCCTTTGTACGTCTACCAGTTAAGGTGCCTGTTAATTGCATAGTGGTATGACGGATTTGCCATTCACATAGTTATCTGGTTGCAAAAAAAACCCGGCTTCAGTGTGTTTGAGGATTGAGAAAACACCGCTTCGAAACAACGACGAAGGCACAGCCCCCCCGCCCCTTCCGGCGAAAATGCACGCGTGCACCCGCGCGCTCATCCAGCCAGACACCCAAACTCACGCGCAAATTACACACCTGGGTACGCTACTCCAAACGCCTACGCGCCATTGTACAAACCGAGGAAGGATTCTTATCGCACCACACACCTGAAATAAACACCGCCAGGTTTTATTGGGAAATGTATAACGCCTGTATAATACTATCAGTCCAGATGGAAACAGCTTGCCAAATTTAACCAAGTCGACATTCCTTCACCTGAAGTTGTACTTACAAACTGAGAAATCTTGACCAAATCCACATATAGTAGCTGGCATCGATTCGTTTTCTTTTCCTTTGGAATGTCTGCTTATATTTATTGCTTATTTGTGTTTGGTCTCGGGCGTATTGGAATTCGATGCTCACGAAGGCGAACCTAATGTAGGCAGATAACAACATCAGCAACAACAACAACAACAACAACAACAACAACAACAACAACAACAACAACAACAACGAGACGTACCTGTGTTTCTGCGGTTGGTTTCACATCCAGCCGCGAAGAGAATCTCGGATTTTCCCACAAATGGCGTGCGATGAAAAGCTGGTCGTCAATTTAAGTGTACGGTTTTGTATACACTATTTTCAGGTATATTCATAATTTAATGTCTAATAAACCCATAACATTCATGGTCCAATTTCATTATGAAACGACGTCAAGTCGTTTTCATTGCGTATCTTGGAGATGGAAAAAAAACGAAAAACATTTCGTCTGCTCATTAAATGATGTTCATTCAAATAATTGGCCAAATACTGCACATAGCTCGCGGCGCACTAACGGCGAACTGTACCCTGACGCAGAGGGAAATAGAACTGAAAACATAATGCGATCACCGGTTATAAAAACAAACAACCAACCCCACACTCAGGATACTGAGAATACGAGAATATTCAAAAAGGGTAGTTGATAAAACCGTGGCAACGGAAAGAGAAAGAGCCGAAAGGTAGATTTCTTCGAAAATACTCGCCGTTATCTTATTTTACCATCGATTCCGTTTCTTTCATTTGACATGTCAGACTTGCCCCGGCATTGGAGCTGAAATTGAAATCCGTGGTGCAAGTCACTGCGACATTTCAAAAAAATTAGCCTAAAAATAACAACAAAAAGCCTCATTCACAAAAAAAAAAAAAAAAAACAATGGAGGAATATTCCGAGCCCGGCGTTCTAGGGACGCGTCAAATTTAACGAAGGAACACAAATAAATAAACATAAATAAACACGAATTTGCTGGTTTAAGTGGTACTATTAATATTAATATTTCAGCTTCCCCGCGAGCGGCAATGGCTCAAATCCCAGGCGTGATGAAGAACCTGATGAAGATTCCGTTCTCCTACACGTCTCACTCCCCAGAATTCCAGTTTTTACGGGTTGTCAATACCTGCTCGGCGTGGACACCGTTTCATTTTCACATTTTCGTTCACAATTTGCACGCTGCCCTTCTCCAACGGCTCCCCCTGTAATAACCTCCTCGCGAGTGTTTTGCCTGCGCTCGCGGTACAGACGTAAGCACGCTGTCAGCGGTCCCACTCTTCTCGAGCTTCGACACGTTCCCCCGTCACTCAGAGACACGCACAGTTATCTGCACGCGGGGACATTCACGCGGATGACACACGGCAGCGGTTTCAAAAGGCACAGCTTGGTGCCAAACCATCGGCGCGAACAGAAACCCTGACAAACAAACCCATTGAAAAACCAGACAGTACCAATCGCTGACGGGGTTATTACCCACGCGCACACACGCACTGTACCGACAGAACTGTACGCGCGGCAAAGAAAGGGATGTCTTTTTATACTCGCACTGAAATGTCCAATGTTTAAATATGAATATTGATGTTGTGAGATACTTATACCTTGCATTCTAAAATTTTTAAAATGTACACTGACTGACACTCCAGCAGCACATACAGTGCCCTCTAAAAGTATGGTGAAGGTAGAGTGAAATGTGTTATTCGTGCTACATACTGTACTTTAGGCATTTGGATTTGAGACCAAAGGATTAATATGAGGCAAATAACAGACAATCAGCTTTTATTTCATGGAATTAACGTGCGTGGCTGATTGTTTCACCATTTCACAGAAACAGTTCAGCAAACTTGCACATGCAAAACAACATCAGGGGCATGACGGTACTTGTCTGTCATAATCAATAAGCAGTGTAAAGTTTGCATTAGTTATGTATGATGTTGCATGTGCACACATGCGCAAACATGCACACCTGCGCACACACCCACCCACCTTCACATGCACACCTGTGCACACACCCACCCACCTGCACATGCACACCTGCGCACACACCCACCCACCTTCACATGCACACCTGCGCACACACCCACCCACCTTCACATGCACACCTGTGCACACACCCACCCACCTGCACATGCACACCTGCGCACACACCCACCCACCTTCACATGCACACCTGCACACACACCCACCCACCTTCACATGCACACCTGCGCACACACCCACCCACCTTCACATGCACACCTGTGCACACACCCACCCACCTTCACATGCACACCTGCGCACACACCCACCCACCTGCACATACACCCCTGATTTTTATGATTTTTATCATTAAGTGTCTATCTTATTCCTGTCTATTTATTCATCTGTGATTACCTGTGTGTGTGTGAGTGTGCATGTTTGTGTGTGTGTGCATGTGTGTGTGCATGCATGTGTGTTTATACGCATGCATAAACAGTTTGCTGAAGTTTTATTACTCCCCCTTGCTCCAGTGGGCTGTCTTTATGAAAAATTGGTGGATGAAAGCGATATGAGACACACCTGGGATGATTCCCGTGACCCTCAGGTGTGCCCCCCCCCCCCCCAAAGGGGCCTCCCGAGGGTCACAGGCTGTCAAACTGAAACAGGAGTATTTGCATCCCTCCCAAATATCATTCAGAGTGAACAAGAAATTTAACACACACTTAACATGCAGCAGCACTGCATTTATAAAATTACTCTCGAGTCCCATAAGAGACTTTCCAAAGCAAAGCACAACCAAAGAAAACTTTTTCCTTAAATCAAGATATATCTTGTCAATAGATATCTATCTATGTAATCCAAAGACAAATTGTCTGATGGTTGGCAAGGTGAAGATGTTTTATGGTGATAGAACAGCTCAAATGGATGAGAGCCAGTAACTATTTTACACCCTACAGGCCACACAGTACTACAGGAGAGCCAGTGACTATTTTACACCCTACAGGCCACACAGCACTACAGGAGATCCAATGACTATTTTACACCCTACAGGCCACACAGTACTACAGGAGAGCCAGTGACTATTTTACACCCTACAGGCTACACAGTACTACAGGAGAGCCAGTGACTATTTTACACCCTACAGGCCACACAGTACTACAGGAGAGCCGCTGACTATTTTACACCCTGCAGGACACACACAATAAAACCTTGGGAGAGCTAGAACACAGAAGTGAGGATCTTACTGGCAGAGTCACTGACCTGAGCCTGTGGCGAGAGCCTTTACTGGCTGAAATAAAAACAAATAGTTGTTTTATATAAACCTGTGTCACCACTACAAAGATTGCGGATGAGGCCTTCTAACTGACATGTCAGAGCTGTGATATTGCCTGAGCCCAGTGACATCTGACTCATCAGCTAAAGGGCCACTCCTCACAAAACCAAAACAAAACAAAACATAAAGCCATGGAAAAATGGGGGTGTCACCGTCTGTGTGTCAGTTGCTGAAACCACCGGAGGCTATTTAATAGGGCGACCTGTTTTAGCCCCCCAGCTGCCCCGGAACAGCTGTCATAAAACCACGGAAAACCCGACGCTCGTGACACCTGTCCTCACACGCCCACGCGGACGAGGCCTAGCACAGGGACCTCAATCCCCCGTCCTGTCCTGGAGAGCCACAGGGGCTCTAGCACAGGGACCTCAATCCCCCTGTCCTGGAGAGCCAGGGGGTCTGGCCCGCTCCTGCTTTCACACTAAAATCAGCTGCAAATTTTTTCCCCCAAGAAAGCGGGACAGTTACCTGCTTTAATTTATCACTTAAGTGCTGAATAACCCAGCACCCCCTGCGGGTCTCCTGGGCCGACCAGTTTCTCCCGCCCAAAGTACTGGAGCTCCCGGAGGCTACCGACGTGCTTTGCCAAGGTAACGTGCAAACGGCACGCTGAGAACACCCCACTGTTTAAATTAAACGCTTCGTTATTTTCCTGTTTTTATCACGTGGCGCCGGAAATTGAATTCAATCAGTTTGCCCACACAAGGGGCGGAGCTACAAAGTGCTGTCAATCACGACTTTGATCGAAAGACCACAGCATGACAGCATCTCTCAAACCGTGGATTCTTTCGTTAAACGAGAATTCAAGAGTGATGCATAGGAATCGAAAAGGGAACAAAAAAAATCATACAGAAATGAGAATACATAAACCAATACACAACTCATTGTTAGTTTTTAAATCCGCTGTTAAAATATTTGGAACCCTGGTTTTTGGGATACAAATCCACCACACAGTCAACAAAACTGAGAATACATTCAAATAGAGTCAGCAGAGCGAGAGACTAGATGTCACTATGTAACTGCTAGCATCATTCAGGATCAGGGGTGTAGCACTAAATTCTGGGCCATGTGTTTATACAGTCTCTGTGGCCCCATTTTAAATTTCAGGCCTAAGCAAACTGCCCCCAGTCCCCCCACTGGCCTTGGGGCCATGCGCAGTCAGTTCCACTATTGCGCTCACTGTGACGCCCCTCTTCAGGATATTGCCCTTCGGTCTCCTGATTGGCCCAAAGCACAACCCAAGCTTCTCATTTCCAAGTCGTTGAGTTCTACGAGGCGCGCGACAGCGCTGTCAAATTCCAAGGCTCAACCAGTCCGTCCAGTTCAGAGTAACTTACACCAGTCTGTCAAGTTCAGTATAACTTTGTAACTTTTTAAAATCCGTTCTTTTTTATTTCTTTCTTTAGAAAAAAAAAAAAAAAATCAGATGCCGCTGCCTATCCGTCTCACAACACCGGGACATTTATCAGGGGGCTAGGCTGCGTAAGGCGTAGGGATTTAAACCGTGATATGGACTCGATTCACGATGAAGGCTGAGTTTGTTCCCCGGTATATCCGCCGGCCAAGACAGCCGCAGACAGTGCCGGTGGTATAGAGGGTCCTCTGTTTTCTTTGGCAGGGTAAGTATTTCTGTGGACCAGCTGCACGCCATTTCCTGGCACGAGCCAGCTGTGTTATATTCACCGAGAACACGTGTCAGTTTGCTGTTAAAGCGTCGGCTAGTTTACTTCATAGTGCTGTAAGTTCCTGTTGGTTTTGAGCAATACCGACAGAATCGCGTCAGCCACGCTCCTGGAATTACAAACAAGTGTATTAACGTGAAAGCACTTTTCCCTCCACATCAAAATGCCCACTAGTTCAAACTAGACAATTGTTAATGAATTAATTATTTGGCCCACATAATTACATCGCGGGGGTCTGTGAATATTAACTGATGCACGTCGTTTGGACGTCTCGCCCCATTGGCTCAATCAATGCCCACGACCCTTCGATTATGGCAGTTACTTGCGTAAGGATTAATGAAACCAATTAGGTTTATGGGTCTGCAGCCTCCCGCATAGAACGTGGTTCTGGAATTCGGACGTAGACAGCGAGACAGTGCCACATGTTCCCAGGAGAGGGCGCTGCGGTCCAAGAAGCGGTAAATAGCAACGTTACCGACGTGATTCTGAATTCCCTTTCACCCGGTGTCCCCTGTTAAACAAAGGCATGGTCATGACGTTTAATGGCCAAAATAGCAGTCAGACCGACGAGTTCCCTCAACAACGCTATTTATTCGGACACATCAATCATCATACGGCCAAAAAGCTACCAAACTTTTTTTAAACAACCATTCTCAAGGAAAGCACAGTAACGACACCTGGCCAAAATAATAATATCAGACAATATTGCCCATTTTCACTTAATGTACGCTTATGTTGAGTCCGGGTGCTTTTTGTAGGGGGGAATTACAATTCAGATTTCACAATTGAACTGGTTTGTGTGAGAGAAAAAAAGAAGCAAACCAGGCAACACCAGAGAATCTTAAGAACGGCGCAAGGGTGTTCACTGCGGGGCTCGGCGTTTGATTCTGGCTTCAGTCTGCAGACACAAGAGGCCAGACTTTAACCCTTTCTCAGCCGTCTTATCGCGATCTTGGCTCCGTTGTGGGAGCCTGTTTGGTTCGTTGGCTCGAGAGCGCACCTGAGCCCCAGTTGGCACCTGGTTGGCTTTCCGACGCCAGTTTTCACGGCACCCCGGCGGTTGCTTAAGCCTGATTGGAGCTGAAGGCCAGAGCGTCGGAATGGGGCTCATAAAGCAGGTAAGTGTTCAGTGGGGGGATGGGCCCAGGGATATCTAAGCCAGCAATTTGGGTTTGCATGTTGACATGTGATGGTTAATTCGCAGGCCCAGATTACTCCTGGTTTTTAGGTCAAACAGAAACGTACTTCATCGCAGATTTGATTTTCCAGGTGCAACGTGAAGTAATCAAAGCAGCCCAAAGTCTTGCACCAACTCTGCGATAAACGGAAACCTTTACGTTATTTGAAGGTAGTATCATTGTGGACGTAGGCTACTCACTTTAAATACTTTACAATGTGCGCAATTTGTATATAAAGGTGCAACCGTCCATATATTGCGAACTGGTGCGCGCTGGACTCTGATGGATTTGAGGGCTTGTCTGCGTGCCACCGTGTCTGCGAAGCGATCGTTATCGGCGACCGTGATTGAACTGGCCAAAGTGCAGCGAGACTTCGCGCAGATACTCGACGCGTTTCCGAGCGCGGGACGCCGTGGGACAGGGGACTCTTATTTGGGGGACAAGCGGTCCAGCCCTGACGGTGACAGGTAATGGTGGCAACCCGAGGCCCACGGGGCTGCAAGTTAGCAGGTACAGGTAATCTTACCGCAAAAAAACCGAGAGTGGTTCGACGCGTACATGGAGTATTTTGTAATCATTAACAGGGTAATATTTGACTCAGACATGCGCTATACCTTGTAGAGACGTGTTAAAGTGCAACAGTGAGTATCAAAGTAGGCTATAATTGCTGCTAGTCAACGGTGAACATAATTTCAGACTCATAATTGAGAGACAATACTAGGTTAGTATTTTTTTCGCAGCAGTACAGAGTATGGTATTTCTTTGAATGTTCATGTTGACCTAAGATACATGTATAGTATTTTGGCGGAGAGTAATTTGATTGTTTATGCTTTCAATCGGTCATCCGTAATGCAGTCGTCTCGATTGTTTCGGCACACTTCGCTCAAATGAATGGGCACGAAGGGTTCCACCCAGTTAGCGCTTGAACACGAATAAACGCGCCCGCGGGACCCGTGCAATACTGGAGGCTGCGTCGCTTGTCACGCGCAATCGAATGATATATCCTGTTAAATATATATTGAGGACACACTTGTCATAAACATTAATTATACATTTTATTTATAAAGTCGTTTTAATACAACATTTCAAAGTTCTGAAATTATATCTATAACCAAGACCACATATCTGTGGACAGTGTGGTGATTCAGTTTTGGGATTTTTATTATTGTATAAATATGTGCACGGACTGTACATTTTGCACGACTAGCCTCTTTTGTTTACTTTTTTTGATTGCTACTAAATTGCTCAAGTATTGCTTCGTGTAACACCCCTGCAATTTCCTTGCAACTCAAATGCAATTTAGTTGCAACCGGTTCCGAGAAGCTCAACTTCATGTAACTAATTTCATGCAACAGTCAATCAGAGTAGAGATGCAGATCGAACTATGTACCTCAATTTTAATCTGCAACGTTAATTTAGCTAATATGGCGTTTTGAGGTTTCATCCTCGATCCAAAATTGGGAATACACATGAAGCTTCGCCTTTCCTTGTTTAAAGGACTGCTGGTGACGTTAAAGACAAAAACGTACCGCACATTATGTTGTTGCAGTATCAACAGTATACTACAATAAACACCATTATAAAGTATCGACGCAATATCGAACGAGATTACGCACACACCTTTCTGATAGGTGATTGACTGCAATATAAATCGCTTGCGAATTGTCTTGTGCAACGGAATGACATCAGAGGCAACGCCCTGCAGGCCGCAAAAGTTACGTGGAAACTGCTTCGTGTAACAAGACCTAATGAACTGCAGTCAGAGGCATACTCCACGCACGCACGTGCAACCAATGCGAAGCACTTTCAGTTGTGTTGTTGCAAACGCACGCGCCTCCCGTTTAATTAATTCCCGTGTCAGCCATTGAGTCGCGCGCTCGTTGCTGGGCGCGTTATTTGAGCTTGCAGTCAGGCCGATTTTTTCAGAAGTGACGGGACGTGTATCTCAGATATGCAGTGGGGTGCTAGCTGGTCTGGGGATCACGGAATGTGTGCGCGTCTGATGCCCGTTTCCGTCTGCAGGCTGCTGAGATGGCGCGGGAGACGAAGCAGTGCACGGAGTTCGTGCAGAAGCTCAGCGTGCTGCAGTGGGTCCTCACCTTCCTGTTCATGGGTGAGGGCGAGGGAGCGAAAAAAGGAGGGAGAAAGGGAATGAGAAAACGGAAAACGGGGAGAGCTGAATGTTTTGTTTTTTTTTCAGTTTGAGAGATGAGGTTTTCTAGTGCACTGGTTATTTAAGGAATAAAACCCTTTTTAAATGAGATCTATCCGTGCTCTTTCAGTGGCCGATTAGTATGTTAACATACAGTTTATTAGATCCTGACACTTCGCTCCTATAGTTTTTTTATATTATATTCCAAAAATGCACACACAAACTTCACTTTCCTTTTCTGTCCTCAAATACGTTATATGTAATAAATGCTTAGCTGAGATCCAAACTTAGATCCAAGTAACGTTTTAGCAACACACACACACACACACACACACACACACACCTCTTTTTCATAGCCTGACGCCTCTCTCTCTGTGCCCTGTGTTTGGTTGACAGTGTACCTGCTGTTCACCTGTTCACAGGTCTGGCCTGTACTGTGTTGATGGTATATCTACTGTTCACCTTTTCACAGGTGTTGCCTGTACTGTGTTGATGGTATATCTGCTGTTCACCTGTTCACAGGTGTGGCCTGTACTGTGTTGATGGTATATCTGCTGTTCACCTGTTCACAGGTGTGGCCTGTACTGTGTTGATGGTGTATCTGCTGTTCACCTCTCTGTGGCTCTTCCCCGTGCTCTACACCATCTGGATGCTGATTGACTGGAACACTCCTGAGAGAGGTGCTAACAGGGACACTGCACACACACGCACACACACACACCCAGGCACTCGAACACACTCACACACATGCATAGGTATCATCCAATCCACAGCTTGACTGCACTTCTCTCTGTGGCCACCAGGGGGCAGGCAGGTTGAGTGGGTGAAGAACTGGGCTGTGTGGACACACCTCAGAAATTACTTTCCTGTGAAGGTGAGTGAACTCGCCGCCTATAGCAAATGTTAGCTGAAGAACTTCATTGATTTTTTGCAGAAAAAAGTTACAACACTCCTGCAGATCTGAGAATTTTCAAAGAAACCTGACAAAAACTGGTGAAAAGTGGTTAGTTAAAATATTTTTTGCAATCTGCTAAAGGGTTTCAAAGGGTTGAAGTATCGGTTTCAGGTAAAAAAAAAAAAAAAAAGCAACATTATTATTAGTCCTTGAGGAGATGCTTTTTGGAGATTCCCAGAAAGATTGAAATGTGTATTTGTCCGTGATCTAACCTCACTGCCTTGTCTTGCTCTGTGTCTTTCTCCCCGACCCTGACCCCCCCCCCCCCCCCAGCTTGTGAAGACGGCCGAGCTGAGCCCCAGCAGGAACTACATCCTGGGCTCACACCCCCACGGGATCATGTGTGCGGGGGCCTTTAGCTCCTTCTGCAGCGGCTGTTCCGGATTCTCTCAGGCATTCCCGGGAATGCGCCCCACCCTCGCCATCCTAGCCGGGCTCTTCAAAATGCCCCTGTACCGGGAGTACCTCATGAGCGCAGGTATTGGGGTTGGGGGTACCGGGACTACCTCATAAGTGCAGGGGTGGGGAGGTGTACTGAGATTTACAGACAGTCAGGGAGGACAGGGGTGATGTAGTGACACTCACAAAACATTTTTCCCTTCACCTGACCTCATACTCTTCATTCTTTCTGTCTGTCTTTCCCTCTCCTTCTTTTCCCTTTCTCTCTCTCCCTCTTTCTGTTTCTCTCTCTCCCTTTCCCTCCCTCCCTCTCCCTCTCTCTCTCCCTCCCTCCCTCCCTCCCTCCCCCCCCCCCTCTCCCCCCCCCCCCCCCCCCCCCCCCCCCCCCCCCCCCGTAGGCATGTGTCCGGTGAGCAGGGCCAGTCTGGAGTTCCTCCTCTCTGGGAATGGCACGGGCAACGTGGTGGTGATTGTGATAGGGGGCGCTGCTGAGTCTCTGGCTTGCTTTCCGGGGATGAACACCGTGGTCATGAGACAGAGGAAGGGCTTTGTGCGGCTGGCCCTGGAGTGCGGGTGAGGGGGGGGGGGGGGGTGTGAGGGGTGAAGAGGGGGGCTCGGGGCTCGGGTGAGAGAGGGGGTGGGGTTATGGGGTACAGGTGAGGGAGGGGTGAAGGTGAGAGGGGGTGGGGTTGTGGGGTACAGGTGAGGGGTGGGGTGAAGGTGAGAGAAGGGGTGGGGTCATGGGGTACAGGTGAGGGAGGGGTGAAGGTGAGAGAGGGGGTGGGGTTATGGGGTACTGGTGAGGGAGTGTGGGGTTATGGGGTACTGGTGAGGGAGGGGTGAAGGTGAGAGAGGGGGTGGGGTTATGGGGTACCTGTGAAGGAGTGTGGGGTTATGGGGTACAGGTAAGAACTCTTAAATGAAGTCACATTTTTTACTAACATGAATCTCTCTCCTCTCCCTCTTCCTGTCCCCTGGGACCCCCCAGAGCCGACCTGGTCCCGGTGTACTCTTTCGGGGAGAACGAGCTGTTTAAGCAGGTGGTGTTCCCGGAGGGCAGTGTGATGCGGGCGCTGCAGACCGCCTTTAAGAAGGTCATGGGGTTCTCTCCCTGCCTGTTCATTGGCCAGAGCTGGGGCCTGGTGCCGTACAGGGTCCCCGTCACCACCGTCGGTCAGTGATGATGTCACCATGACACACTTTGATATTTCATCATCCTGCGTTCTCTCGCTGTGGCATCTTATCCCATCTCCTGTGTCTCTCTCTCACTCTCTCTTCCCCCCCCCCCAGTGGGGAGCCCCATTTCCGTGCCTCAGGTCTCCCGTCCCTCAGAGGAGATGGTGGATCACTACCACAGCCTGTACATGGAGGCGCTGACTCAGCTCTTTCACGCGCACAAGACCAGCTGCGGCCTGTCTGACACCCACCAGCTCCAAATCATCTAGAGCCCCACCCTGCACCCCCTGCAGAACCCTGTAAGGCTCACTGAACCCCTGCCCCATCCCGTGCCCCATCCCATGCCCCCCCCGAATCGGCACATGCCACCAAAACGCCAAATCTGCACCAGAGTTTTAAACTGGGGTGCCTCGGCAGTGGTCCTGGAGACCCATAGTCCAGCATTCTCAGAGCCCAGGATGACGGTCAGTTAAACCAGGTGGTTTGTGTGGCCCTGTAGGCCCTGTAACCCACCTAGCTGCCGTCTCTTCAGGTGTGATGTAAGCAGATACAGCGGTGTCTGCCGTTTGTCTTAAATGACCAATGAAAACCCCCTGTGTCTTTCCTTTTTAAATTATCATCCCCTCCCATGTGTAAAGTACAACATGACTTTATATATTCAAAATCTCATTCCTGAAGTGTGTCAAGATTTTGGAGATACTTTGAACAAAATGAATGTGTTCCAGGGATTACACTTGGACTGAATATCTTCTAAGAGAATTCATGCTGTCAGGAGTCACTGGTGCTACCAAGAATAGAATACCCTTAATGCTCAAATAAGTAATCTAAAACGGCTTTAAATCAAATCTTAAGAGACAGAATGAGTATATTTAACTGCCTTTGTTGTGGTTTTGGTGTCATGAATAGGCTCCTTACTGTCACCATCTGTCTTTTGGTGTCAAATTGACAGGATTATGTGGGAGGGGCTGTGATTGGTGAATGCTGTTTCTCATAGCCAATCAGAACTTGATTTGAATGATGCTGTTGAAGAGGAATGTCTGGATGCTTTTCTCATTAGATATGAGGATATCTAGAGGGTGATTGCGTCATGGTGGAAGGCTTTGTATTACGAGAACCCTTTGTGATGGAATTTAAAAATATATCCTGTATTTCTAATCGCAGTTAAACACACTGGTTCTGTTCTGCTTTGGGAAAAGCTTTACAGATCCAGCAGTGTACCTAATGTAGGAATTCAGTACCACATCTAACACTGGGAGTGTGTTGTGTGTTTGCGCTGTGTCTTCTGACAAGTTAAAAGCCAAAGATCATTCTGCTTCCCTGGGGGAGTTTCACCCATGAATATGAACATGTGTAAAAAATGCCTTAAATAATTAAATTAGACCATCTTGCCCATTTTCGCATAAAATGTATGCTTATGTTTTGCCAGAGTGCTTTTTTGTAAGGGGTATCACAACTGAAATCTCACAGCTGAACTTGTTTGCATGAAAGAAAGCAAAGCAATCAGCTGTTCAGAATCTTAAAGGGTAATTACACCCTAGCCAGGAATATAATGGTGTAAAACATGCCTTAATTAAAACTGTGTAATCCAGGAAAATAAGTTGTGTGGTTTTTGTTTCATATTACCTTGTTTTCTGACAGGATGAAATCGCCAAAATGTTTGTTTCTCTGCTTGTTTAGTCTGTAATTTTATTTAACTATAATTTTACCAGGTTGCCCCAGTGAGATTTTTGTGAAGCATGGTCCAGTATTGCACAATGTGCCTGACACAGTACAAGCCCCACACTTACATCACTGATGGTATCAATCCATCGCACGGTGAGGTTTTAGCCACATGACTGAAAACTAGCAAGTCTGTCCCATCTTAACCGTGCTCTGATCAAGCAGCTGTGCCGTCTATGAGCTGCTGAGTGGCTCATTCGGTTAAAGCGCCACGCTGTGTCGCATGGATGAGCCTCATGGCCTCGGAGAGAAACTGGATCAGTCAGTTAGGGGTTTGTTTTTTAACACTCTAGTGACACCTGCTGGTCGACCAGGTGGACTGCAGCCAAAGGCTTGTGGAGACTAGATACACTTTAAGCCTCTATATAAACAAATAATTTAAAAAAGACAGGGAAATTATTGTGAAATACATAATTAATGTTTATTGTGCATCAACAATGGAACAATGAAAAAACAAATACACTGAGATAAATATGTCATTACCTTAAAAATTACAGCTTTTCACAACACAGGCAACAATCCATTAAAACAAGGATTAGAACCCATGATCTCCTGTACAGAACTCCCTGGGTCAAAACCCAGCTCAATCCATGTCCGAACTCACAGTACGAAGAACTGTAAACTTCAAATCCCAGAACCCCCTCTGCTTCACATTTAAATGTCCTGGCTCTCTGAAGACCCTTTGTGCAAGTGCACTCTGCTCTGGGTCAGACATCAAGTTCAGCTGGGCGATGGGGGTGAAGAGGGAAACTAATTTCCAAGCAGTTACGCTGAAAACACGCGCGCACACACGCGCGCACACGCTCCTCTGTCACACTGTCCATTTCAGGCACCTATAACACAGAGACAGAGAGACAGAGTGTGTGTGAAACGGTGCATGTACATTAAATTTTATTTTACATGTGTAACCTGGTCTCAGATCGGGTGTATGGGTACAGGTGTTTGTATACAGCTGTACTATTTGGTTTTGTGGTGAGCATATATGTATTACCTAGTCTTGTGAGTGTGTGTGTGTGTGTGTGTGTGTACAGGTGTATGAGTGTAGGTGCTTTACCTGGTCTTGTGAGTGTGTGTGTGTGTACAGGTGTATGAATACAGGTGTGTTACCTGGGCTCATGGTGCGTGTGTGTGTGTGTGTGTGTACAGGTGTGTTACCTGGGCTCGTGGTGTGTGTGTGTGTGTGTGTGTGTGTACAGGTGTGTTACCTGGGCTTGTGATGTGTGTGTGTGTGTGTGTACAGGTGTGTTACCTGGGCTCGTGGTGTGTGTGTGTGTGTGTACAGGTGTGTTACCTGGTCTCGTGGTGGGTGCCCAGGCAGCGCACGCAGCAGTAGCGCGCTCCACAGGACACGCAGGTGTAGTTGGAGGGGAAGCCGCACACTGCGCAGAAGTGACGCTGCGGAAGCTTGGAAGGCTCGGCACACGCAGTCAGGTAGTTAGGCCCCTCACTCACACTCAGGTTCTACAGCGAGAGAGAGAGAGAGAACGCACCGGGACGTCTTACGAGGAGGGCAGGGGAGGTGGGGGACAGCAGCCAGTCTGAGATTTTGGGGGTATTGGAGAGAAAAAGAGGTTATTTTCTCACCTCTTCCTCCAGCAGGGCCTGGAAGTTCTTCCGGAATCTCTGCTTGAAGTGGTCACCTCTCGTTTTTTTCCTTTTTTTACCTGAGGAGGGAGGTAGGGTGAAAAAGTTGTTGAGAAGGAAGCAAGTTCAGCTTAGGTAGAGTAGCACACGGATGAGGATAAGGCTGGTAATACTGTTTGCATGGAACTCATGTGGAGCTCATGTTGTTGTTTTGGCACACGTCGCGTTTTCTCTCACCCGACTCGTTGCTTTCGTCGAACTGCGGTAGCCTCTTTGCAAGCTGCGGCAGACTGGCGTGCGGATCGTCCTGGAAGTTGTCCTTCTCTAGAGCGTCGAGCTGCCGGGTGAGGCGACGCTGGCGGGTGGCGCGGTCCAGGACCCGGCGCTGATTCGCATCTTGGGAACGCACTAACGGCGACCCAGAAAGAACAGGCGCAAAACCGGAAAAGAAACAGCCAAACGTTAGCCAAGACACTCTTTACCAAGTATTGATGATTAACACCGGCGACCAAGAAATACAACCGTAAAATACTTTAATTCTCTAACGTTACAGTTCCTCGCATCTAGTTTGATGGCAGGTTAATGTTGTCTCAGTAAGCGTACTATCACACAGCGAAACTAGCAAGCTCCGTTGTAGCGATCTGGATGTTACAATAAAGACTAGCAGCCTAATTGAAACATCTTCCAAATCTAAAGCTTACGAACCTGCTATTTTCTTTTCAACCATCTTTTTTGAATTATTAAGGAAAGCCAGCGCAGACAATAATACTGGAGCAAAGATTAGCTCTTCAGTGACACACGTCTTTTTCCCAGAGACTTCTGAGTCTTGGTTGGTAACGCTTTGGTAATGTTGCGCATACTGCCACCTAGTGTTTTGGAGTATGAACCGTGTGATTTCGGTCATCCATGGGGAACTCTTCTCCGGGCCAAATGGAATGTTTTAAATACAGTCTATGGATAGAATGCATATTAACTATGGAGATCGTCTGAACTGACCAGTTCAGGAAAAAAAACAATTAAGAATAACAACGACACGCAAATAAATAAAATAATTACACACGTTTTCTTAGCTATTTCTTAACGTCACGAGTATGAAAATTGCAATGCTGGGGCGCTAGATATGTATATGTTATTTGTTTGGTTGGTAGACGAGCGTATCCATGTTAAGCTACAGTGTCTTGAGCATTGTAGTCTACATTAGTTCGACTCGATATCGTCTGAAACTAAGCAGACTCGTTTTTTTCCTAAAGGAAATAGAAGAATTAATTCTGCAACTACAGCCTGCAACCTGGGGATTGCAGATGTTTTTCCAATCTACATTATTTTGAATGGGAAGCAAATGGTACTCCTGATTGGTCTAAATTAAGTGGCGTTTCCACAACCGCCTGTCGGGGAACTGAAGCGCTGTCGCCGCTGGCACGCGCCAGCCAGGACCCGACTCACAAAGGCGTTCTGTACATCCGGGTCATCACAACGCTGACTGGCTGAGAGAGAACTGGAGGAGGCGGTGGCGGGAGTCGTGTGAGAAATTGATGGTAAAAAACCGGTATTATGGGAACTAGTATAATAGTAATTCCTTTTTCACATACTACAGTTTCACAGAGATTATTTCTGTGGTAAAGTGCCACATCAGAACAATGTTGGCTCCGAGCTCTCTGCAGAGCCGCTTGGCTTCCCACGTTCATGTTGTTTGAATAAAAGCGTCAGAGGAAAAAAGGCGAACAATGTCATATTCTTAAGATTGTGTTCCATGTTAAGATTGGGTTACATGCTAAGAATGTGTTGCGTTATGAAAACGTGTTGCATGTTAAGTGCGCTACGTGTTAGGTAGCGATGGGGAAAATATTAGTCTATAGAATGAATGGGCCCCGGCAACTTAGCAACAAAGCTAAGCCACCCATGCAGCTAGGCCTTGGCACGAGATGACCTAGACTGCACGTTACTAATTTAGTAAGATTATTAGCTTGCTAGCTGTCAAAAGAGTTATATCTGCTGGTAAATTGTAGGTATCAAGAGCCGGTCGTGTGGATAAAGTCTAGTCCGCAAGTTGAAAGGATGGCTGGCTTGCTAAGCAGGGTTACAACTGGCCTATGGGAAGGCTAGCGTCTGTTAGCTTAGCTACAGAGTTATTCAGAACCATGGTGGTTTTGCATGCTAACGCTAGACCTTCAGCAGGGCATTATCTCGTTAAAATATAACCAAATATAGTTAAATATGCGTAACGTTATATGGTGAAGCGGTACATGTCCAAACACGTTAACAGTAATGCGTTAACGTTGTATGGGTAAAGGTAGCCAACGTTAGCCTAACGGATCAGATAGCTTTCCAACGTAATCATGTTAGCGGACGACCTTATGAAAGGTTTTTGTAATACAAGTTGGGTCATGGTTAAGTTCTTGTTTCCAGTTGAACAGAATGTTCCCAATAATGTTAGTTTGCAATTCTGACGTTGGTTTGTAATGATCATACCCAGCAAGCTTTATCACGAGTTGTCGAACAAGCTGTGCTCTCAAAAGTAGCTACGCAGTTTTTTAAATTTAGTTTATACCGTTACGATTGCTAACGTTGGTTAAGTTGGAGCTAACGATCTATTTCAGATGGAAAACCCAGCTGTGGGGAAATTTTAATATTTCTAATGCCCTTGGCAGGACATACCTTGAATAAATCAACTAATGTAGACTAGCTAGCTAATTTTACTTTATCCTTCAGTGAAGCTGTGAGTTTAAAGTAGCCAGTTTAGTTCGCTGGCTATTAACGCATTATTGCGGTGATGTAACAGTCCTTTGCGAGATTAGGCTACGTATGGTTCAGTAGTGAATTCATTTTGTCTATTCACTTTTGCACCAAGTGCCTCCGTGAGTGAGATATCACATTCTTGGTAAGATAACAGTTTGTCATCTCCACTGACTTCTAGTGATGGGAGACAGCGACGACGAGTACGACCGTCGGCGGAGGGACAAGTTCCGCAGGGAGAGGAGTGACTACGACCGCTCCCGGGAGAGGGAGGACCGGCGGCGGGACGACTGGAATGACCGGTGAGGTGGAGAGAGAAGGAATGGTTCTGGAATTAGACAGTAATATAGATGAATGCTGCGAGTTTGAATCCAGTTTGTGGAAGTGTTTTACTGGTGAACTACGGACTTAAGTGGACGTCTCCATGAGTACATAACTGGGCTGTACTGTACAATTATTAGTGTACTACCTGTAAAAATAAGGGCACCTATACTAATTAGAATGCTGTACATAACGTAGTTGTGTGCTTAAAAGGTGTTGTATCATTGTTGTGGTGGTTGTTGTTGTTGTTTGCTGGCCATTTGAGCTATAAATTGTTGTTTCTTCTGCGAGGAAAATGAAGGTTTTGGGAGTTAAAAGGTGGATATAATAAGTGTTGTTGTTATTTTTCTGGGAATTGGCGCCCTTCGGCGAGAGAGTGGGACCGCGGCCGTGAGAGGCGGAGCCGGGGGGAGTACCGCGATTATGAGCGAGGCCGTCGCGAGCGGTTCTCCCCGCCCAGACACGACATGAGTCCCCAGCAGAAACGCATGAGGAGAGACTGGTGAGCATCTGTCCGTCTTTCACTGGCTGGCTGGCTGTTTCTCTGGTGAGCATCTGGCCATCTTTCACTGGCTGTCTGGCTGTTCCTCTGGTGAGCATCTGTCCGCCTTTCACTGGCTGTGTGTCTGTTCCTCTGGTGAGCATCTGTCCGTCTTTCACTGGCTGTCTGGCTGTTTCTCTGGTGAACACCTGTCCGTCTTTCCCTGGCTGTCTGGCTGTTTCTCTGGTGAGCATCACTCCGTCTTTCATTGGCTGTCTGGGTGTTTCTCTGGTGAGCATCTGGCCATCTTTCACTGGCTGTCTGGCTGTTTCTCTGGTGAGCATCTGTCCATCTTTCACTGGCTGTCTGGCTGTTTGTCTGGTGAGCATCTGTCCGTCTTTCACCGGCTGTCTGGCTGTTCCTCTGGTGAGCGTCTGTCCGTCTTTCACTGGCTGAATTGCTGTTTCTCTGGTGAGCATCTGTCTGTCTTTCACTGGCTGTCTGGCTGTTTCTCTGGTGAGCACCTGTCCGTCTTTCACTGGCTGTTTGGCTGTTTCTCTGGTGAGCATCACTGGCCATCTTTCACTGGCTGTCTGGGTGTTTTCTCTGGTGAGCATCTGTCCATCTTTCACTGGCTGTCTGGCTGTTTGTCTGGTGAGCATCTGTCCGTCTTTCACTGGCTGTCTGTCTGTTTCCTCTGGTGAGCATCTGTCCGTCTTTCACTGGCTGTCTGGCTGTTTCTCTGGTGAGCGTCTGTCCGTCTTTCACTGGCTGAATTGCTGTTTCTCTGGTGAGCATCTGTCCGTCTTTCACTGGCTGTTTGGCTGTTTCTCTGGTGAGTGTCTATCTGTCTTTCACTGGCTGTCTGGCTGTTTCTTTGGTGTGTATGTGTCTGCATTTTTCTGGTTGTATGACTGTTTCTCTGGTGTGTAGTGTCTGTCTGGGATGTACCCTTTCAGGTGGCACCACATTTTTACAGTGTCTGTTGCTCTCTCTCTCCTCCATCTCCCTTCCATCCTCCCTCTATCTCTCTTTCGCCTCCCTTCTTCCTTCTTCCTCTGCTTCTCACCTAATGTCATCTCTCTTTCCCTCTCTCTCTCTCAGGGATGACCATGGAGGCGATCCTTACCATGGGGGGTATGACCTGCCGTACGGTGGAGGAGGGGGTCCCAGCTACGCCCCCCCGCAGCCCTGGGGTCACCCGGACCTGCACCTCATGCCTCAGCACCACGGCATCCCCATACAGGCCAGGTATGCAGGGGGCAGCGTTCACCTGTCGGGACATAACAGTAACGGTCCTGGCTGTGGGAACATAATTTTAATGGTTCTACGCACTCAGTACGTTTCTAGTGTTTGTACCCAAAATAACCCAGGCAGCACCTTAAACGTTACAGCACAACATGGACATTTTCTCTCATCTGTAACTGTCAGGCAGGCGAAACGGTAGGCTGGGTGGGTGGGCCCGTTGGCCACGCCTCCTTCAGCCTTTGTCTTTGTTTTATTGGCCGGCTGCCACGTCCTGCACTAGCTTGCTGGCTACGCTAGCTCCGGTCGGCTGTCGTGCTGACTGAGTTTATTCGCGCTGGAGCGAGTCTGTGAAATTTTTGCCTGCAGTATTTGGCCCTGCTGATGCACACTCTCGCACACACTCCCACAGGCCGTATGCTGAAATATTTCAGCCATTTACTTTTTTGTTCCATTTCTTTTGGAAAATGAAAAACTGGCACAAGGCAGTAGTTCCCTATCAGTTTGCTGACCACCTAACGTTTACCTCTCTTTCTCTGCCCCCCACCCCCCACCCTTACATTCATTTTATTGTCTCCACCTTTTTCTTCTCGCTTTCCCTCTTCCCCATATCCTTCTCTCCCTCTCCTCCCTCCCCCTGTTCCTACCTTTCACTTGTATTTTCCTGTCACCGCTCGTTCCCTCTCTCTCTCTTACCCCCCCAGACTGGGTAACATCCACGACATGGACCTGGGCCCCCCCCCACCGGTGATGAAGAACTTTAAGGAGTTCCTGCTGTCGCTGGACGACTCCGTGGACGAGACGGAGGCGGTGAAGCGCTACAACGAGTACAAGATGGACTTCCGCCGGCAGCAGATGCAGGACTTCTTCCTGGCCCACAAGGACGAGGAGTGGTACGACCCGCCGGCCGCCCTCCTGCCTGCTAACGGTGCTGCGGCGGGCTGTTCCACATGCTCACTGCGGGGGGGGGTTTACTGTGTGCGGGAGAGCAGAGGTGGTGTGGTGCATCGTAGTGTGATGCTCAGGGCAAGTGTGGTTGCAGTTGCACTCATAAAGCAAGATGCTTATTCTGAGTTTCTTCACTTAGTTTACAGCTGTGTAAATGGGTTGTGTCTTAATAATGTCAGCGGTGTACAGCTTATCAGAGATTAGAGCGTCTGTTAAATGCCTGAATTTATTTGGCTTGATTGAGTGAAATTTTAGGAGATGTTGGACAAGATAAAGGTTAGAGGTTTTGTATTTTTTTGTTTGAAATTAAGATTTTCCAGCTTGAGCTGTTGCATCCATGTTAGTCTTTTTAACTAGGCTGTGGAGGGAGGGCCCCATTTGGTTAGAGGTGGGGGTGGGTTGGGGTGGGTGTATTTGAGCTTTCATGGTTGTTGAGTGTGACAGCACAATGACTTGGTGCATGTGAGATCATGTGAGAGGAAGGGGCGGCGCCTCAGTACAGTCTGGGTGTGTTTACTGGCGATGGGAGAACGAGGAATTGGAAACTGAACAGTTGGTGGATCTATCATGTGTACTGCATTTAACCAATCGGCATTCTATCCCATATACAGCAGGAGACAGCTGTTCATAGAGGTCCGTTCAGTGCTTACAGGAACAGATAGCGGTGTTTGTTCAGAGAGAGTCCCCTTCCGTACAGTCCTTTATGGTTTTTTCAGAGAGCTTCTGTGTGCTGGACAGCTGCTCTGGTGTAGCACAGGAATTATGACTGTGTCAGTATTCCAAACCACACGGGGGCGCTGTGGTTCACATGCTCACTCTTAAACTTGGCCTTGCTACCTGTACGTTAGAAACAGGGTTGGGAGGGGTGTGTGTACAGTTGTGCTGGATTGTGATTGATTTGTGTAAAAAAAGAAAGAAAAAAAAAATGCTTTTTTTGTTTTGTTTGTTTTTTATTTTTATTTTTCAAATTAACAAAACCAACCCTTCTTCCCTCCTCCTTTCCTCCCCTCCTTCACAACAAGGTTTTTTGGAAGATGCGCGAAAGAGAGAGAGACAGAGAAAAGCAAACAGAGTTGGAGCTCTTCCCAGGAGTCGCCAGTTAGCCAGACAGGCCTTGCGCTGCGCCCAATGCAGTTGCCTTAGACGCACAGTGCCAGTTCTCTTAGGCAGACAGACGTAACGCAGTCCTACCTCTCCGCTCATGGGAAATCTTTTTTTTTTTCTTCTTTTTTTTTTTTCCTTTAGCCTCGGGCGTGACATCACCTGTTCTCGCCTCTCGTTTTTTATTTTGCGCTTTTTTTTTTGATCCGAAAAAAGTGAGAACCTGTCAAATTGCGCGGGCACACAAACAAAACGAGTCACGTTTGGGACGGTTTGGGAGTGAAAGAAGATTACTGCCCCTCCCGGTATATTTGTGTTGTTATTCTGGGAGAAGAAAAGGTAAATTTAGTCCACACCGTGCAGTTATTTTTAATCACTGTGCATCTATGAAATGTTTATTCCTATTTTCTCCTGCATTTCCTGTTCTTATGTCTGATTCAGGTCCAGCTTCCTGTTGTCAATGCACTAGAGTAACAGCTGTACCACTTAAAACCAACACACAGTCCTTTCCAGCCCTGCTGTGAACCCCACTGTATCTGTGTGAATTTGCTTTTCATGTTTTGGGGGGGGGAAGAGCTTCATGTGACCCAAAGTAGGTGGAGCCTTGGTGTGCCATCAGCAACTGGCTTCGAAACAGAAGGATTCCGTTGCTTTGAGGAATGCAAACTGATTGGTTTGTCAGAGCTTGACAGTGCCCTGTGGCTCCTCCCATTATTGGATTCTTGAAGCTCATTTTCCGGTTCAGTAGCCCCACCCACATCAGCCATGGCAGTGCCCATTTTTAAAAATTAACCAGCTGACTATGAAAACTTGGTCAGTGTGCTGAAGACACACGAGAATAACATGAGAATGCATGAGTGCGCAAGTCAGGTTTGAGCCTTAACTGTTAATCATAAGTCATTTTCTTTTTCAAACATTTTCTTTTTTGTTCAGTTTTTTGTTGTGTAGACTTTATTTTTGAGTGGCAGCTGAGAAAGGCTAGGACACGCGCGTGTCATCGCTGGAGCAAGGGGTTGGGACCACCTCAGATGGGAGTCCAGAGTTTGAGTCCAGATATTATTTTTTTTTTTGGGAAGTATCTGTTCCCCTTGCGGTGTGCTCTGGCCTTTATTTTGTGCTGTCTCCAGACAGCCCCCCCCCCCCCCCCCCCCCCCCCCCCCCCCCCGGCCCGCCCTCACACTTTAAATTAGGCAACTGCAATTCTCGCTTTACCACAGGAGACCAGGAAGTGGCCCCTTTTATTTCGATGCTCAAGCCGTCTGTTAGCACTGGAGCCTTGTGAAGCAGCAGCCATTTTGGCCAGTTTTTGTGTGGCTCGTCTCATTGGCTCTTCCTGACCCCTAACCCCGCCCCCCCCCCCCGTCCGGTCCAGGTTCCGGTCGAAGTACCACCCGGACGAGGCGGGTCGGAGGAAGATGGAGGCCCACGCCGCGCTGCAGAACCGGCTGGGCGTCTTCCTCTTCCTCATGGAGAACGGCTGGTTCGAACCCGTGTCCCTGGACATCGAGCGCGCTCCCGCCATCATCAAGATCCTGGATGCAGGTGAGACTGGCCACGCCCCCTCTCTGGACATGTGGAGTGCTCTGAAAATAAAGTGGAAAAGCAGCAGTTTTAAGAAGTTTTACCCTTTATCAAGGCATTGTGTTGTGTGTGTGTGCACGCGCGTCCGTGTGTGTATGTGTGTACGCGTCCGTGTGTGTGTGTGCGCGTGTGTGTGCGGGCGTGTGCGCGTGCGTGTGCGATGTGTGTGTGAGGTGTGCGTGTGAGATGTGCGTGTGTGAGATGTGCACCACTGGGGTTATAAAGCCTTAAACCAAACTGCAAAACAGGTGAGAATTGTTCCTAGTTAGAACCACAAAGAGGTTCTGAAAGGTTGACTTCCATGACGGGAGCCTTGGTTTTGAAATGACCTGCCCCCCCCCCCCCCCCCCCCCCCCCCCCACAGCGGTGATAAAGATGGAGGGCGGGACGGATCATGACCTGCGGATCCTGGAACAGCCCACAGAGGAGGAAGAGGAGGAGCGAGAGAGGGAGAGGGCGGGGCCCGTGGGGGCGGGTCCTGAACCCCCAAAGAGGGAGGAGCCCCGTCCGGGAGAGGGGGAGCGAGGAAGACCTCCCGCAGACAAAGAGGAGAAAGAAAAGGTGATTATACCCTGGGGTACATTATTATAATCACTGTGCTTATATCCTGGGGTACATTATTATAATCACTGTGCTTATATCCTGGGGTACATTATCATAATTAATGTGTCATTTTAGCCTTGTGTTATAATATCACGTTTGTTCATTAACTTTAGTTGTAAAGTATACATTAGCTCTTTATCTGTCTTGCTCTCTCTTTCTGTCTCTCTCTCTCTCAGGGGGAGGGTGGTGCCAGCAGTGTGGAGGAGAAAGAGAAGGGTGTGAGTGAAGCAGCTGAGGGGGAGGAGGGAGAGAAGGAGAAAGTTCCAGAAAAGGAAGAGCTTCCTGAGCCAAAGAAGGTGAGGGGGCGGAGTCTCTGCCTACTGGGTGGAAAGTGGGCGGAGTCTAACTCCTGATATAAATTGTTACATTAGATGACTGTTCATGTTCTTTCTTTCTTTCCCATCACGTTTCCTGCTCTTTCTCTCCATCCTTTCCTCTCTACTCCTCTTCTCCTCCCTTGTTCTCTCAGTTGAGTAAGAAGAGGAAGAGGAAGCACAGCGCGGACAGCGAAGATGAGGTCAGCGCCTCGGAGAGCGAGTCTGACTCCGACTCCGACTCCCATGCCTCCGACAAGCCGGCGGAGAGAGAGAGGGAGGAGGGCGAGGACAAAGAGGAGGAGGAGGAGGAAGAGGAAGGGGAAGGTGAGAGAGAAGGCCTTGCTTGCTAGAGTCAGTCCTTCCCTGTTTCTCTGAATAATGATGTGGCTAGTTTTAGACCAGTGAACGGAAATATATCATAAAACAGTGACTGCAGCAGTGACTCCTCCTCTCTCTCGTGTGATTAGCGGACGTGAAAGACAGAAAGGAGGAGAAGCCGAAGGAGAGGGAGAAAGAGAGGGAGGAGAAGAAGCCGAAGGAGGAGCTTCCGCCTCGGCCCCGCCCACTCCACAGGACCTGCTCCCTGTTCATGAGGAGCATCGCGCCCAGCATCTCCAAAGCAGAGATCATCGCTGTGAGTTACACACTGCTCACACACACACACGCACACACCACACACACACACACACACACACACACAC